>OX639993.1:54718082-54779993 GCA_951828415.1 Anomoia purmunda
GGAGGTCAAGTCTTTGCTTGTTATAGGATAGGTCCGCTCGATTGATAAGAACCAATGTCTGCCTATTTTCTAGTTACAATCGTGTGCAGCTCTGATCAATCTTACTTCTGATGTCATTTCATTTATTTTAATTAAATTTCAGTTTGAAGCTCTGCGCATCTTTTAAGGCATCCAAGTGATATTTCTTTGTTTGGTGGTCTTAGAATTTTACTGGGTACAAACTTTAAAGCCAGTTGTCAGTTGTGCTCAAATGCGCATACCTTCCTTTCACAACGATTCTCTGAGCAAATATAATGCAAATTCGGTAGTATGATCCATCTTCAATAGGTGAGTATTTTAACCAAGATAACTTCTTTAACCATGTCAATTGAAATTTAAAATTTTTCTTGTTTGTTTCAGTGACTGGAAAGAACAATAGAAGTTTATGTTATCCATATATTCCCCAGAAGTTCGTACATTTCCGTATTGTCCAATTTTTTTTCTTGATCATCATTATTTCGTTCTCGCAATATTTGAGTCTGCCAAGTTTGGTTGGAGTTTTGATAATGTGTAACAAGTGAGTAAATTTCGTAACAATATTTTTGAGAAAGGGTAACGGAATTAGGGAATTTAACAAATTTGGAAGTCAGTAAATGATTTAAGCATAAAGGCTTGAACAAATTGAGGCTATAAAGTACTCATTGACTAGTTCATATAATGGAAGATTCTTAAAAGTCGTTAACAATTTTTGAGTAACTAAACTAACTTAAAAAAATTATTAAAAGAAACTAAAATCTTTTCATAATGCAATAATAATTATAATACTTTCTTAAAGATTACGCAGAAAATGCTTGAAAAACAAAAAATTTAAGCTTTAAGATTTAGTGAATTTATCAAAAGACCAGAATAGAGGGCGAGTCCGTTTAAGTGCGCTTGTGAGCGGATGTTTTCAAAGACCACCAACAAAAGAAAAGACAATAAAAATATGAAAATGTCAGTTGCTTCAGTGGCACGGTGATAGCGGTAATAATGACGGGGAAAGTAAAGTAACAAAAAAATTAATGGCGCTAAAAGATAGCACAAACAAACGACTTTGAGGTGGCAGCAAAGAGCCAGCGGGAAATGAAACGAAAATGTGGGTTGCTGAAAGTGAGCTAACTGTTAGCGGACAAAGGGCACCGGCAGGTGAGTAAAAATTCATATATATTATTTACATTTGGTGCATCATTACCAAATACACTGCATGTCTCAAGATATGAGAAGTTTTTCATTTGCCATATACTTCTGCCAATAGGTGTGTACTTTTATACGCAATATAAAACGCACTTATATGCAGTATAAAAATAGATATAAACTGTATATGTGTGCGCGACTTACTTTGTGAATGTTTCTTGTTTTTTTTTTCATGCATTAATATATTTTTAGATAAAATCTTTTCGTATTTTTCTCTTGGTAGGTAAAACCACAAAAATGGTGTCAATGATGCTGAAACTGACGATAACTGTAATAGGAATAACACTACTAATGATAATGATGATGTCATTTTGTTGTTTTTCTCAAGTAAACATAGAAATAACTACAACTACGCAGAAAAATACCCCAGAGTATATATTTATATTAGTAAGCTTAATGGAAATGGGAAAAAAGTAAACTAGATAAAAATGTATGCAGCCGCAAATGAAACTGAAACTTACCGAAACTGTTACAACGACCGCACTGAAAATACTCATTTGCTTTTGTTTTTTTTTTGTTGTACCGCGCAAGTAACAATGACATAGCCCTGGCATATGCGCTGCAGTGAAAAGTAAAATTAGTAAACGAGCAAACTAGTTTATGAACTGGTACATGTTGGATGTTGCCATGCCAGTTGAAGAGTGTCTACTTCTTAGTGGAATTAGTCTAAAAACTAGAGAAAATTTCAAAGTAAAAATCAATAAGCAAATTACAATACTGTTCGGAAAGGGCGACCGCTGCATAATAAGATGAGTACCGCAATGAGGCTGATAGCTATTCTAGGTATATACCTACGGAATCCCGACTCTTGAGTCCCCCTTCGTGTACCCTGGGAAATGTGAGCAAACCATGTGCCAGACGTGGTACCCAACACGTGTGGACCCTTGAGCCAGCCAGAAAATATCTATCATAATATTTAAGTGCTTAAAAAATAAGCAGAATTGGTATTACCAATCGCTAGAAAATAAATTAAATCCATACGGTAACGAAAAAAGTTGATAGATACATAAAATTTCCGAAATATTTCAAATTTCGAAAAATCGTCAGTCTTATAGCTTAAGGCACGGTGTCTGAAAAAACAGAAACAGAGCAGAATCTGACTAATTTTGTTGCCGTTTTATTTTTATTTTTTTTTTGCTACTCTTCGGCTTGGTGCAACAGAGAACAGAAATATAAATTGTGTTTTCGTTCGATACGCATTTACTCTTCACAATATTATTGGAAAATTATTCAACAAAACGAATAGCAGCGTCCAGTGGTGCAAAATATTAGTTGGGTGAAGGAATTAGTCAAATATTTGACATTTCTCCTGTCAGCAGGAACAGAAACAAATCCCAAGTGCTCCTCTCTATTTCTGTTGCCGATACACTGAATTTTGATTTAGTTACTAGCAGCACCAGAATCGCAGAATTCTGTTACCGTTTCTGTAGCTGTCAAAAATCTACTGAATTTCCGCGCCTTTAAGCACAATACCGGTGAACGGCAAATTTTTCATCGCGAACGTTCGCTGTCAAAAATAGACAACTCACTGACTTATGCGAAGATGCGCACAACCAAAGTTTACAATGAATTCGCAGAGACAGATTTATTTCCATCCCCAACGCCATCGCCTATGGTGAAACCAAATCAAGGTGATAGGATCAGTTTCACAAAAAAAGCTCGATTTAAGGGTCCACTAAACTCATCAGCATGTGTTCACCAATTGTTCCAGCCGCAAGCAACTCGCTATGTTAAATGTTGTCACTTTTTGAAACTCTCTTAGCAATGGGTTTTGCGCTGGGCTTGGAGGCCGCCACTTAAAGTACTTATAAAAAGAAAATATTAAAAAAATAAGCCTCGAATAATTACCAGAGCAAAGATCCGGACCTTTTACATGGAAGATGCCTCTATCCAACTGCGGGAAGTCCTCGAAAATTATTAGGCTTACATCACCGCAGTACTGGAGATGTGATGGGTGTGGCTTACCCGTAAGAAGCTGTTCGAGAGCCAATGATGTTTTAGAAAGTGAGACTCACTATCCTATGCTCAATATGACGATGCTGCTGGCGTATACCAGCCTTCACTCAGAAAAGAAAATTCTTTGGTGCTATAAAAAAATAACTTAGTATTCTAAGTTAAAATTTACTTTAAGGGACTCCAAAGATAATGGTTGACTTATGGTGAGCAAACGACTTCACCTAGTTCGAGGAAAACACATTTCCCTAATTTAAAGTGATATTTTCTGATTTTAAGAAAAACTAACTTGACAGGGGGATTTTTTATATTAATGGTAGAGAAATTAGCAGCTTTTTTCTACTTGTCTTAAGGAAATGAAAATTTTCTCAGTTTGAAGAAATCTCATAGTTATAAGGGGTTTTTCAAAAAGAATTGAAATATTTGTATTTAAATTTTATTTATAATTTTAAATCGACAAAAATGAAATTTCAATCTTTCAAAATGATATGTACACACATATGTTTCTATAAAAATCCTTTGGTTTAACTAAGATCCTACTGTTTACAATGCGCGTATGAACAGGAAGCTATCTTATATATTTTATGTTTTAAAGGTTCAATTCCAATTTTTTTTTTTCTATTTGTGTGTCAAGTGATGACGCCGCAAAATTTGTTTTGGTTTAAAACAGCTGGCAAAATTAAAATTTTTTTAGGAAATTGTTTCTTTATTAATGAGACAATATTTTCAACACGCACCTGAATCAAGGGAAAAGTTGTCATATTGGGGTAATTTTTCCTATTGTTAAGTAAAAAAAAACAGTAACTCTACAATAAGGAAATTCATTTCTTGTTTTAAGGAAATATTTTTTGCTGAGCGTAGAGAAGAAGGCTTAAACACCACCAATAACGTCGGATTGGAAATTAAGTGCAAAATAATGCTTGTCAACAGGTGTTAACTTTGGGCTTTGCAAATAATTGACGACGACTCCCGAGGAACAAAAATTTCTCATAAATCCCGTATTTTTTGAAGTCGCAGAAATGTAGACGATATCGAACAAAGATGAGAAGGTATGGCGAGACTTCGAATTAACTATTCTACCTTAGATGCATGGCCATTCAGCAATTGCGTTCCAACCACTCGGCATCCATGTGCTAAATCAGAAGACGAAGATTACTACCTAACAATAGTTTTAAAATGTGTATAATAAAACTAAAATTTAAATTTATTATATTTAAAACAAAAAATCGATTATAAAAAAAATTAACCGCCCCAGGAGTCGATGCTCTGCGGCTATTCAAGTTTATCAACTGGTATGATGCTGATACTTAGGCAGACAAATAATATTTGGTAGTACAACGCCATGTATGTATATTCAAAACTATCAATTGCTTACATGAAAAAAAGAGTGAGAGCTGAAGTGGTTGAGTTGGTCAGCAAACTGATAATAAGCTAGTTTAAAACTAGTAAGCTTCACTGCAGGGTTTTCACAGCACCTCCTAGGCGCTTCCAAATTGGGGTGTGTATATGTAGATATATACATATGCATGTGTTTGTATGTATGCATGGAAAGTCTATCCATACACATACATAAATACATTCATAAATATTGGAGAAAAAATACAACTGGCCTCGAACCCAATTTTCTTCATTGGGAAGATAAGTAATGAATATATTCTTCTTTTGCATTTTTTCGCACTTTGTCTGCATTTTCATTTTCAATATCATTCTTTGATATATTTTTAGCGTCTGCTATGTAATCGATATAAGGCTAAAAACAACGTCAGGAATAACAATGAAACCAATATTCAATATATTTTTATCATTGTGATCGGGAAAAAATCATGCAGCTTACGAAAAGGAGCTTAAAATATGTACGAAAAAGGCGAAGGCAACTTTTTTCTTTCAGCAAAAATTGGTAATATTTGCTGTGACCATTATATTAAGGCGAAAGTAAGCTTTTCGGCTGATAGTGAATATGTAAATACGTTGTATATATGCGCACAAATCACAATAGAGGTTAAAAGAAAGTTGGGAATCGGCATTCAAGGTTCAAGGCAAGACATGCAGGAAAAAAATGAAGCGTGAAAGCTGCAAAAAAAAATCAATATTTCCTAGTGGCAAAAAAAAAATAGGAAAGTACTTTCGCACAGTTTCATTTACGTATCCATATGTAATGCGTTATATTTAGATGTTTACAGTTATTTACTTATTTACTAAGGATATGTGACTATACTCAAGTATCTTCAAGCTCTCATAGTAAACTGATATGTTGAAATCTGATTGGTCTAGCTTAGTTCGGTGCTTCCAAATTAGGTTTGGGTAGGAAATTTAAGCACATAACTACATACCTAAACATACCTACCCAATATATTGAAGCGCGCAATCCACTATGCTGGCTTCGAGTTCAACGTTTTTTGTACTTTTTTTTTAAATTGTCGTAGAAGAAAGTTAACAAAAATTACCAAGAATATGCAGCTACTGGAAACTTGTACTTTATTAGAGTGAAATTGAATGTGCTGCAAAAAGGACAACCGAAATTTTCTGAATTGGAAATTTTGACAATTTTTTTTTCTAAATACATATGTCCAATTTTAATAAATATTCTGCAAAGTTTTAAACTTCGACTTACACAGTTTTTATTATAGAAGAGCTATACTTTTATAAAAAAAATAATCGAAATTAAATAATAGTCAAGCATTCTCAATATACATATTTAGCAGGTATATTTGTAAAAAAACAAATAAAAATCTTTTTTTTAATAATTTTTCGTGATCCAAAAGGCCTCAAAATAGTGGATTTACATTAGAATGAGCTTTTGTATGACAGTATGTAAAAAACTGGCATGACTTAAATGAAGCACAACGTTCGTAAATTGATATTTATAATTGAAAATATATATTTTTTTTCCGTTAGTATATTTTTCAATATTTTATCTGCAAAATTTCATATTTGTATAAAAATCTCGTGTCATGGCGTTTGTGGAAAATTTTTGTATGTCGATTTGGTAGGTATGAGAATAGGTCGTAAAGTATAATTTTTGCTTGGCAAAGGGTTGCCACCTGTTCGAAAGTCAAATTTAATTAAAAGATGTACAAGTTATATGAAATATTCAAAGATTACTCATCTTTCGTTCGGTTACTTTCGCTGAGAAGAAGGTTCATATCTGGCTATATTTTGAGGGGGCAACCCACTTTGCTCAAAATATCGAATTTAAATAAATTATGCACGAGTTATATGGAATATTAAAATTGACACCTAGTACATGTCAAACAATTCATCTAAGCGAGGAGAAGGGTAATACCTATATTTTGGAGTGGATTGAAAAGTCGAATTTAAGTTATATGAAATAATAAAATATGGGTGGAAAATATTTTGGAGAGCATTGCCACCTATTTGAAACCCAAAATTCTACTAAATAATACACGAGCTATAAAAGCTTATAGTAGCTTATGAAGTTTTATGAAACCTGAAAATATGGGTGCCAAACTGTTCGTATCGCTGAAGAGAAGGTATATAGCATATAGCTTAAAAAGTCGAATTTAAATAAATTATGCAGTAATTATATGAAATAGTAAAATATGGGTGTTAACCATTCATTTCGCTAGGAGAAAGTTTAGAGGTATATTTTGAAGAGGCTGTTACCTTTTTTAAAGTAAACTGTAATTAAATTACATACAAAGAAAAAAATATTAAAATAATAACCTAATCGTCTTGGTAAGGACAAGGTGCATAGCTATATTTTTGAGAGGGTTGCCACCTGTTATATGTGACAGAAGTCGAAATGCGTTCTTCTTTCTAGACTAGAGTAGACTTGAGCCCACGGCTTTCGGCAAGCAAGGCAAGGACGCCCTTTAAACTGTTGCCGTTCAAGTACGGCAGTTTGCTATTATTAAAATGAATTTGCTGTTGTTGTTGGTTATAACAAATATTTTTCTATATTTGTTAGATGTTTTGCTTTTATGCTTATCCATTACATACACATATTGCTAGTTACTCGTTATTTCATAAATTCCCCACATGACTTAATATATGTAGCAAGGTTTTTGTCTGCTTCCAGAATTTTCGGAATCGTGTTCGCTGGCTTGAAATGCAAAGATTCTACTAAATTTGGTACAGTTTGTTGAGATTTGCATATTTTCTTTAAAGCGTAGAGTTCCACTGCCTTTGTTCACAATTTATTTACCTTTTATAGGTACTGGAATAAAGTTATTCATTGGTTGTTGTAATTTCTATTGCTATGGGCGTGGTTTTTATCTGATTTTCAAAATTATTTAGAATTGTTTAATAAAGTGCTTTCAGAGTTATAAGCGGCCGAGTGCTCATTTACAACTAGCGAAAGAATTGACCATCCAATTAAATGTGACTTCAGGTTGTTTATAAAATTTAGTTATGTATGTAAAATATACTATCTTTAAACAAATAAATCAAAAATACTTTTCTAATGGTAAGGTGACGCTCCTCGAATTACACCAGCTTACACTGGCAATGTTACAGCGCAGTGCTTAGTTAAATTTCAGTTCACTGTACGTAAATGAACTAAATTTATTTTTGAAAAAATGCTTGTAAAACTAGAAAAAAATCTGACCCGGATCTAATTGTCTAACAACAAACAGAGAGCAAAGAATTGCCAGAAAATTCGTCACGTTTAGTTCGATTAGATTTCTCTCTCGCGGCCGCCGTAACGTGTGCGCGCTTCATTCTGTCATTCAAGATCTAAATTATAGAAAAGTTTTTTAATAGCGGTCGCCACTCGGTATTCCATGGCAAACCAGCGAGTGTACGAGTATTTCAGCCATAAAAAAACTTCTCACAAAGCATTATGTGACGTTCGCAGCCGGCATAGAAGTGTAGGCCCTTCAATTTGTTTTACAACATCAAGACGCTTTCCGCAAATTGTAGAAGTTCGGCCAAACATCAAGCTATATGATATAAGCGCCAAATTATTATTACACAGTACGACAGTGGTTGGTACACATGAGAAAGCTTCAAAGGACCGTGTAGGTTCACTTCTAATGTAATACTATTATTTTATTAATTTTTAATTTTTTTTCCATTTTTTTTTTCATTTGAAGTGAACTTCCACGGTTCTTTGAAGCTAATTCGATTTTCTCAAAATTCTGGCGTGCTACAGCAAAACGCCGAGACACGTATTTCTTTATTTTAAGCCTATTTTCATATTATGTGAACATTTAACATGTGTACCAAAAAAAATTTGATTTTGTCGTACTGTGTTATTATTATAATATTTCACCTCAGGAGTTGGATACCAAGAAAAAAGAAGGATTGACATACATATGTAAATCAGTGTCAACCAAGATAAAATTGAATCTTACGTAATTTTTCATTATTATTTAAAGCCTTTAAAAATCGGCTGCAAATATTTTGCCGCAAATTAAGAGTGATATAATAGAAGATTGCTCGTTTCGTGGCGCGTGTTGTTATTTTTTTCAAGAGGGAAGATAGAATATGTGAAAGTTGTTAAAGAAGTGAATTTGTCATCTGCCTTTATGAATGTTAGTATAGATGGAAAGGGAAAATTGTGAGTGCAATGTTGTTGGTATGTCATAATAGAGAAAATGGATTAGAGAAATCAAAGACAACAAAGCATAATGGAAAACAAAGCACAATATGCCGCTTTTGCTTACAATACATCCACAGAAATCCACCAAACTTAGTAGGAAAATGAGTTCTACACACTTAATGCTTTTATGTACATACACACATATACATACATTATCACGCATTGTGGGAAAAAAATTCAGTACATATCAGTTTCGTTTGAACTCTTTTGTCTAGGAAAAGTTTTGGTTGTAAACATTTTTCTTTAAATTGTATCCAGCTCATTTAAAACTAAGTAATGAAAGTGTGATCCGTATTGCAACTTAGTTTCTCAATGAATTTTGAAATTGTGGGTCCTTTAAATTCTTATACAACGCCAAAACGCCGACGAGAAGCACACATTTACAAGATAAAATGTACACGTGCCAAAATTACCATTGCCAAAATGCTTAAATATACTCTAACGAATGCGTATAAATTTCTGGTTTCTTAACAGGACTTTTATTCTGCATATATATTTTTAATATTATTTAGAGCAAAAAACTTGCTATTGCGTACTTTTGGTTGTGCTAGTTACAAATACATAGATATGTATGTATATTAAATAACTTAATTGCTAAAAGTATCTACCACCTTGAATTCACTTCACAAATATTCTTATCACACAGCTACGTATGTACATTCATACATACAAACATATGTAGGTACATGCAATTTAGGAAGCGACACAAGCAAGCCTTTTAAAACGATAAGTGCAATTACACAGACATCTGAATAATTTTGTAAATGAGGACAAAAAATTTACTCTAAAAAATATGTTTGCCAACGGTAAAAATGATAAATGATTCGAATTGCAAGTTGGCAAAGGCAACGCCAAAGTTGACTGAACAGCAATGAGGCGTTGCTGGTTGTTTATCGATAAACACACGCGCGCAGGATATCGGGCACAAAGTAGGTTTGTTTTGTGTCCTCCCTACATTTTCCTCCAAACCCCGCGGGTTTTTTTTTATAGATAATTTTTAAGTGAGTGGCTGGAATTGAATTTTTTCACAAATTGCTATTTTCTTTGTCTGCTTTGTGCTTTTAAACGATTTGTGTGTGTGTGTGAGTAAAAGTCGGAGTGTGCGCCTTAGTATATACTAGATACATATGTATATATGTATAAGTATATAAGTACATAGAGGTATGTAATACATACGAACGAGTAAAACAAGAGAACACGCAAATTATGTTCTAACACGTCTGCCTTTTTCCATCACAAACAACACACCCATACACAAACTGCCTAGTTACAATATGTACGGAGTAGAGTGGAGCAGCGCATAGTGGTACAATCACATCAATTTTTCGACAAAAATTAGAAGAAGTTGGCGAGTTGGTGGGCATGATTAGTTTACTTATACGTATAAACCTAACCTCAAAATCGTATTAAAAATGCGATAAAAGGTGTTTATAGTAAGGCAATATCTCTCAGCGGAAAACGAATTCACAAACCCCATTAACCGGGCTATTCTGATGTTGTTACAATAGTCACCACGGCTGCATTTAATCACTTTGGTTACAAATTTAAAACGTTGTTATTCTGAATTCTTGATGTCATGACAAAAATTGTTACCTGCCAGTCAATATTTTGAACCAAAAAAAAAACAAAATCAAAGCGTAATTAAATCGCGCATACAACTATAAAATTTACACATATTTACATACATATATATGTATATAGGATAGAAGAAGCACTTTTATTCTTGTTATTGCAAAGGAAACGGCTGCTAATTAATCTGCGGAACAGCCGTGGCTCATTCTCTATGACCAACTCAGTTTTTGTACAAATTTTCTGCAAAAAAATATATTTAATAAATTAAATAAATAAATTTTAAAAATATTTTTACTTTTTTTTGCCAAATTTATATCAATAATCAGCTGCTAAAGTACCGTCCATAATTTTACGTTCACCACAAGGTGATTTTTCTTTTTTTTTACAAATTTCCAAGAATGGCCGTTAAAAGTGTTCGGTACAAAATTGTAACAAAATTTAAGGTGGCAAATTATTGTAACCCAATCGTTAGAATTGGCCGGTAAAAGAAAAATAAAATTTATCATAATTTACTATACACAATTTGCCATTCAAATGATACACAATACAACATCAAGTAAAAAATTTTCTGTGCTTTTAACGAATGTGTATTTAGTTGATTATAACATAATATAATTAATAAATAAAATACAATTAAAATAATTTAACTTAGCCAGTAATATCCACTAATGTTTTTTACATCGCGACCACAATTTACAAGTTCCTTATTTTTTGTAAGAAACTGAAAGTGCAATCTTTCTATATATTCCTTACATATATATATAAATATTGTAATTATGACTAATTAGATTTTCTTTTCTCGATCAAAATTTTGTCCTTTTCCATTATAACGTTCGCTTTAGGTTACCTGTTTTCCAGCAAAATGGCAATATTATTTTTGAAAAAAACGCCATCAGATATAATTCTCAATTAATTTGTGTTATCTTAAAAGTATGCTTTTTTATCAGCTTTAAAAAAGTTTTAAGCGATTTGCAGTATTAAAATCTGGTTACGTGAAAAGTCGCAAGTATGCGTAAATTTTCTTCCCGAAATCGGAAGAAAATATTCTGATTTTAATTTTTCTATAGCTAGAAGTTGGATATCGTACTATTTCCGTCGGTGCTCTACCCATGTACTGCTCGATATTCACAGCTGAATCAGCTGCATTGCTAGAAGCCGTATACTTTGCCTTAAAAAACGAACGGAATTCAGTCATATGTACTGACAGTAAATCAACCATTGAAGCCGTTTTCAAAAGTTTCAATGATTCGCATATATTTTCCAGTATCCGCAAAGTACTCTACCAACACAAAAAATCTATTAAAATCACGTCGGTATAGAAGGCAATGAGTATGCAGATCAAAGAGCTAAGGCTGGTAGTAATGAACCATTAAAGATGTTTAATTATTTCTCCCCCAAGGACATCAAAAACTTGTAATCGATTTTACTACCTCAAATTTCTCTTCAGCATGGCTCAGCTATCAACAACAGAACAGGAATTATAACCATTATGGAAGTAAATCCCTTTATTCGCCACACATACCGTGCCACAAAATTAAAACTTTTGTTCGCCTGAGAATTGGTCATACGTTATCCACTCATTGGCATCTACTGAAAGGTACTGATAAACCAACATGCCCTTTTTGCAATTCAGTAGTGCTAACAGTCTCTCATATTTTGGATGCCTGCGTGGTACTAAATTTCATCAGGATCTCCAAATTCAACAACAATAAACCATCGGAATACCTTCGAACGACAGATGACAGTGGACAGAGATAGACCTAATGTGGAAGTTTATTTCAACATGCAAGCTTATAATATAGTCTAGTATATTTTATGTTATCTTTATCAGTATATTACAATATTTTAGATATCAAACAGTTAAAAACGTTAATATTCCAAAACGTATAGTGAACTTAAACTAAAATCTAAGGCAGTATTTAGTATAAGATAAGCTGAAATCCATTGTAGCTAGTGTTTTGTTCCATAAGTAGAATAATTATTTATAATTATTTTTCTTCAAAATAAATAAATAAAAAAATAAACAAATTCTTTTGCGAGCCGTAAGCCCTGTCACCTAGTGCTCTTTTTGTTTTTACTGTAAAATAAGAATTGCATTGTTATTTTTCATTTAATAAATAAATAAATAAATATTTTTTTTTTGTTGCTTAATTGTTGCGCTATATTTCTTGTGAATCTGCAAAAAAATTTATTAGAAAAACACAATCAGTTGAACAAAAATCCCAATCATGTCTTAATTGATGAAAACGATTTGGCCCTAAAAATACAAAACTGTTACATACCAGGGACTCGGACTTTTATATCTTTTATAATAAAAGTCATTAGGAAAAAGTGACATTTGAACTTTTATTTTATTTGATATAAAATAATCGGTCATCTCGGGCTTTTATTCTTCTAGCCCACTAATATCAGTTAAACTTGGGAAAATAATTTTAAATGCCGAAATAAATATTTATAAAATTCCAAACATTGAACAAATTTCGTATTAAACGAATGAAGAATGAAATAGCTTTCAAACTGAAATATCCACACTATTCAGAAGCATTTCGTTAACAACACAAGCTTTTTATGATTTGCTTGTTCAATCAAAAATATTAATTCACAAATAAGGAAAAATATTGTGTTTTGCTTTTTAATTTTTTGAAAATATCTGTTCACATATATTCCCGATGAGGCCGAATATTCACATAATCATTTCTTAATTATAAATTAAATATTGGAATGGAATGTGCAAAAAAAACTGTATTTTTTACGCCAAAATCCCACTGTGCGGCGTTGCTGTTTTGTTTTTACAACATTGGAACATGTGCTAAGAGTCCTTTAATGGTGACTGATTTGCATTCGACTGTCGTAAAGTGAATTCAAGCTCGGATACCAGCTTTGCTATCATTAGTGCTGTCTTTGTTTTTGTGTTTCTGCTTTCTTTTTAGTAGAACGAAAGTACTGCTCCTTTGTAATGTGACATCGAAGTGCCAATGCAGCATTAAGCTGTGAATGACTTATTGGATCCACGAGTCATGCGAAATTAATTAATTGAAGTATTTTACTAATATTTGCTGCTTATGAATGGAATTCTATTGCAAAGCAATTTCGTAAAGTCAAGTTCTCGCTTTGTCATGTTGACATGCTGAGCTAGAGACAAAGTTATGGAATAATTTTTATTAAATTCCAAATAAATTCAATTATTTTGCTTAACATATTTTTTAAAATTAATTTAATTTAATATGGGGGTGCGTTTATTTAGGCATGCGCGTATGTATATACAATAAATGTACAGAAAAAGAAATTAGTTTGAAATGAACTCCAATTATTAAATGACTGTTCTACATTGCATACATTAAATGTTGTTTTTTTTCTCGGCATCTGTCAACTAACTCCATGATTCTTTCGAAATTCAGCACATGCCTTTTTAGGCGTTACCCAATTAGGATCAAGAGATGTTAAACTACCGATACCTTTGGTGTTAAAAAAAAAAAACTATCAGTTCTCGCTTATAGTGCCCAAAAAGTGAAATTATCGATTGTACCATCCAATTTAGCTCAACGGTCCTTGTGAAACTTCTACATGTGCAAACAAAATCTTAACCAACAACTCAATAAAATAGAGACGAACACCGTAAATACAATGCATTAATTATTTTCAGACATAATACTCGTAAATGTTGTTTTCCAATTTGTGGAGGACAATATTAGGTTTACTCTAGCAAAGTGCCATTTTTCTAAATAAAACAAAACCTTTTATATCTCAATTAGAAAATTAAATAAAATTGCAATGAGAAAAAAGCCATGCATATTTCTATAAAGCATAAACGTGTTTTTAAAAATAATTATTAAAAATTTTACAATGATATCAAGTTTTTTCATCTAAAAACTAGTGAGCAGTTGAGTCCTCTAGCTATGCGTTCCACCGGATTCAAATTGCCAAAATATGTGTGAATGTCAAATTGGGAGTATCAAAAAGTGGCATCAAAGAGTATGTGTAAATTATATAAATGCTTTTTAAATTTTGAAGTTATTTCCTTAAATTAATACTTTGCGGTTATTCAAGTAATTCAATAAATGTTTTGAAAAATGTTTCTTCTAAGGTAATAAAAACAAAAATTTCAAAGCAACCCATGCAAGAGCATTAGAGCGAGCGATTGCCGTTACTACGGCTGGGAATTCCACCCAGATATCCGGATACTTATAGTATTCGAATATCCGGGTGTCAGAAATTAATGAAATTCAACATAGGGCAAATAAATAAGTGGGTAATGGGGAACGCAAAACGGTGTCGGTATTAATCCCTGGTCATATTGTATATTGTAGCCTGTGCCAGTACGAAGAAATACCTATAAAAAGCGTTTATGGTGGGCTTACCGTTTTTGTCCGGACAACATTCTCTTTACTCTCATCAATTTTTAGTCGCAGAGCATTGTGAGGTACGATTGACCATTTAGTTCTGCACTTTTGATCTTGATCTCAGGTAAACAGCTGAATAGTCATACGCAAAAGTATGCGATTTTTAGATTTGTTAGCCATTTTTTCACAAAACTGACTCTAACAGTTAAAAAATCTATAAGCATGTAAACATTTTGGATATCAAAATTTCCATAATTTTATCCTCAAATCAGATCAGTTTTTAGAATTGGAATTCGTCAAACATTGATAAAAAGTCAACCTATGTTGGGACAAACCTATGCAAAAACTTCAACACCCTGTATCTCAAAGCCTGGACGTGATGGATAAATTTGGGTGCCATTTTTAGAATCAGAAGATCCAACTATATATAAAATGTTATATTACATCAAATGCACGTTCTGGCAGTTGCACCGTGAAATCAAAAGTTTTGACAGATTTTCAACTGAAATTATGAATGAAGCAAAAATTTACAGTGGGCGCTTTTATTTAAATTGTAATAACTTTTACACTTTCTTTCCTTCGCATTTTTTTTTTTAAATAAAATTCTCTTTCAATCGGACATTTTTAGTTATTTTTTTTACAAAATCTATTTACTAAGAAGAGTAAATGAAAATTAACAATTTTCGAAAAAGCTCGAAAATGGCCTCATTTTTTGCATTTATACGTTAGTAACTCAAAAAGTTCTATTCCGATTTACAAAGATATATCAACGTAATCAACGTCTTTTCGCCTTTAAAACGATACCCATAAACGGTTAAATCTATTTGCTATTCTGAAGTTTTTTAGCAAAGATTGCAAAGCAATCTCGAAAACAAGATTTTTGCGCATATCTCGAAAATGGTTATTTGGAAAAATAAATTAAATTCATTTTCGTGTTGAGCGAGCCGAAATTGGTGTAAAAAATAATTTTTAATTAAGTATTTTTTCGTGTAAACTAGTGTTATTGTTCGTAAATTCGTTAACTATTTTGGATTTCCGAATATACGAATATAAACTTATATTAGCTGGATATCCATACTATCACATATTCCGAAGCGCAAAATCTTGCATTTCAGGTTCTTGAAATGGATCCGTTTTACCAAAGCCTTTTTCCAGTATATGCTAGAGTAATTAAATTTTTTTTTTTCGATCAAGTCTGATCGTTCTCTTTTGATTTTTATTTTGTTGATAAAATTTGATTGATATTTTGTGCTTTTTATTTATTAATGAAAAATAATAGCTATCCTTCGGTTTAAAATTTTCCGATATTTTGGGATTTTTATTTTATCGATTAAAAATAATCGTTTTATGGGATTTAACGTTTATCGCTCATAAAAAATGCAAAAAATGAAAATAACAATAACAGCATAATAACGAAAAAAATAAAAATCAAAAAACATCGATCAAATATAATCTAAAAATTTTAAGTCCCGAACGATAATTTTCGATCGAAAAAGTAAATATTCCAAAATATCGATTAGGTATGATCGAAATCGTAGAAAAACAACAAAGAAAAGTTTAATGAAGAAAAATCGGCTAAATAAGAATATGGTCAGACCTTCATAGCATACGGCATAAGGATTAGATCGATATATTCGAACAAATCTGAATCCAATTGTATAGTATTTATGTTATTTTAATAACAGCAAAGAGTTTTATCTTTTTAATGTGTCTTTCAACATAATTTTATTTATAATTTAATATGAAATATTAAAATAGATTTATGCTGACTTCTTTCGTTTCTAATTTGGTATAAAAACCGCACAACAGCAACATTAACATGTAATATAACGGTACAATAACCACACGTTCTTTTACATACTTGCCTTGACATTTACACACAAATGAGAGGATACATTAGATGTTCTGAAATTTCAACTTAGTATGTGACGATAAAGTTTGCTTGCTGCAAACCTTTGCTCAATTCAACAGATGATTCTTTAGATACGGCATGTGTGAATGTCGAAGGCAAAGAGAACAACATAAGGAATGTATGTAGAAGTAGAAGAAAATTAAGCGAGAACTCTAATAATGGTAAAAGCAAAAGAATAATTAATAGCGGTACAATCCTCAAGTGGTTTCATGTTACAGTCAATTCCAACAATAATCTATTCACATATGTATGTATATAATAAATCGTCTTGGTTAAGTATTCATATGTCTGTTGCGAGTTATAGACGCAACATTATTGGTCAACATAACGAAGGGCAATGATAGCAGTCACAAACCGTAGAAATTATACCAACGCTGAATACACTGGGCTGCAAAAACAACTTTTGTTTCCTCCTGATTTCATGCATCCATGCATATTTTTGGTATTCTTAATGTTAACTTTACCATGGAACTAAATATAGCACGCAGATTTTTAATATAATGCTTAATAAGTTTAAAAAAAAACGACATTATTAGAGCAACAGCAACTACAGTTACAGTAAAAAACCACTATTTTTTACGGTCAAAAGTCATAAGAGTTTCACTAAATCTATATCAGTATAATGATAAAATCCAAGTTATTTTCTAATTATCTTCTTTTTCATTGCTTCAACCGGCGTTTCTCTCGCAGCAAGATTTTCAAGAAAGAAGTCTAAGTCCAAGTCCAAAAAAACTGAATTTTGAGCTTTAAAAGCTGAAATAAGTTTCTGAAGAGAGTTGTCAGCTTTCGTATTGCCTAGGAAATCATGAAACACTTCGATTAAATTCGGCCTATCACTTATTCCTACTCTATTTAATTTCGAAATAAAACGAATACTCGTAATAAGCTGTCGTATTTGCGGACCTGGTGTGGTGGCAAACAAAATGTATCTGCTTATATTGTCACTACAGGTATTTATTTTTGCAGACGCAATATCCAGACAAAAATTTGTTTGTCAAAAATCCTCGCATTGCTCCCATGCTAAAGTAGCAATCGTTTTCATGATTCCGTTTGAAGACTTCTACAGCTCCTTCAGGCGTTGAAAAACGTTGACCTCGCTTCTTTTTTTTTTTGATGTTCGGGAATAAAAAGAAATCATTAGGTGCCAAATCAGGGCTGTAAGGCGGGTGACAGATCAATTCGATCTTTTGAATCCTCAAAAACTCTCTTGTGTGAATCGATACGTGAGAGCTCGTATTGTCTTGGTGAAGAATGATTTGTCTTCGGCGGTTGGTGTTTCTTAATTCTCCAAAAACTTTTGGCAAACAAATGGTTGTATATCACTCAGAATTGACCGTTTTAAGTATATCTAGTGGAACAGTTGCGACATGACCAGATTTTCCGAACAAATTTTGTTGGATTAGGCTCTCTTGGAACACCCATACAGTCGATTGCTGCTTTGTTTCCGGCTCATATGCATAGATCCAAGATTTGGCACCTGTTATGATGTCATAGACGTGCCTTGATGCACCGCGGCTAAATTTCTTCAACATTTCTTTACACCAATCGACACGAGTCCTTTTTTGGGCAATTGTCAAATTATGCGGTATCCAACGAGAACAAATCTTCTTTACGACCAAAATGTTCATGCAATATTGAATGTATGCTGATCACGCTAATGGCGAAGGATGCCTGTATCTCGCGATATGTCACATGACGATCTTGTATTACCAATTGACGCACAGCATCGACTGTTTCTTCACGAAATTCGCCCGGCAAAGATTGGCGGTCACGTAGGAACTTGTTGTACCATCGTTTCACAATGGCTAAGTGTGGTGATTCAACACCAAAAGTAGAAGTAAGTTGATTGATGCACTCCTGTCTCCATAATCCACGTCGAAAAGCGTAGTAAATCATCGCACGAAAATGTTCACGGGTTAATTCCATTTTTAGGCAATATGAATTTATAAACTTACTATAAATAAACGCAAATAAAGCTCGTAAGTGAAAACGTTATATGTAAGTTTATGCCAAAAAGTACCAAACTTTACGATAAAAATATCTAATTACAGCTAATCACATGTAGTGTTGCGAAGGCGCAAAATATAAAAGGCAACCCTCGTATATCATCTTGTGTTTTCAAATGTGACAAAAAAGTGTGCAGAATTCTTACATGTTCGCGACATTTCATTAAATAAAAAACTACACATTAAATAGAAATATACCAGTCTCACACTAGTTCAAAATAGAAATAGAAGCGCTAGTCCAATTATGAACCAAAAATACTAGATAAACAAAAAAAAAACCAAAAAAACATTCATGCATATACATACAACAAAAATCATTTTATTAGGTAGAACTTAAAAAAGTATACATTTTACAAATATTTAGAAAGGCAAAAATGCATAAATATTTCAAAAGATTAAAAAAGTTTTTTTTTCATTAATTGCTATTAAAAGTAAAATATGTCAAATGAAATATTTCAGATATATTTGATCTTTCTCAATAATATTAAATAGTTAAAAATAAAAGTATGCATTAAATTAATTTAAAATTTTCTCATTTCACTGCGAATTTAATAGCTGCTGAAAAAAATCAATAATATTGCCTTAGCTTAAGATATGAGCGCTACAGTAAATGACACTTTCCAAAAATGGATTAATACAATTTATTGCAGTGCTGGAAACCCTCCCGAATCATTCGATTTTTTAAAGCACATATCCTGACTAATTTGATCATAAAGAATTTTATCAAAATCGCGTTTAGTAGCTTGCTGTTTCGAATGTGCCCTTAAATCACATTTTTTAAAGTATTTTATAATATTTTTTTGTAGTATTTGTATTAAATCAATAAAGCATTGATACATTGTTTTATAATTGGTGCAAGTCTTCTCTTTTTCAGACTAGTTCGATTTCTGACTAGTTTGGTATCCGCAAACCGCACACCGCAAAGTGTAAAGGAAGTTCGGACAAACATATGATGTAAGCTGCGGTCATTTCACGTCCAGTTGTTTGCTTTCGAAAACTTCGAGCATCAGCAGAGATCACAAACTATTTGCTGTTGCTATTTGAAGATAGCTTCAAGTGAAGCACTCATTCGCTAATCACTCGGCTACGATAAATTGTACATATACCTCGATACATAAAGACAAATATGCCTTGTGATCTCAAAACATTTAAATTCACACCCACGTCGTCTTTTAAAGAAGTTAACAACGTAATATTCGCTTGTTCATTTCCAGTCACATCTTTAACCGATGCAAAGTAAAGAATCAGGGCTGTTCTGCAATCCGATTCCTATCGGAGTCGGAATTGAATCCGATCGTAATTGCAAAATGGTGCTCTGTAATCCTATCGAATTTGAATTATCGGATTCAATGTTCGAATCCGATTGTCGGGTGTAATTGGTGTTCCGTATTCCGATATATCGGAAATTTTCGTTTGAATTAATCCGACAAGGTTTGTGGTAACGGAATCAATACGTTTTTTCAAATTCCCGTTGTTTAAAGAGTGGAAAACTATAAAATGCAAGTATAAGCCATCGTTTTCAATTAAATAAATTGTTTAATATTAATTCATTTATTAAGGGGAAAGCAAAGGAATACTGCTCAAAGCGCAACGTTGCTTGATTTTATGGAACGCAATCCAGACATAGCCAAAGGATACACCAAGGGCGACAGGGTTGAAATTGAGCAGCAGTGGAAAGAGTTGGCTTCCCTTTTAAATAGCCAAGGCCCAAGTAAGGACGTCAACGGCTGGAAAAAGGTAAACTTTTCTACTATTTTAATAGAAGTTCTTACATGGGAATTTGAAATTGTGTATCTATAACAGACATTTACTGATTGGAAGTGCGAGGTACGGAAGAAATTGGCGCATAACCGCAGAGAATCTTCTGCAACTGGTGGCGGAGCATTCAGTAAACATGCTCTCACAGAAGCTGAGGAAACCCTTGCTCGCATAACGGGCATGTACACAGTGGTGCAGGGTATACCCGGAACAACGTCTTTCGGATTGGATGAGACGATTGCTCTCGAGGTGGAAACGCTAGATTTGACGGAAGAAGAAATGATGCCTTCAACATCAACGGGAAGAAAACGTCCACAGATAGGCACACTGATTTCGTCGACACCGAAAAGAAAAAAAGAAATGTCGTTGCAGGTAATATCTAGTTTAGATTACTCATTTATTCAGCATAATATTTTATTTCATTTGAAGGACTGCCTTAAGGAGTCACTGGACACGCAAAAAACATTTAACGCAAAAGTTGAAGAGATTCTCGAGACATTGGTGGAATCTCGGCACCAAAACACCATGGTATTGGAACGTTTCTGCAACGCTGTAGAAAAAATAAGCGAAACGTTGGATGCCATAAAAGAAGAACTGCACCAACAAAATAATATGTAAATTTAGTTTTATATATTTTAGTGTTTAAGTATGTATATTGAACTGTTTCCTTTTCTTTTAAGTTTTGTAAATATTTATTTAAAGAATGATTTATTTTTGGTTTTAGGATAAGTTGTTATGTAATAGCTAAATCAGAAATACACCATAAGTGAAAAGCGTATGTTTTCAAATATTTTTATCATTATCATTTATATATTTATCATGGTTTTTTTTTATTCAGAAAGTTTTCAAGTATGCAGTTTAGTAGCCCATTGAATTTCTGTAAAATAAAAAGTGTCTTTCAATTATATTAAAACTACCGTTGATTTTTGATAATTTTGTTTTTCGAGGTTGTTGCGCTTTCTTTCATATATCGCGTTTTATTTTTGCAAAGTTTGTTTAAACTTTTATTTACATATCATTTCTGTTACATATCGAACTATATTTGAAACGAAAATAAATAAACAAACATAAGCTCCAACTAATATCACATTGAATTTTGCACGTACTCCATGAGTGCAGTTGGGCACGTGAACATTCAAAGCAAAGTATCTGTATTCGTATGCAATAGACCTTTACAAAAATTATTATTTTACAAAAATGCTCATGTCGAACAAACTCTATGGAAGAAAATACATAAGCTCGTCAAAAAAAGCTTAAAAAAAATTAGCACGTCAAATTTAATTTTAACCTCTCAAATTGTTTGCTATTTCATTTCTAGCACGAACCCCTTCATTAATTATTGATGATGCTATTTCATCATCTACATGATTTTCGCCGCCAATATTTTCAAAATCTATATTTTCTGCAAAGTTTTCTTCATCGATGTCAATGTTGTAGAATCTGCAAATGTTGTGAAGTGCACAACAAACATTTATAATTTTAACAACTTTTTGTGAACTATAGTGCAAGCAACCAATTAAGCAACGAAATCTAGATTTTAATACACCAATTGTTCGCTCAACTAGATTACGAGCAGAAGCGTGTACCATATTAAAGTTATGCTCTGTTGAAGATGGAATTGGATTCCTAAACGGAGTTATCAAAAATGGTTCTATACCATAACCACTGTCACCTAATAAATAAAAACATCGTTCGCCACCACGATGCTTTCCCAGAAAATATTGATATGCATTGCTGAGCTTCCAGATGAAAGAATCGTGGCTTGACCCGGGGTGCGTTGCGTCAACAGCTTGAATCCTCATGTTGTGGTCACAAATCTGTAAATTATATTTTATATAAATTGCTAAACGACTTAATACAAACATACTTACAATCATAGCATTTATGCTGAAATAACCCTTCCTGTTGTAATATGAAGAAGCGTCTGTCAATGGCTTTATCATTTCGATATGGGTCCCATCAATACAACCGATTACGCCAGGAATCCCATGTTTGTTGAAAAAGTTAGCTTTGCACTGGCGCCGTTCATTTTCTTCAACATTTAGCGTGATCCACTTGGGGCACAGTTTGCATTCGAGGACGTTCAGCACACTACCAATAACTTTCGAGACAGTGCTTCGACCTAAATTTATGTTCGCATCTTTCCCTACTGATCTCTGGTAGCCACCTTCTGCTAAGAACCTCAATGTTGTAGCCAATTGAAGAAGAGGCGGAATAGAATTTTTGTGTAGGTACTGTTCCACTTCATTTAATATTCTCAAAAATGCATGTTTATTGAGTCGATATTGAGCAATAAATCTAAAATAAAGATTAAACCATGTTATAATAAACCAAAATTATGAATAGTTTATAGCTTTAATTCATTAAACTTACAATGAATCTGAGAGACTTAGTGGATTGCTGTGGTCACGTAAAATTCTCCTTTTTATTTTTTCCTCTATATTTTGTTCTCTAGTTTCAATTGCAATCGCAGCCACAAACCAGTAGGACATTTTATTGCACTTTTTATTTAATTTGGTAATAACAAGCCGTTTTATCACTCACAAACTAAAAAATCGCAATTAAATACAAATATAAACAATGGCCGCGCACAAAACAATTGAATTTTGACAGTTCGAATCGGATTTGTGCCTTGTTCGAATTTATCGATTCCGATAGGATTGTCGAACACCCTTTTGATTCCGAGTCGGAAATTCAATCCGATGCGGAATTAAATCCGATCGGATTTCAGAACAGCCCTGAATATCTTCGCAAATTGCAAATTCTTTCCATTTCATCGATGTTCATTGTTTTATACACAATTCCGAAAATTATTTTGATTAATTTATGCGTTGTACAAATTCCGATGTAATAATTTTATTTGCCGATTCGGCTACTTCAGTTGGTATGGTTTTCCTAATGTAAAAATGGTTATTTAAATTCCCAATCTGCAACGTTGTCGACAGGAAAATCTCTCAATAAAATTTAATTTACCCTATGCCCTCTTAAAGTCAATCCTTCTCTATCGCAAACTAAAACTATCCGCATAATTGGAACACATTTTTTCCATAATATTTCCAAAAACCACCCCCAGGATCCATCATGGCCGAATTTATCTAAATTCAAAAGAATAGGGAGTATGCGCATAACGCTACGCTGCTTTTTCGCTAAAGATCTATTTAGAGCGGTGCGAGTACTGGGATTGATTTAAGGCGAAACATTTATATATGAAAGTATTCTCACTTCATTGCCCAGGATTTGCAGTTTCGCTAGGAGGGAACGTTCATATTCATATTCATTTATTCAGTCTGTAATAGTTAAGATCTTGCAGACTAGAAATAGATAACATCGTTAATACTAGTAAAACAAAATAAAGAGTGTTTTTTTGGACAAGTGGTTTTCAGGAAGAAATATAACGCACATAACTTAATGTTTTGCCCAAGAGTTTAGCTCTATTTAAAAGATATGGGTTTGCCAGTTTAAAAATAATTTCGGGCAAACAATTTTCGAATATATTCCTGCCGAGAGTCTCTATTTTCGACCACTCTTTGCAGCAATTGGGGCTGTATATCAGCAATAACGCGCCGAATGTTATTTTCCAAGGCGTCAATCGTTTCGGGCTTTTCAGCGTAGAAAAGCGACTTCACATAACTCTACAAAAAATAGTCCAGCGGTGCTAAATCGCACGATCTTGTTCATTATGAAATGCCAAACCAAACTGAGTATAAATCAAGTAGCAGCCATTAAAGAGAACAACTCCGAAACAAGTATTGCCTCATGGAAACCACACGTCTGAAAAAAGCACCCTTGATAATCAGGCTATAACGATAATATTCTTACAAACTAAATCACAAAACAGAAAAATTCAAAACATAAAAATACTTCCTGTAGGAATGTACCTATTCCATAGATCTTTCGAAAATCTGTCTGGGAAATGCGAGATATAAGTGAATTTTTTTTTTTTTAATTTATTAAACTCACTTTGGCGGAATAACAAAAAAGTAATAAAAACTGCAAATACCTATTATGCACATTGAAATGAATTAGCTTAAGTAACGCAGGACAATTAATATACCAATGAATAAAGCCATATGCCAACATCAACGGCAGGCCAATGTTCCTAGTTTTGAGGGATTACATGTTACTCGTAATGAGTTTACATAGGGCACTATAAGAAGGGAGAGGCAGGGAAAAACTAACAGGAAGTAGCGCAAAATCTTCTTTGCACCTTTTCGATCCTAATAGCATAACAACTGTAGATTGACAACATTTGCATTACAATATTTCTGTTAATATTCCTGAATTGGTGATTCAAAATTGGTTAATTTTTCTTATGTGAAAAACGCTACGAAAATCAAAAATATAATATTATAAATTCAATTACATATTGAAATGAATGGAATACAATAACATTACGAAAAAAGTAAAAAAAAACGCTTTCCTAGCGCAATGTAATGGCGACTTAAATCTCACTTTAACAACAATTCTGCTAGCAAGTGACGCTGAAAAGAGAAATTCAATTGAAAAAGAAACCATTTGTACTCATGCGAGGAATTATAAAAAAAGATGGCAATAGCCTTTAGAGCCTACTTGTTAACTTTCATACTGTACGTCACTATTCAAATAATTTTTAAATTGGATTAAAAGAGCACACTGACATATAAGCAGTTGGATAAATAGATAGCGCGCACTGTACCTAGTATATTTGAAATTATTTGAATAATCTCTTCAATTAACTGAACAATTAGCAATTATTTAAATAGGTCTTAAATAAATCTTAGATCGTATTTTTTTGTTTAAATAACTGCCCTCTTTTTCGAATATTATTAAAATAATTAATATATAACATTTTTATAAGCCTGTAAAAATTCCGAAAATGAGTGTGAAATAGAAAAACTAATAACAAAATATTCGCAAAGTACCGCTTTGTTTACGTGATACCAAAGAATGTGCCCACATATTGTAACTCCCCACCATTATTCTCTTAACTACGTTTCATTTGCCTTAGGCTTTTGTTGTTTCACAAGCTTTATTTTCTTTTCTAGTTTTACTTCAGACCATTGTTTCAACGATTATCCTTGACGCTGTTCTTTTTAGGGTGCCAATTGTCTTTGCCATTGTAGTCTACATAGTTATTATTGCCGCAGTGGTTGTCTTGTTGCGCTTTTGTTGGCTAAGCCTTTTGTTTAGTCTATTCGAGCGCATAACTAGTAGTTGAAATGGACGAACGAAAAGGCAAGTGCGACTAATGTTGATGCCAGAGTGATTGCTATAAAGAATTTGAAGCTTGAGTCGGCAATACTTCAAGCAAAACGGAACGCTATGAGATGTCAAAGTGAAAGCGGTAATGCTGACCGAGCTGCTGCATTCATTTTTGTGATTTAAAATCAAACGATGGATTCAGACGATGTTTTTTTTTTTTATTAAGAGTGATGTGTTTTATACTTTTCTTTAATAAATAAAAATTAAAATATATCCAACTAGCGGCCCGGTACGTGCTTCGCTACGTATAAAGTGAAATAATAAAAAAAAAATTATTTTAACATCAAATTAATTTATTCAAACAAAAAAATATTTGATTAATTGCTAGCTATTTTAAAACTTAATCCAAAACATTTGGATAAACAATATTTTGTGTTTTTCCATTTTGAGCATGAATAAACATACGGTTGGGGGTACCGACTCTGGAACAGGCAACATAAAGTTGGCCATGTGAAAAACATGATTCTTCTCCTTTTGATTTAGCAGTTAAGATCGTAGCTACAATCAAATTTGGCAATAACATTTTCACTGCCAATCTGGTGCCATTACACAGTTTTGGTGGATTAATATTTCGTAATAATATAATCAAAGAACCAACTTTCAGATTCAAGCAATGCGGTGGCATACCAGCCGGTTCCAATGAATTTAAAAATTCAATTGGACAATTCATTGCCTCATCTGGATTCATAACACTGTTAATTGATTTATATATCGTGACTACACCTGGCAGGTTCGATTGAATTTGAAAAATAATGGCATTGATATTAATGTTCTTCGGTGCTAAAATCGCGTTCTCTCAACCAATCATGATTTCTATAATTCTGAAGAATATCCGGAAAAGCACTTTCAATCAATTCATCTATCGATTGCGCAATTGTACAAAAATTGTTCGGTATAGTGATCAATCCGTTGGTACTGTCGATTTGTATTTTACCATCACCAATTTCTAACAATTGTTTTGGAAACTCATGGGCAGCTGGATCATTTTGTAGGTGAATACGCAAATTAATGTTCAGTGTCAATTTTTGTACATATCTCCAAAGAACTGATGACTTCAAACAGGCATTTATTTCATCAGCAGGAGTTGATCGAGGAATGGCAGGCAGTGTTTGACGAAAATCCCCTGACATTAATATCAAAGCGCCACCAAAAAGCTGTTGATTACCACGTTAATCTTGGATTGTTCGATGAAATGCTTCTAGTGATTTTTATTCGCCATTGTACACTCATCCCATAAAATAATTGACGTTAATCGCAGAACTTTTGCCATAGCAGAATTTCTCGAAATATTGCACGTTGGAGTTTCAATCACCTGTACATTCAATGGCAATTTTAATGCAGGGTGTGCGGTCCGATCACCTTCTAATAATGTAGCAGCAATTCCCGAAGATGCAAGTGCCAATGCAATTTTCTGTTCCGATCGAATAGTCGCTAAAATCAATGATATAACGAACGTTTTTTGGAAACAGCTTGCATGATTGTGTCATATACATGTTTTTGCTGAATATTCAATTTGGTTACATTCGATTGTACAAATAAACGCAAATCATTACAATTGAATTTCAGCTCACGTTGCAATTCACGATCAAACAAATCATGCAACTCACGATTTGGTGCGGTCATACCGAATTGTGCTAATGCTTTATTTGCAATCGTTAGACACATATCTTCAATTATTACCAAAGCTTCGTTGTACATGCCTACAGAGAATTTTGAAGTACCTCGGCTGGTGCAGGCAAAGAGTGATTACCACGATTTGTCCTTCCAGCTACGGTGATTTTGAAAAGGAAGAACTTGACACAAAAATCATTGTTACAAAAAATGTGATAAATGAAGAATCGCTCGACCGATTTTGTGCAAACTTCACATAAACCATCTACTAAATAGTCCGAACAAAGCCTAAGCATTTGGTTTGGATAGGTGAGCCCGTTCATAGGTTATAAAATTACAACGAAAAGTGGCATTAATTTTTATATATGTATATAGATTAGCCAACAAAAAATAAAATCTGAATTAAACCCCTTATATTTAGAACTGCGGCATTATCTGAAAAAAATTTCATAATTACACAAGAATGTCAATGTCAATTCTTCTTAAAATTTAGACGAATTTTATAAAAACTTCTTTCATGCAATAATATTTTAATACTAACATCTCCCAAATCAACAAACCCTACTTTGCCGCTTTGCCTTTTTGAAGTTGCTGAAAGACGCTTGGCTTGCTCCCACTCTGAAACCTTTTGCAATTTTCCCATAGGAATCTGCACGTAGTGGTTAAAAGCGAGAAATAGCGGGCTGTTTACAGCAACCACTCTGACATTAACCTAATACTTTGTACTTTTTTGCAATTCCGAGAATTATGAAATCCCTGTTGCGTCGTCGCTACCTTCATTTCATTTTGTTTTCGTCCTTCGTTTTAGAAAGCGTTTACATTAGGGGGTTTCAATGCTTTAATTACTTAATCTATATATAAATGTACCCTATTATTTCTCTTGCTTTGTATTTTGATAACTTTGCTTAAATGGAAAGGGTTTTTTTGCTATTTTTGTAGAAATATTTATTTAGGTAAAATCATACTGACTGTTAACATTTTCTTACCTACAAATAAATCGATTTACAAATAAAGAGTTGGATTCAGCTTTTTTTTAATTCGGAAAAGTTATGAGGTTCTTCGTGTCCAACGTTTTTTAATATATGGAGGTCTGAGTAAAATATGGAGCAGATATA
Source organism: Anomoia purmunda (assembly GCA_951828415.1). Classification (NCBI taxonomy): domain Eukaryota; kingdom Metazoa; phylum Arthropoda; class Insecta; order Diptera; family Tephritidae; genus Anomoia; species Anomoia purmunda. Next base: position 54,746,366 of record OX639993.1, read on the forward strand.
GAAAATGCTTACATGATCGTGTATTTCCAAATGCAGTTGCAGCTGCTTAATTGAAAAGCTGTAGGCTTGTGCCTCATTTAAGTTAAACAACTCTATGTATTTCTTCATTTTTTCAAGGGGACGAGCGGGTTATGTCCGTTATTATTTTTAGGTACATAGAATATATGTACATATTTTCCAGGTTATCTCCAGAATATATTTTAAGGTTATCAGACGAATAAACTACTTATAGGGTATTGCATTCTAAACTTCTGAAGCGAAATATAGAAACAGACATGCAATGTTATCACATGTTATCTTAACCGACATCTCCTTGATGAGACAAAGAAGTTGAGCATCCTAGCAGGTGAACCTTTTCGGTTGCATTTTCTTCTTTGTTATGCAGCATTGGTTGACAAACTAATACTGCTTTCATCTTTTTAATAGTTTTGCACCAATAACATTGATTATTTTCTAGAAAAGCTATTAACCATGGGGGCATGAGTGAGACTCAAATTTTTCTAAAGTGTCACCAACTTAATCGCCTAGAATTTCAAAAATCACCACTTTTAGCCAATAAACATCTATACTATTATTCAGACAAATGTTTTAGTTGACTTACTGGCTGCATTCAAAACAGTTAGAGACGTATTTGATTTTATAAAACGCTCGCCAATAGATTTAAGGGACTTTAATGTAACTAAAGCCTTTTTTTTACTACATTTGTAAAATCGATACTATAATCAGCCCTATCGTAAATTCCTTGGGAACAAATATTCCCACAAATTTACAAGCGTAACAAAAACAATTTCCCCAATTTTGTTTTTGTTTTGCTTGTAAATTTATGGGAATGATTTCCTCCCGTGAAGTTGGCGATAGGGTCTAATATGATTCGACAATTTTGATCCTGCGTTATCAAGTTCACGTAGATCCGCTGAAATCAATTACAAAAAACAAATTTTACTGTTTTCCTTAAGAGATTTTCGATGGGATCTCGCTATAATGTTCCCCATTAAATGAATAAATCTTCCTAAGCTTTTTAAAAAGACATACCATTACTAATATTCATAGCGAATCTACTTTGATGACAAGTATATTTATTTTAGTGTGTAAGACCAATTTTGAGTTAACTGAACATTTCAGAAGTTTGTGTCAAGATTTCAACTATTTTTACTGTCTTTCAATAAATGATTAACGACGTTAATATTCTAACGTTGCATTACATTTAGCTAATAGATATAATCGTATGTATTTGTGAGTATATTAAGCAAACACATACCGTTTTCTTAATTAAAAGGCAGAAAAATAAAAAAAAATATCAAACCAAATGGTGGAGTAGACTCAGAACAATATGGTAGTCTAATGCTGTTTACCGGTGTAAGGTATGGAACCCAGCTATATATCGTAGACAGAGCTACATTCGTCAAATGGCCCTTCACCCTTTTGGTGAATTTTTCGATGAAGGCCTGCAGTGGGTTTACTAAGTTCGCTAGACTCTGGATTTGCCTGTCAGATTTAACCGCTTATCGCCGCAGTCTTGAACAGAAAATACCCTCGTATTAGAATAAACTGCAAATGATTAAGTTATGTGCATAATCATATGATTTTACATGTGAGTCAAGCAGATTGTTTAATCCCCCCTATTTATCGTCACTTTGATATTATTGTATATTTTAAATATCTTGCTATATGGCGGCGATCTCATGACTCATGATTCAATTAATAAAGGGTTGCTCAGTAAACAGTGTTCGCGCTCCCTTTTCACAAAATCGGCTCCCTTAGAAAGTCATCGAGTTACAAAATTTTCAAATTTACGTGCAAAGTGGAGTAATAGCAACATTTGGAGAAAAAATATTTCTATGATATCTTTAAACATAAATTTAAAATTACATATTGGATGAAAATCATGAGCGCTTTTGCTTAGGTAACATGAGATAATCTTTGGTAGGTGAGTGTCAAAACTCTAATGTCACTATCGAGCAAACCTTTGATAAGTGAATCATGACTCGATATGACCTTTTAGCATTTAGAAGAGTCACCTTGTCGATATTGGCTTATTTTCTCTCAAACGCTTAGTCCGACGATTTAAAATGTAAATATTCACAAACGAGTTGCTTAATTGTTACTACCAGGGATCGAAAATAATAGTTATTTTCGAAATTTCAATTTAAAAAGTTAGCTGGAAAGAATTTGGTTTTTTAACATTTGTGTATACCAATGTGATGCTTGTTAGTCAAGGAATGCTAATCCTATATGATTTATATTTTTTTGACTTCTTACAAAAAAGTCAGCAATTAACCGTTATTTTTTTACTGTTATATTTTTAGTCGAAAATAAAAGTTAAAATTTGACTTTTACTTTTTCGGTCAAATATAAAAGTTAAAATTTGACTTTTATTTTTTCGGTCAAATATAAAAGTTAAAATTTGACTTTTATTTTTTCGGTGAAAAATAACAGTTAAAATTTTAGTTTTAATTTTTCGGTCAAAAATAGCAGTTTACATATTACAATACAATATGTTTTAATAATAAAAAAAAATCAAAGTAAAAAACTCACTTCCTTTTATTTGCAATTTTGCGTCTTCTGTAAATATATTTCCTAGACAATAATTTAATTTCTTTAATTTAAGGTTTAAGTTATACAATAAATGACAAATGTCTTATTTATACGTAGCAACAAAATGTTTTTATCTTCAACAGTTACATTCAAATAGATTAGCAATAAAATTTTAACTTTTATTTTCGATCGAAAAAATAAAAGTCAGAATTTAACTTTTTTCTTTGACTGAAAAAATTCAAGTCAAATATTAACTTTTTTCTTTGACTGAAAAAATTAAAGTCAAGTATTAACTTTTTTATTTGACTGGAAAAATAAAAGTCAAATTTTAACTTTTATATTTGACTGAAAAAATAAAAGTCAAATTTTAACTTTTATTTTTGACTGAAAATATATCGGTGGAAAAATAACAATCATTTATTGACTCTTTTGAAAAAAAGTCATAACAGTTACGGTCCCTGGTTACTACTACTTTGTCACGGTCGTTGTTTTCCGATATAGTATTGTGACTGTTACTTTGTACCAGACGCGAATTTTTCCCCATTCCTAAATTTCTAAGTTAAAATCATTGATATTGGTTAAGTGTAGACACACTTTTTAGTCCATAAAACTATACATCGGAGGCTCGAAATAAAATAAGCAAACTCATTAGTGCACAACTTACCTTGAGTTAGAAATTTTCTCCGCAAAGCAGTAGTTTAGCAGGACATCTTGATAAAAGTTGTTTTGAGATATTAAATTTTTCTGCAGAAGATCAGAGTACATTAGCCTGAAATAAAAAATTCGAAAGTCAAATAAGTTTTTTATCAAAGCATCACAGGCATGTGCATAAATATATATTCCGTTATGCACTCATATTATTTTTTGAATTAAGGACGCCTACTGTTATTTTATTTTGTATAGGTATATAAAAAAAAAAAATGTTGGCATTCCCTACGTTTCATTTTGGCAGTTGCCTTAAGTCCATTGAATATAAAAACTTTAACGAACTACAAGGAAAGAAGACGAACAAGAGAGAGATGTAAGAAGACTTTCAAAACTATAAACGGGCATGAAATTTAGAAAGGAAAGTATTAAAGCAACTTGCGCCTCGAAAGAATTCAAACAGCTATCTCCTTGTAACAAGAAGTAATTTCTTGAGTTTTATTTATCACTCAGAAAATAAAACTTAATTTTGTAGGTGTTTTTCACATAAATTAAATTTTATTTTTTAAGCAAAAAATAAAACTTAAGAAATAAAGTCAATTGTATGAGCAAAAATTAAAACTCAATAATAACAGCTGTAACCGTTACGGTCATTAATTTTTTTCCGTTGCTAATAAGATAAGGTGCTTGATAACAGTTACTGGCCAAGGTTTAGTTTTAAGTTGTTTGATCAGAGTTATTTTATCTTTTTCTTTATTTATGCCTTTATCTTTACTTTTATTATGGCCGAGCAAACTACTACAGAATTGTAATTTTGTTTACCTAGCGGCCTTAATAACATATCGAGATCGATATATATATATATAATATATGTATGTTCAGAATGAAAGGATGCATTATCGGGACGTTCACAGGGCGATTCCCAATTAAGCCGTGTAAAAGAAATATTTCCAGTTATACACACTACTCCGAAATTCTTAGTAGAATCCCTCCAATCCAACATTTTTTTTCAAGTCAGTACGTCCTAGTTGTAATTCTGTGTTACTTTCTTCAAGTCAGAGACAGTAACTCGCCCATTTAATGTTTTTACATTTTATTGTGTACATTTGCCCCAGCTCGTCTTTCTTTTTTCTCGTTTCTTCTCGTTTCTTAATTTACTTTACCCACACACATGCATGCAACTGACACATATATCATATATGTATATACCTATATATATGTTGCTAAGTTTATTTCTCCTTTTACAAACATGTCATTTAGACCTAAATTAAATATGTAGTCAAATCTATGGGAAATTAAGCTTTAGTTCTATTGAAATTGGTATCTGAATTTTTAAGAGCTGTTATAGCAGTACCTACCATTTTCGTACAACTATATCAAAATGAATTCTAAATAACTTAAATTAGTGAATTAAATCTCAAATATACCCAAAAATTTAGTTCAAAATTTTATACCTGACCACACAGAGTTGTAAAATATTCACCTCTGCCGAAAATGTGCTTAAATATCGCCTTGTTAATTTTTAAAAACCTCATACATCCGTCTGCATTACATTTGGCTCTACTGACTTCAGACCTTTTCTCCTGAACATTTCCTTTGCTGACATATTATCTTCGTTTTCGCTTTTTTCCCTTCTACTTGTAAATATTTGTGTATCTGCTCTGAACGCCTGTCTACCTTCGTCATTGCACTTGACATATACGATGTTGGGCAATTCACCTTCGAAAGCATAGCGTGAAAGTAAAGTTGAATGTGTAGACTGGCGGAAAAAGACCACAAAACGACGGAAATGTACGCAATCAGCACAGGTTTCTTGCCGCATTTCCATCTCCCCGAGCTCTTCACCAAGCTGCTATTTTTATATCGTTAAAAGTGTTCGGCCCTTTTTGCCTCGCTATCTGACCTTTGCAAGGTCACAGCTTCGTTATTGTATTTATTTCATTTTTTAATTACACAAATAACTATGTGCATGTGTTTTTGTGTGTGTGTGTGTGTGCGTGTATGTGAATATTAGTCAGTGTGTGTTAAGCGATTGGGAAATGTCAATTTGCATGCGATCCTTTTAGCATGGCATCTACTAATGTATTCACACACTTATTTAAACTTATGTATATAAGCATGTAATGAATGTTCAAGTAAACCGACAGTCGACCAACGAAATAACATAGTGACGTTCTCGGTGCTTGTCTGCGGTCATAGAACGAATTTACAGGATAATTATTTGACATTTTTCAAAGTTACAAACAGACACACACTAGCACACGTACGTATGTAGATACCCCGTAGTCGATTCTACAAGCTGCAATCCTTGGTTTTCAGTAGATCAAATATTTCACGATAAAATATGGCACAAAATTCCAAAGAGTATGCCAAAATTTTGGCTGTTTTTCATTCAGCTGACTACATTTGACGTCAAATTTGACCTAACTAAAACTAAGCGTAAACTAAATTGCCACTAACGTATTCTTACATATTATCATATGCCTACGGGCGACCGCTATTAGAAACAAGCGTTTCTATAATTTCTTATATCACTTGCCCGGGACACACCGAATACATATGTACATACTCAGCTACGTCGGCCGCGCTCAAGTACATAGTATTAGCCAATATTACCATTTTCATTTTCCGTGTAGCTTCATAATTCAATCGGTGTAGAACTTATGTGGTTTACCGGCGAAAAGCTTGGTTAATATTTCGTCATCAAGAAAGTTTTTCACTGATTGAAGCAAATAGTAGTCCGACCGTGCAAGGTCCGTCCATTAAAACCTCTCTACCAAGTCCCGCGAATTTGATTTGAATCATCAAAGATATGCCTGTAGTGCGATTCACTAACTTATTTTAACGATATTCGCATGGTTAACTCATCTTAACGAAAATTTTAACGATGTTGGTATTCAGTAGCCATTTTTTTTTAACGATTTTCGCATTCGCCGAATGAGCTGTTGTTGTTAGCTAGTCGATTACCGAAAACTAAACGACAACAAATTTCATGTTTTTGACTCAACCAAGAAAAGAAAAATTCGTGATTTCAACTTAAATAAAACAAAAAATTTAAAATTTGGTGATTTGTTTTCTAGAAATTAAAAAAGGAGCAATAAATAACATCCTTTTAATATTTGGCTATAATTTATCATGAGGTGACGAAGAAGTAAGCGCTCCAACAGTTGATCGTAGTTTGATTCGGGATGTGGACAATCCCTTTCATTTGAATGCAACAGAAAGTGAGGTTTCCAATGAGCCGAGCGTCGATTGTACCGCTATGTATGTATATCAATTTTGCCACCAAAGAAACATGAGGAGGCTTATGCCAACCACCATATATACCATTCAATTAATGTGCAAAGGTAAAAGCTAACTTTTATCAAGGATCCAAATATAAAAACAGAAGTATAGTTTAGTTTTAATAATGAAGGGGCATAGTGAATCAATGAATCATATATTGCATCCGTTACCCGATGAATGCCGGCTTACGGATGACTGACTGGCTCATGGATGTTCCCCATTGCTCACTTACGAGTCGTTCATAGCAACCAATTACGAAAAATCTTAAAGCCGTTAGAACCTACCAACATAAAAGATAAATGATTCTAATTAAAAAAATGTAAATATACAATGTAAATTCTAGATAACCATGGCATATTTGCAGGTAATTCCTTGAAGTCGAGTTGATGGCTATGCTACCAAACTCAGAGGAGATTCTAATGCAATATTGCAATATATAAAAAGAATTATAAACATTTGTAGTTTGAAACAAACTAGTATCTAATTTCACTTTAATGAAATATAATAAAAACGCTCAATTTTATATTTGGCAGCATGCATACGTTTGTTTTTTCGCTATTCTTCTTTATGCTTTTAGCTTATTTTGATATTTAGTTTGACAGAAGTAGCACGCTTTATCACTTTGAATAAATACAACGAGACAGCTGTTAATTATCGTTAAGAATAAGTTAGTGGATCGCACAATCGTTAGTGCAAACGACATATATTGTCGATAAAAAATTGCGATTGTCGGATCGTTTAAAGTTAGTGATTCGCACTATTGAACATTCTTTTTGCATTGGCTCATTCAAAGGGTCGCATGGAATGCACAATTCCCATCCATTCCCATCAAACTCTCAACATAGCTTTGTTTGCAGTCAATGCAGGCTCAGATTTAACGGTATTTAACCTTATCGCTTGCGTTGCGTATTCTCTGATTCAATCCACTTTTCATTGCTCGAAATTTCAACCACTTTTTTTTGTCTGGCCAGCCATAGCATGGCACATCTTCGATTTCGAAATTTTTGCAAATACATCGAGAGAAATATAATTGGACGGTAGCCTAAAAGTCTATTTTCCAAACGCCCGTCAATTTGACGGAACAGCATTACCATATGTATGGGCATGAAAATCGCGTTATAGTACAAATCCGCTGTGACTTTTCGTATGACTAAATTGTTTTCCCATATATTTTGCAATTAATTTTTTTTAACAAACCAATCTATTTTTCCAAGGATCAAATATAGGTATACAGACCTGCAGGTCCTATTTTTTTATGTTTATATGTTGCTGCATAATTTACATTTGGGTAAGTTTAAAATTCCACATTCGGAAGGTCCGGAAAAAAGCCATCACGGTAGCCCTCCCTGAAGTGAACGATTATTGTGGTAACAGATGCAACTGCAACTACGTCCATTCAATACCAGTTCATATACCTACTAAAATGTTTGGGCTAGTTCGAATTTTTATTGCTGGGTAATATCTTACTCACACACATATAAATACAAACATACACAAGTGTTCTACGCCAGTCCCTTTTCGATAGCTTTATTTTAGCGAGTTTTGTACGAATATAGAAATACATATGTACATATATATATATATATATATGTATGTGTGTACACTGGGGTTGCGATTTTTGGTAAATTTTCTTTCATTTTATAGTAATGTGTTAGGAAATGAAATGCATTTAATGTATTCAGAAAAATACACCAGTTTTGTAAAGTCAAACAACGACTCCTTTCGATTTTGAAGTAAATATATTGTAGTAAATGTATGGAAAACAGTAATGCCATTTAGAATCTGTGTGAATATTGATCTTGAAATCCATAAGACGATGTAGATATGTATATATCCCTAGTTAATACCATGTTGATAAGTTTTGTTTTATTCCATTGCCTAGTAAGAGTTATTTTTAAGGCAATGTTTTCACGTTGACTATAACTTTAACTTTCGACGTTGCTCGGTAAGAGTTATACTCAATGCACATTTTTTTTCGTTGCTCATATTTTTTGTTATCGACTTGCGTTTATTTTTATTGCTTAGTAAGAGTTTTTTTGTTGAGATAAACTCTTTTCTCTTGCTCAAAACAAGCCATATATATTTACCTCAATCCACTAACTCCTAACACCAGAATGAGCCCGTGAGCCTATCTTTCTCAATAATTACAGTAGAAGTGACCAAAATTGTGACAATGTAGTTTTTCATATTGTTATTTATGTACCATGTATGTAATGTATTTATATTACCAGCGTTGCGAATTAATTTGTTCCAAAAGAATTTGGGAAATTTACTTAATTTTGTATTTCATTAATACAACGCATTCCCAAAGCACTTCAAAACTAAAGTTATTATTAACGTAAAATTGTTTGTCTCTTACCAGGCAACCCAGAAACAACCAAGCCAATTGTCATGCCAGACAACGTAAAAACAACAAAAGGCGAACGAAAAAGTTATGAGAAAAAAAAACATCTTATTTAGAAAACCGAAAAAAACATAGTTTATGGAATAACACTTATAACATACTTATGTAATTTATTTATAATTTAATCCATATATGCAATAAATATTGTATTGTATGTATTTGCACGATTTGCCATCAGAGATACATTTCCGATCGGGGTTTGACCTAGACCTTAGGCTTCATATTTTGATTATAAAAGTAACTTTTAATTATTTTATTATGTATTATTTAAAAGCATTTTCAACAGCGAATAAATTATTACATTCGATACGCCACTTCTCTGCTCGCGATGCCTAAGCTCTGCTCGCTTCCGAGCAAATTTGTGTGTAAAAGCAACAACAACGATAGCTAGCTAAATTCGCGATCGCGAGTACGGTGATACCTCATTAAATAGGTCGAACTCATTACATTCAATTCTGCAGACATTAGACCAGTTTTACGCTGCACATAAACGACGATCATGTGCGCGGACGTAAAAGGTGTTTTTTTAGACTGATAGAAAGAACTTTCGATAGGAATAGCTGTCACTTAACAGTTTGGTAAATGACATTTAGTTTTGACATTGCTGTTCAGTAAGCATTGACCAAACATCATGGAAAGAATGACGCCGCAACAACGTTTACAAATAGTGGAAATTCACTTTAAAAATCAGTGCTCTGTTCGCCAAACTTAGCACTTCGTGAATTTTATGGTCCACATAATCGAGCATCATACGCATCAGAGCAGCTAATTCGTCGAACTGTTGATAAATATCGAACAACATTTACTCTACTCGGTGAAAAATTAACAACAAGACAAAAACTGTAGGTACAGAAGAAAATATTGGTGCTGTTGGAGAAGATCCGAATTTGTCTATTCGCCGCCGTGCTCAACAAGTTGGACTTTGGCCATCCACAACATGGAAATTCAAAATTGGACTGATTGCATCCGATTCACCAAAGCTAGTCGTGGCGGACATATGCCAGAAATGGTTTTTAAATAATAAATGTCATGAAAAATTTGGCATCACACTTCATTTTGTATTTGTTTTATTTAAATTTAAAGTTCTATTAGTCTAAAAAATCACCTGTTACTTGAACTTATGGTACATATTCATCATTTGTGAAGTGCGCACATTATATAAGAGACAAACACAAAATCTGTCTTGATGCTAATTTATGCCAGATGTTTCATCGATTCTCCACAGATGGCGAAACGAATTAAGAGCGGTAGAACAATGGTACCTAAAAGACCTTTGGTATCCTTTACCCGCCCTCCTTACGGCAAAGTCTAGACACGGAAAAATACTTTTCGTTGAGACGTCTCTCATAAAAAATAAAAGGTCACAACTAAATATTATTTAAATTAGGCAATACAAAAATTATTTCTTCAAGAAATGAAAATTTAATTCCGCAAAGTCAAAGGGCTGCATTTCAAAAATATGGCAACACTCCGCTATTTTTTTGTTTAATTCATAAATTTTTTCACAAATGTTAGCAATCAATTAAATTGGCGTCCAAATAATTATATTTTCATAATTGGGAAAACAAACCCTTAATAATACGAAAGTATTAAAAGACTAGGTGCTAGATACTAAAACCAAAATTTCATTTTCCCTAGAACCACCCGTAACCAATAATTTTTCATGTGGGCGGTGTGTCTGGCAGTTGGTTAATCTTCAGTTTCATTAAGAGTTGGTCTTTTCTAAGTAAAAACGAATTTGCGAAACAAATTTCATCAAAATCAGATAACTTTTAATATTTCCGTTCTCAGTTACCAAAAATCTAAAATGCCACTTGCGGTTGAAGCTTTTCGTGACTTGAAAAAAAAAAAGAGCAAATGGTTTCAAACAGATGTATGTATGTACGGGCAGGTACTTATTGTTTAAAAATATTAGTACTCAACTATATACATATGTATGTATATTGTGAAAATTGTGTCAGTAATTACTACAAATTTAAATCACTGAAGGGCAATTGTGAAATATAATTTGTGTAAATGTCATGTTTAGCAAATTTCCAAAAAATATAAAGTATATATGTACATGTTTCGCAATAAATATTAGTTTGGCTTCATTTGCCAAATGTGAACTTAAGTATTTACATATTTCAGCTGAAAGTAATGTTTAGAGTTTTTATTCGTTTTACAACTACGGCAAACATTTAATAAACGTGAAATACAAGCGCAAGTCTAAAAATAGAATTACTACATTTTTATACGTGGCTATTTGATATCAATAAATATAAAAGGATTGCAAAATTAACACGGGTTTCGCCCGAAGTGCCCGGGGATCAAATATGTGCCGTAGGTAACATGAAAAAACCCCAGAAAATAATATTTCTAATATTGTCAGGCTATGGCAATCCTCCGAATGTATACCAACCATGAATAATCTTCTCACAAAAATCATTTAAAATCAGTCAAAATCAATACATACATCACAAGTGGTAGAATAAATTCTGTTATTTATGATGTTGGGGCCAAATTATAAGGATTTATAAGGAAATTAGACGATGGGCAACAAAAATTAACTGAAAGCTGATTGGCTTGTAGCTTTTTATAGTTTTACAAATAATTTAAAACTTATGACATACGTTATTTGCTTGTTCGGATCAATGTACCTTGAAAAAGAGTGTTCCCTACCATTAGGAAAATATTTACATTTGAAAGGTCTCAAATGGAAATTGATACGATGAAATCGATTTTAATGGCAAAGGGTATTTATGATTTTAATAAACTTATTACATTAATCAGCTTCATATTCAAAATCAAGCAGAAGTTTCAAAAAAGCAATATAATTAAAATTTGATTATATTAGGTTTCACTATTCGATATAAACTTTATTTAAATGTCTACGTAAGCTTATTAAAATTGTAATTAAATTCCAGTCTCTGCATCTTTGTTTTGAGATTTCTGTCAATTGATTTGGAATATGAAACAAAATGTATCTTTTTCTTCTCACTCATTATCACAGTTTTGAATAAAAAAAATTTTGTTTTGTAGGAAAACTTCGTCCAGCTACCGACTTGTGGTGTAAGCCCCAATTTTTTTTTTTTTTGTTATATTATATACTCACTGCTTGGAGTGCATAGGGCGAAGCTTTTATTTCGAAGCTCTGGTTGGCATTTCGGTTAGCGAAATGCCTCAGAATAAAAAGGTAAATAAATAGAGAAATCGCATCGAAAACCTATTAGTAAAAAGGAATGCTGTCTGGACGTTCATGTTTAATATTGGTAACACATCTTCTGAAAACAACTTGTTTTCATTGCCGTGTGAACATGGTATAAGAAAAAATATGCAATTTTATTTGGTTCACGAGAATTCCAGTTTTTATAACACAAAAAAGAATTTTATGAAAAGTTAAATCAAAACGAAATGTAACATAAAAACTGACTTCAAATTTAATTAAAATTTATGGTGAATATTTTAAATTTTTTGTTGTGTAATATTTTTTTTTAAGTTGGTCAAAATACTTCTGTTTTTATAGTTTAAAATTATTTTTTATGTTGACTTTTTTTAAGTTTAAAAACATGATAATCTTTCGAAATCATCAAGATCTGTTAACTTTTATTTATAGCTTGCGCCAACAGATTTTTCAGATACGAGGTTTGGCTTTAGAAGTACTTAATTTAGATAGCTAGATCTGTGGATCTCTTTACTTATCAATCGCGCTCCGTTCGGTAAAGTACCATTACCTTCCATTAAATGTGTATACGAGCATTCCACGGAAAATGGTAAGTTTCGACCGCCGGACTAATTGCGTTTCCGGATGATTTTTTTAGTATCAATATATTTAAAATATACATATTATACTTTGATATTAACACCATTTTTTCACTGGACTTTACTTTGAAGTACTTTTTTTTGTTACCAAAAAGAAGGGATAAAGTGTTTATTTCCATTTACCGATAGCTGATTATATTCATACATCTTATTCTCATTACATATGACAAATAATGTTAAACTGGTACTTGTTGTTAAAAGTAATTATAGTAATATTTTGAAAACCGCTATTTAAAAAAAAACTTATATTTGAATAACGTGGAAATTTTGTATCAAAAATGTGCATTAATTATGTCCCGCACAAACGCACTATATGGTTAATGTTGTTTTTGTGCTTGTATCTACATGTAACTGTTTTAATACATTTGCTTTTCATTTAATGCGAGTTATTGGTGCACTTTTTAGTTGCGAAGTAATTTTTTTAGTTAGTATTGTTAGAAGTTCAATTCGTGGTCGTTTATTTTTGTCCCGTACAAACGCGTCATACAAGTGTAAACCAAACTTTCCCTTTATTAAAAAATGGACAAAATTGATAAAAATAATAGTACGTCGCGTTACAGAAAATGGAGAAACGAGAAAGAAAAAAATGATTCTGATTTCAAAAACTGAGAAAAAGCACGAGTTAAAGAGTCGAGAAAAAGAAAAGTTGAAGTGATGACACAAGAAGAAAAGGAAAAGCGGAGGAGGTATGAGAAAGAAAGAAAAAAAGTGCAAAGAGCCAAAAAATTAGTAGCGATTCATGATAGGTCGGGTAATTCTACTATTATAAATAATTGCGATGAAAGTTGTGCAGAAAATTCTGAATATTTTCCGTACAATTGCAAACAAACCTATACAAAGGCTGTCCAGAAGTGTATACGAAGTCTGCCGAATTCACCCACTAAGCAAAAAGCTGTAGTAACGGGTGTAGCAAAAAAAAAATAGGACTCAAAATTGAAAATGAAAGGAAGAAATCTATGAATGTGTCGATACATGATGATGAAACTGAAAAAATGGTGAAAGATTTTTACTTTCGTCTAGATATTGTGTATACATGTCCAGGTATGAACGACACAATGGTCGCTTGGATTAGTGGCAAAAAGATGACATTACAGAAGCATTACCTTACTCTTTTTTTAAAAGAAGCCTTTTATATATTTAAGGAAGAGTTTGCGAATACTAAAATAGAGTTTTCGAGATTCTGTGCACTACGACCGAAAAATGTTTTGCTATTAAAAGACACTCCATCAGAACAATGCAAATGTATAATTCACGAGAATGTCATTCTTAAATTAAAATGCCTAAAAATTAACTACGATAACTCTTACTGGAACAACATTCTCTGTGACATGGCGCTAAATTCAAACTGTTGGAGAAATAAATGTAAAAATGGAAGTAAAATTATATTGCCTGATGATCCATCGAAAAATTTAGTTTGCAAACAGTGGAAAAAAGGAGACGATCAACGAGTAAAATTGCAGACAGAAGAAATCAGTTGTGGAGAGTTGTATGAGAATTTAGTTTCCGTTTTACCATGTGTCATAAATCATAAAAACATAAAAAGAGTACAAGCACAAGGATAAATTATTATTTCCACTAAGAATAAAGGTCAGTTCTCAAAAAGAATAATAATTTAGTTTTTGCTGCATTTTTAAATCCACCATATTTGAAGTTCCAGGTACGACCATCACAACAGGCCTCATGGTCTGCAGGCCTTTCCTTTTGACACAACCAGCCTTTAAATGCTAAGGAAGTATCCAAAGAGATGCTCCACCGCTTGTTTGCAATGTATTGAATCAACTATATTAAAATAAGATTCAGTATTAATTATTCCAACAATTTAAGACACAGCTTTGCAGATATGCTGATATAAACCGGATCTTAGTGAACTGGTCCATCGCGAATACAGGATTTTTTCTTACCACCAAGCTCTGTTTCGTTTTCTAAAATTTTTAATGAAATTCACAGTTAAATTTGCAGAATTTATTGAAGTTTGAACAAGAGATGCTAAAAATGTATTGACTTAAATATGCACATATGTAGTTTGCACATGTGATCAGTTAAATAGAATGGAGAAATAAAAGCATCGCCAAATAAAGAACAGAATCAATGTATTCGCACAATTATTCAAACATGAAATGTCTCTGTTTGCTTAAAAATGTTTCAATATTTATTTACGTACAGAGGTGTGCAAGCAACCGCAATGACTGCTTGCGATTATTTTAAACAAATACGTGAAAACAAATAAAATCCAATTAATTTACATTGTTAATGTAATCGGTGACTAAAAAAACACAAAAGCGCAACAAAATCTCTATAGAAAAGCAGAAAACCGCACACTCACGCGGAAATTAATGGCGGTTTAGTCACATACGGTCTGCAGTGAAAGGATACCTGCGATAGTGTGAATGGAACACATACATACATCTGCATATTATCCTTTTTTTTATTTATTATGTATATTTGCTGATGCGGTTACAACCGTTCGCCGCTGAATTATAACAATGTATGTACAGTTGTACTATACTCTCGTTTTTATTTGCACAGCTCTCCAGCGATGGGTGTGTGTGTGTGTTCACTTTAGTATCGCCTGGGGCTTCGAAGGACATTTTAAACTTTGCCAGCATGCAAAAGTATTGTTCGTTTTATTTGTATACATTTTTTTTTTTGGAGACTTCCAAAAGAATGATGCTTTTTGCTTATTTAAATATTTAAAGTCACATTATATTTACGTACATATGTATGTATGTATCTACCTCAATGCATACTTATAACGAACTTTTAGGAATTCGGAAAAAAATTCTACAAATGGTTTACACCAAGGTGAGATTATTTGGTATGGTAAGCAAAAAACTCAATATTGGAAGATTCAGAGCAGTTAAAATAAAATACATTTTGTAAAACAATATTGATTCTCTAACTTGCGCTTGACATAATAACCCATAACAATGATAAGAAAAGAGTTGATTAGATTAAGCAGCAATTGGCCTAAATCAGAGAGAAGAGAACAGAGTCTGTGGTATCCCACCAGGAATTTATGGAATGAGTAGCCCTTACAGAAAATTTAATAGGCAGGAAAATCCAAATATTACGTATTATGAAATGAAAAATTGAAGTAATGAAACTAATTTTTAATCTGATGCATTATTATCCTCTCCTATCTCATTTATGATTCTTAATTAATACCGTAGTGCGATTCACTAACTTTAAACGATCCGACAATCGCAATTTTTGTCGAAAATATTTATCGTTTGCACTAACGATTATACGATTCACTAACTTATTCTTAACGATACTTAAGAGCTGTATCGTTGTATTTATTCAAAGTACTAAAAAGTGGCATCCTGATCAAACTAAATGCCAAAATGGGCGAAAAACACAAAAACGAATAGAGAAAAAAATAAACGAATGCGTGCTGCCGAATATAAATTTGAGCATTTTTATTATATTTCGTTAAAGTGAAATAAGATACTAGTTTATTTCAAACTACAAATGTTTATAATTCTTTTTATATATTGCAATGTTTCATTGTAGCGGACTTTTAAAGTATCCTCTGAGTGATTTGGTAGAGAAGTCATCAACTCGACTCTAAGGAATGACCTGCAAATATGTCACAGTTTTTGTTTTCAAAATCCTCACCATAATGGAGCGTGTTGTGCTCCAGGGTATTTAGGATGTACATATGTATATTTAAAAAAAATTAATTAGAATTAATGAGGGAATATAAGAGAGATTTAGTTTGCTACCGTAATGTAACTGTTTACTAGGTTGCGCTCATTACGTACCGCTAGTCGGCTCTCAGTGAAAGAAAACATAGTTGTACAGTTGTTGAGGAAACATGGTGGTCGCCCAGAATACCCAATGCCAATAGAACCGTTTCTTTGTAACCGATTGGCAAAAAAACACTAGGTAGGATAACGAATTGCATGCAAAGCAACAACACCAGCTTCGAAATAAATGCGCATTGAGCCAAATCGCTGAATGATATATGACCTGAGATGCAGTATGGGCAAGTGAAAACACTGAACTATTGTGAATGAGCCGGAAGAAGAGATATGCATAATATTTTTGAATATAGTATACCTACATCAATCTAAAATTTGCCAGCAAAACTATTTTCCGTTCTTAAATAGCATCAAATAAATCGGAAGTTTCTTGAAAGATGATAACAGGGTTGCTTTTGGAACTAAAGGAAAATTTATTCCAATTTGCTAATGGGCTGCACAGAAGCGGGCCCAATATAGCAAATGCTATAAATAATGAACGTCTGCTTCAAATGCATTGGTATCTCTAAATAAAAATTTTATAAAATATTTGCTTAATAACAAACGTTAGTTTTCGTATTTGCATAACTAAGAAATACGAGTATGTATGCTGTCATATTGGTTGATGATGATAATAAAACCAGTATATAA
Organism: Anomoia purmunda; assembly: GCA_951828415.1. Taxonomy (NCBI): domain Eukaryota; kingdom Metazoa; phylum Arthropoda; class Insecta; order Diptera; family Tephritidae; genus Anomoia; species Anomoia purmunda. The sequence goes on from OX639993.1 coordinate 54,763,430, forward strand.
TAAATGCTCAAGTTGTATTTATTTTCCTGAATTATGTATAGTAAAATACGATTAAAGCCCTTGTGTAGGCGAACACCGGGGATTTTTTTTTTGCCATATATTGAATTTGAATAAGTTGCCATATTTTTTTGCACTGAATGAATTATGTATTTTGATTCAAATTGTGAAAAGTACTTCGATAAAACGTACTTTGCGATATAGCACAAGACCTCGAACATTCTATAATTCGTACGAGTACTCAGTATAACGGCATCGAAAATTACTCTCAAACATTTTTTCGGATGAGAACAATCCTGTATCCTATAGTTCTTGTCTTTAGTATATTTATATCGGTACCAGCGGGGAAGGAGTGTCAGCGGTCTGTCCAGGAAGATGAGATGGTGAAGGAAGGATTCCTCATCGTTGGTTAATGTTGAACAAAAAGTGCATACTTCAATATTATAGTTGCCCATACAAAAAATCATAAAATAGCTTATCTTATCATCGCAACACTTCATAAAAGAACACCCCTTTTTTATTTATAATACTGACCCAAATTTGTATCAACGTTATGATGGAAATCACAGGGTCTATAAGATATCCATTTCGACCAAGGTTTTATGAAATTTCATATTCAAGATGTCAAAACGCGTATTTTTGCCATTTTAAACTCTTTTAAATGACTTTGATATGTAGTAAAATATCGGGTTTTTCAATAGGAACGCTACAAAAGTTTTTTTTAAATAAAACAAAAACTGTTTGGGATATGTATTCAATTCTTTATTTCTGTGAAAGTACATTCGATGCCACTATGCATGAAACTCGATTTATTTTGCATGGGCACCACGGGCACGCTTGCAGAAGTCCAGACGTTGAACCCAATTTTCGACGGTTTTCAATCATAAATCGGCCGCTGCTGCGGCAATTTCACTTTCGATATTCGTACGAAGTTCAGCAATCGTCGCTGGCTTATTGGCATAGGCCATAGACTTGACGTAGCGCCACAGGAAATAGTCTAACGGCGTCAAATCGCACGACCGAGGCGGCCAATTGACCGGGCCATTTCGTGAGATAACACGTTCACCAAACTTGGTTTTCAATAAATCGAAATCGATTGTGACATTCGCTGTGTGGCTTGTGGCGCCCTCCTTTTGGAACCCCATATTGTCTTATTGTCCAAATCCATATTATCCAATTCGGGTCAAAAATATTCGGTTATCATTGAGCGGTAGCGATTCACAGTAGCGTGCGGTCTTGATCATCACAGAAGAAGTACGGCCCAATGACGCTGCCGGCCCATAAACCGCACCAAACTGTAATTTTTTCGGGATGCAATGTTGACTCATGGAGTACGTGTGAATTGCTGCCTGTCCAATTCCGCATATTTTGCTTATTGACGAAGCCATTCAGCCAGAAATGACGGCGACCATAAATTCGACGTAGCGCTCTTAAAGTTGAGGCTATTGACTCAGAATTTCGGTAGTAAATTTTAATAATTTTGACTCGTTGTTGGATCGTGTATCTTTCCATAATGAAGTGGCAAACCTTACTGAAGGGAAATGTCAAAAGAGCGGGAAAAATATGGCATCGTTTGCTATCACTATCGGTCTACTTTTGTAGCGTCACTATAGATGAGTTTCAGAAATATTTGTAATATATTTGGAGAAGGTTAGCAGCTATGTGAAAAACTTAATACATATATTGAGAGGGCTTCTTAACTTTCTAGAGTTATCAGAGGTTCCGTCCAGGGGGAAACTAGTCATTCTGATATTTACGAATAACGGAACCAATGGAGAGTCGGTATTAATTTCCACCAACTTATCGTTTCAATTCACACACCTCCATTTCCCGTTGAAAATAACCTTCGCGATCACTATGAGCTCTGAAATTTCACATATCGATAACCCACAAAACAATGAGTCTGGGAATATTATTTGCAGAGATGTATTGCTGTATATAAATACATATTTACTGTTTTTTTTAATAAAAACTTTATTAGCATTGGCAAATATTTTTGGAGAACCTATAAACTAAGTATTGCGAGCAATCGAAATTGATGCGGGAGACTTCTATGATAAATATTTCTAAAATACATATGTATGTATGTAAGTATGTATATATATATTAATTTTGTGGCGTTATCTACTTATGTCAAGAGTAGATATTGAGCTCAAGGCCAAAGAAATCTGATGGAGAGATATGGTGATCTTCGAAATAGCTGCTATAATTTATATTGCTTTGACTGCTGTTGCATTTCTCAAATACGTACCAAATATAAACTGGCTTTGAGCACAACAATTTTTGTTTATATTTCCATTCTAAATAGTTGGTGGTATAAATTATCCCTGACAACTAAAGGTTGGAATACCTTAAATACACTTTTGACTAGAAGTGTTGATAAAATAGAACTAAATAATGTCATGTTTCACTTTGGTTATCGTAATTCGATTTGATTGTAATCCCCTTCTTTTCTCGAATTTTAGCTATGAGGTTATACTTCTTCCGTGAGGACGGACTCTACGCACCCAGTTTTTTTAATGCGTTTTGCTGATATTGCTGCCTTTTTCTTCCCAATTCTAACCACCCATTTCCGGCCTGCCCTAGCACGCTTTATTATACACGTAATGTTTGCATTTTATTTTGTATTTGTTTAGTTGGCATTTGTATGGTAAACAAATATTATATTTATCAGAAGAAATGTGAGAACACCCCTTAGTATATGTCTGTATATATGTATGTACATATGTTTAGTTTTGCAGAAGTACCTTTAGCAACACGCTCCCGTATTCGCAACACGTATGCCACAAAAAAGCAAAAATCATTTCAAATGCTTTGTTGAACAGATTGTTTGAAACTCACCCACTCACGAACAAAATGAGAAGCCACAACGGCGTTGTCGCTAAAAAAAAAACCATAAAATCTCATTGTTGCTAAATCCTTTATTGTTTATTTATTTGTAACGGTAAATGCCTTTGTGTATAGCTACTGTATATAGTGTATAATATATATATATATATATTTTTCATTTGAAATTTTATTTTTTCCATAAATCATAATTTTTTGAATACGTATAGTCGTATTTGCACTTGTAAGTACATATGTACATACATATGTATAGTAAAATCGCAGTATTTTCCATTTGTTTGTTTAATATGGTAATTTGTTTGCCTACATTTGTTATTATTCCCGCTGTTATCCTTTATTGTTTTGTCGCTGTTTTTATCATTCGAACTGAATTCCCAGGCGTATGTATGTGCACAAAGATGTACATATGTATATTTACAGATATATGTATACATATTTACATAAGTAAGTATTTGTATGTTCGCTGCTCGGTTATTCACACATTGTCTGCTGTTAATGTAAATTTAGCGACTTTTTTCACAATAATAACATACACATAAATATTTGAATTGTTTTCACTATTTGCACAGCTATCAAAGAGGCTACAGCTGTTTTTTTTTTAAGTTTTGCGCAATGGCTTAAATTTCATACAAAATAGCTATGTATGTATGTACATATATTCCATGCGTCCACTTAGAGATGAGTCGAATGAGATGGGCGTCATATCATCCAAGTTTTTTCGCAGCCGAAATATTTATCATACACCTTTTAATACGTGAAAAAAGTTGGCAAAAATGCTATCGTTTGAGAATATGCGATTCCCTATGTTGCCCAGCTTTAGTCCAGAGTTTATGTTCAAGTCGTAAGATTATACCAACTATATGTCAGACGTGCAAAATAGTACGCAATGCTCTAGTGGATAACTACAACATTTTTGTGTTCCAGCTTATTTGCTATTGATTAGTCATTGACTTTCGGTGGTAATTTTTTTTTGCTCCCAGTAGTACCGAAGAAATATCGGTTGATTACATAGATATTATTTTATAAGAGTAAGTGCCAAAATATACATATTTATTTCTTAATAACTTTAGCGTTTGCTGAAAAGATAAGTTCTCTGGAGTCCCTCCTTAATTTACTAAGTAGAGATAACTTAATTTGTACGTCCCTAAAAATCTTTACTCTTCATTAAGTTAAACGTGCTAGTAAGCGATGCATTTTTTTAGAATCGTAACAACAAACTATTTTTTCAATGATATATCACAATTGAACTGTTTAGGACACGCCAAACTGGCTCAAATCCATTCGAAGTAAACTTGCAAACTAGGTGGGGGGCAACTGCTAACTTTTTTTCTCGACCCAAACTACGGTGCATGCAACTTGTTCGTAACAGTTCAATGCATGGGTTCCCTTTAGCAGCATTCCAAAGCGGATTGCATCCCAATAATTTGTTCAAAAATGTTTAACAAAAACTAAAAAAGTTGGAGTATTTATGAACTCGTTATTGATTTTATCGTTTCTTTAATTTACATTATTTTTTTATAGTATTAGCTGATTTTGTTTTGATACTGCATTGTGGAATTCATAAAAACCTACCCTAGTAAGGCTAAGAACAATAACAAAACTAATTTTAGTAAACAACAATTTCCACGGACTTTGTACTTATCTCAAAAGTCACAAAAACTTGTTCCAGCAGTCACAATTTGAAACTATTTTTTAAATACCTTTTTTTAATATCGTATCAGTCAAAGTTTTTTTTTATAAAAGCGGCAAGTTTAGTGGTTTAGCTAAAATTTGTCCTTTAGTACACAAAGGTAAAATGTGGTAATTTTTGAGTGTCCAACCAGTCCCATTCATTTAAGTAATAGCTAAAACATCACTTAGAAATTACTTGGTATTTTTTTAATGAAATTTTATGCATATACTAGAAAAATACGGCACAAATTGCCCTGCCTTTATTTATTTATTAATTATCTATATAACAGGTGGCATCCTTCTTAAAAATAACGGGCTGTACCATGTCCCCGCCGAGGCGAATAGTTTGGCACTAATTATTTAATATTTTATATCCTTTTGCAACCCTCTTTAAAATATATTTTTATATTTCCTCCTTGCGAAACGAACGGTTTTGAACACATGTTTTATGGTTTCATATAATTTCCAAACAGGTGGCAAACCGCCCTATGCTAACACCCTCGAATCGAGCCACTTAATGGCCATATTTTCATATTTCAAATAACTTTTGCATAATTTAATTAAATTTGACTTTCACACACAAGGCAATGCTCTCTTAAATATAAACATGAATCTTCTCCTCATCGAGAGAATACGTTTGGCATCCCTATTTTAATATTTCCGGTCCGGTCGTTTCGTAGGAGTGTGACCAGATTTTTATATTTTTTTTATTTTTTTTTATTTTTTGAGATCACTCTTTAGGTTTCCAAAATCATCAGGATTCAAATGTCCCACCTGCCGTTATAGAATGGGTAAATTCGTATTTCTTTAAATTTCTTGTCTTGACCGCTGAGGGGAATTCGTTCGTCAGCGGAATCATTGGATGTCTCAGTAATGAAAGAGTGCATATTCAACTGACCTGAATCGAAATCGAAAATTTTATTTCCGTAGGATAAAAGGAATTGTAGCAAGATTTGACCTAAATACGTGAACCGAATAGACTGCATGTTAAATATAATTTTTAAAACATAAAGTTTTATCAGCAAGTTCGTTGCCAAAAAGATCTTCTTATTGTGAAATTTGACGTTTTAGAGGCGATTTTGAAATGAAGTTTATCCATTTTTTTTCGACGAACGGAACATCTAAAAAGTAGTTCGAGTATTACATATTCAATGGCACTAATCATAATTCTAGATTGGGTTAGCGAGGCTTTTAAATTTAAATTTTTTTTATAATTGTTAGCAGGGTTGTCGCGGGTTTAAAGAAAAATTTATCGCCGAAAAATGCTAAAGCATCGCAGCATCTTTCCAAAGATAACTTGTAACAGCAGCAGAGATCTAAAACATTTGGGAAACATTATGTTTTTCTTCTTCTCTGAAAAATGAGTTCTAATGAAGTTTTTAAAACTTAATTTTTAGCAATTTATACGCTCAAAAAACTACTTACAAAATAATTTCGTAACCCGCATAATTTCTTTAACTCATACTCGCACCGTTAGCTAGTCGACTTTTGCCACTTCTATAAAATGAATTCTCCTAATAACTCGACAATTGATTTGTGCAATTACTTCTTTAAATGTATAAAGTGCCTTTCTCAATATCAGCGAAATCCTTCCATAAATGTAGTTTCTCCAAACAAGAATGATATGCCAATAGGTTGCTCATACGCCCCGACAAACGGCTGACCTAAACTGAATAAGCTAAAGCTAAACAAATAGCATAAAAATAAATAAACGTATCAAGTGAGTTAAATCTGAATGGACGACTGCAGGGAAACTACCGTAAAAATAAAATACAATATCCCAGTAAGTACCGATGTGATGAAAAACCGGCGGCTGTTTTGCTTCATATCTTGTATGTTGAAAAACTCTGAAAAGTCGGTATTTCGTATGATGGTATTTCAAAAATAATTTTTTTAAAAAACATCGACAGTTATGATATTGCCCACACAAAAAGAGATAATATTGTTAGTCAAACTAAACCTGAAGCTCAGATTACAGTTATATTATGAAATATAGCTAGCAGACTAATGTGATTCACTAGAATAGTTTAAAATTTTAGGGATTACGTTCTATATTGGGTAGAATAAGCTAAGATAAAGCCAGGAGTGCTAGCGGTGGGCGTCTTTTTGATTTCAAACAAGTTTGTTGCCGTCTTTTGTTGTGTAATTAAACCCAGTATACTTGAATAGCAACAAATGGGTGATTTTAAAGTAAACTTCATTCACTTAGCTAAAACCTGTATGTGAGCGGGAAACTCAAAAACTTAGTATTCGATGGAAAAAGTTACTGAGCTAAGTCGAGGAGATCTTCCTTTGAGATATTTCGTTCCAAACCTTTTCAGTTAACAAATAAAAATTGTGTGATCATATTCCTCTTTATATTCAGTTTGAGGTTCCAGTAAAGGAATATTCGGTCCCCATAATCTACATCTCCTCCTCAAAAAAGATTTTGTTTCCTACCCTAGTGAGTGAATTGTCTCTTATATAGAATTTGTATGCATTTTGTGGCAGAACATCGTATTGAGTTAATTTGTCAATATCCTTTAACACTGAGAAGTAAAGATACGGATGGGTCTGTTCGTGGTATGCCTTTTCTCAATGCCATGTATAGTTTTGCTGAAAAACATGAACTTGTAAAAATCATCGCATTGCTTTTTATTTATTTGCCAGTTTGGATCCATACATTTGCAAATAATGAACGCATTTGAAACTGAAGTGTCGATCATATTTGAGAATATAGTCAGCAGCCATCGATTTATTTCTCTTTTACAGCTGTAATTTCGACAACATTTTGTCAACTGTCAACTGTGACAGGGATCACCTACTTAAATGAAAAAGAAGCATATGAATTGTATGGGCCATGGTCCTTTGTTTTAATATACCACTGAATAATTTCTGTCAAATTTTTTCTATCAAATTTAACCGCATTCGAATTTCGCATTGTACTTTGTGAAGTTCTCATTCGTCTCTTCTACCGACATATGATACAGGGGTTTTGTCTTCGGTGAATTCAAATGTTAATTGGAACAAAGGACATTTATGCATTAAAGAAGTTTTAGTGGAATTCTCCTTTTGTTTTTCGCATTGTGCTCACGACTCTCAGACCTTGAGACAACAAATTGTGACCCAAATTGCAAGACCAAAAAAAATTCTATATCGTAATGTTATTGAGCTACAGCCCGTGACCCAATTCGATAAGAACACATTAACTTCGATTTTTTTCTGTTGTACGACTACTCGGTTATCCCAAGTGCTGTTGGTTTCTCCGAACATAGCAAGTTTCAAAGCAAACCTATAGAGAGAATTGTACACCATATCTATCATGGTTAGAACGAGAGTATTGGCAAAATATGAATTTTCTCTGAAAATCAAGTTGTTGATAAGAAATTGTAACACAATCAGAGAAATTGAAATAATCAGCCAAAAGCCCGAACCATTTATCAAATATGTATTTCCCGAAATGGGGCAAACTTGTCTATAGAAATTTCCTGATAACGGCTCAAAATATTGTCAATCGCATCGAATTTCAGATTTTTTAGAAACTATTCATTAGATTGGAATTGTGAAGAGGTTTTATGAACTTCGTTAAAAAATATGTTGACAAAATTAGTGCGAAGCTCTTACTTAAAATCGGCTATCCGACTATTTGACTAGTCGATTAGCAACTTTTTGATATTTGATAATCGAATACCAAGTGTTCGACTAACCGTTCGCTTTCGACTAATCGAGTAGTCTGAAAATTGACTAAGCGAAATTATTTGAATAGTGATAGGCGCTCGCAATAAATTCATAAAAACTTAATTACAGTGGAAAACGAGCATAGTCAATAAGCATAAGCATTCACGCACATATGTATAAAAACAATAATTTATTCAAAGAAAAGAGCTAGTCGAAAAACAAAAATTAAAAAAAAACGGTTGGTCGTCTAGTTCTTTCTAATCGGTTAGTCGAAGAAATTGAACGGTTAAGTCGATTATTTTTTTAAACATCTTTTGCTAATCGATTAACCGATTAGTTGACTATTTGTTTAATAAGAGCTCTATATTTTATTGATGCACCCGATAAAATCGATGTTGTGGTAAATACTTTGATAGGCAATATAAAATTCGCTGATTCCATTTTATCATGGGAAAACTTTCTACACACCAGAAAATGATTGACTGTCAATGCTTTTAGCGCGTAGTATCAAATTTTACCAAAATTGGTACAATAAAACTGTCAACTTTTTTCTTTGAAGAATTTAAAGTTGTTACAACTTCTAAAAAAATTTAAAAAATTTCACACACTGTGTGAAAAGTTAATTCTTCGGCACCACATTAAAATCGGAAACTACCATGGACTTTGGCGAAAATTTTGTATCCCACAATGGAAGCTACAATAAAACATATAACTCAAATGCATATGTTTGTATGTTTACATCGTCATCACATTCTTTCATGCATCCATACATGTTTCACACTTTGTTTTTTTTTTTATAAATTCTGATGGTTAGTGCGAATGCCAGTAATGCAAATATTTCTGCGGCACGCATCTTTTTATATTAACCGCAGCTCGTGGCAACAACATCACAACAACAGACCTCACGACACGCGTTAATTCTTTTTTCAAGCATTGCTTATTTTCACTTTTTTTTTTGGTTTTTGCATAGCACTTTGTTTTTAACCGCAGATGAAAATTCCATAAACAGACAATAAAAATGCAATAACACAAACTCTTCTCACCTCTGCAATTCCCTCACACGGGACATTCATTTCATCCAGCAATGCAACAATGAAAATAACAATAATAGCACATAGTTGCGCCGAAACATAGTGTAATAACAACTATAACACATTTTTCCGCTTTTATTTTTTTTTGGGTGTCAATTCAACCTCACCACAGTTGAGTTGACTCTGGGGGCGAGAGACCACAGTGACAACTAAATTATTAATACAAAATGGACTCAACGCCAAAACAAATGCACGCACACATATGTAAATAAATACGTAGCCAAAACAAGCACAAGCATACACACATATGTGTGAGTGTGCGTGGGTGTGTAGGATGTGTATTCGTGTGCATAAATTTCATTATATTTCTTTAGCAAGCAGTATGTAAATCTATTTTTGAGTTTGTCGATATGCATGTTTTGTATATACATATGCATTGTCTACTCGTATGTATAAAGCGTCGTCGCCTCCGCCACTCACACTTTCAAATTCTATAGGTTTTTTTCTTTATACGCTTGGGTCTAGCCACTCAAACACGTGCCCAGTTCGAATATCAAATTTTACCAACATGCAAATGCAAATTCGTTTCACACCAAAAAAAAATACTTGCCCGAAAAGGTGCATAAAATTTCCATTATTTGCTAGTACTGCTGCTGCTGCTGCTGTGACATGCCATACTGTTGAGAATTCAATGTGGGATTTATTTTTCAAATTTTACATCTTTTCATCACGGTTTCAACTTAGAAGCTTCACAATTATGATAACGAAAATCGTGTGAATAAAAAAAATGTCAGCTTAGAAAGCTAGGCGATAGAAGTGAAACTTCATGGATCTCGATGGGCACTTGAAATGAAAATACTACCCTAGCCAGCAAGTTTTATGAGATAGAAATATTTCCCCGATAACAGAAGCCACTATTCATTATTCTGGAATTTTTAAGGGTGTCAGGTTAATGAAAAAAGATAGTTGATGTTTTCGCCTCCATTTATAAAAAAATCTATTCATTCACTTCCATACTTCCATGTTCAAGAAAAGATACAATTGGTTTGTGGTATGAAAAATATGAAATGAAAACTCGTGATAGTAAATTATTTAAATATCTTGAGAAAATTGCAACTATTGTCGTGCCTAATCTGGTTGTTGAGTTTTTGGGATTATTATTCATTTTGAAGTTAAATTAACTTTCTAAAAATTGCACAAGTGGTTGAGCTTCTTCCAAGGCAAAATTGACATTAAAATCACCGCTCAAAATCATTGGCATAGTGTGTAAATTTTGTCCCAATTCTGCTGCACCAGAGGGAGTATAAGCCAATAAAGCTCTACGTATGAATTTTATTAATTCGTTAATTCTCAGGTTCGGAGTGATGTAAATAACAATCAGTGCCACACTCTGTCCGCCCCTCCACGCATGCTAGCCCTCTCTCGTTTTTTCCTACTCCGAATCTGTCGCGTTTTCGTTTCTCTCCCAAGTCTCCTTCCGTCCGCCTGCCCCACCACGCGCGCCATCCCCTACCTTTTCCTGTCGCTTTTTCGTTTCATTCGATATTGGAATTACAGCCCAACGAGCGCCAAGATGTTTCACTTCGAAAAATTGTACTACTAACACAATTAAAAATATATACGTACTTATATGTAACGGGTATTTTTTTAGACTGATAGAGCTTTCGATAGGGATAGCTGTCACTTTACAGCTGGTAAATGACATTTCGTTTTGACATTTCTGTTCAGCAAGCAATAATAAATCATCATGGAAAGAATGACGTTTACAAATTGTGGAAATTTACTTTAAAAATCAGTGTTCTGTTCGTCAAACTAATAGAGCTAGTGAATTTTATGGTCCACATAATCGAACACCAAAGCAGCTTATTCGTCGAACTGTTGATAAATTTCGAACAACATTTACCCTACTCGATCAAAAACCAACAACAAGGCAAAGAACTGTACGTACAGAAGAAAATATTGGTGCTGTAAATGATAGTGTTGGAGAAGATCCGAATTTGTCTATTCGCCGCCGTGCTCAACAAGTTGGACTTTGTCCATTGTTTCAAAATTGGACTGATCGCATCCGATTCACCAAAGCTAGTCGTGGCGGGCATATGCTAGAAATCGTTTTTAAATATTAAATGTCATGAAAATATCTTTCAAATAAAAAATAATTTGGCATCATTATTAATTTTTTATGTGTTTTATTTCATTTTAAATTATGTCAATCTAAAAAAACACCCTTTATATACAGTTGGGGTCTCGCATATAGCGGCCAAATATATTGGCAATTTTGTCTATATTTTAGAATTAACTATAGAAGGTAATTTCTATTGTCAAATTTTTTTTGGCAGAAATGATGCACAGAGCTAAAAAGTCAACATATAATTAAAGAGGCCGACGTCTAAAAAAAATTAATGAACAAGGAGTGTGAGAAAGAAAAAGTGTTCGCTAGAAAATCTTCTGTCTTAAAACCTCAACGGCTTGAACTTATTCTCAAATTCATTGAAAATATGTAACCGTAAAGGGGCAATCTCTATCCAGAAATCCCAGAATCTTGTTGAATATATTGTAAAGGAAAACTTTTTTATTTTTAAAAGAGCTCATTTTAATTAATTTTGCTAATCAAATTTTGTCTTAACATACATATGTACATTGTGGTGTTTTTAGTTTAAAATTATGAATATTTTTCCTTGGCTTTTTGTATTTTCAAAATGAAATAATTAAATCAAAACTACTTACTATTTATTGTTCTAGAAGTGTTCAATGATTAATATTTCAAAAAAAAATATATTTACTCGATAGTGACGCTCTCTTTTTCTCACAATGTCTTTTTTTTGGCACTAATATTAAAAATGGCAGTTGCACAATAAAGGTCTGAACATGTATTAAATTTTAAGAAATAGTACGTGCCAACAACAAAAAGAATTTGGTCACACCAATTGCTATATTGTACCTATTTTAATTGTTCTTATATTATAAGAAAATATATACTTATATAAAACAAAATTAAGAGGAGATTCTAATGAAAACCAGGATTCCCTTCTTAATTTTATTGAAAAGGTTTTCATCTTAATTCTACGGGTCACCTTCTTAGGGCCACATATCGGAAATCCAGAGTTAAATTTACAAATAAATAGCAAAGTATTTCCAGGGACAGATCCAGCAGGGGGAAATGGGCGATATTTACCCCTCGCCCCCCCCCCAAGAGCTCGAAGTCTGATAGATTACTTGTATACCGTAAAAATAATGTATTTGAGATAAATCGAATTCAGAAATTTGCTTTGGAATCATTCAGGAATAAGCCATATAAAAAAGTCACTAAAATGCAAATTGTAATTTTAGTTGAATTTTTTAGTGCCATGTGCATGTTTCTGGGAAGTAGGGGAAAAAGGGGTATTGTAGATTTTTTCTGCTTTCGATTGAACTTCACACCGACTATCATTCCGAATAACGCTTACTTCAGATTTGAGGTATAAAATTATTTTTTCCCCCTTAAGAATCATTTCTGGATCCGCCCCTGGTATTTCAGAGTTAAATTCGTAATGTCATAACATGGACATTGTCTTGCATCAAATAATTACCTAGATTGTGTACACTTCTATTTTGATATTTTCATTGAATTTTTTTTAAATTTATTGAAATTGAAAATCAAAATAATTTATGCAGGTTCTAGCAGAACAACGAAATGCTTGGAATGCTTGGTATGCTTGGGATCTAATCTCGTGGAGGTGTTCGCTTTGCTTTGCCAAAGGAATTGGAGGTTAAAGGAATTGGAGCCAACGTATTCGATGGCTTCCTCATCGTTGCAAAAAAAAAATCGATTTCTTTACTTACATATGTCAGAATGTCACAAACTTAATAACTTAACCTTGAATAATTGTTAAGTACAATTTTTGTGTTTAAACTCTGAGCTGATGCCTAAGCTACTGCTGTGCAAGCAAAGTTATCCAATTTAACGGGTTAACTCTTAGTTAAATAGATAACCTGCTTTCACGCAAGTGGGCCTTGGTAACATTGAAGAGTTTTCATCCTAGTTTTGCAGATTTTCGTCTTGATTTCATTGAAAAGACATACCCCTTCATAATAAGGAGGACTTCTTATTGGAAAAAAAATCATAGAGAAATCCGCTAAATTTTTTTATGATTTATGGAGCATTTTAAGTGGTATTTTCGCTCTGTGTATGATAATTTGAATGGATCCTGGTCGATTTTTGGAAGCTTTAAAATGTGTAAAAATTATTTTTATAAAAGCTCACGCCGTTTACCGGCATAAGTTAAATAAACAAGAGAATTCCTTTCGGTTTTTTTGGAAATATGAAGACGATAAACAAAAACAGTTGACAATTTACTTGCCTCAAGTTATTATCGTGCTTGCCTTGCACGCCGTGGAAAATCGTGGTCTCACGACTTGCGGAAGTCGAAAAAGAGATGTCTGACGACTTTCAATTTCCAAAAAAAAAATGGCTTTGAGTTTAAACATATTTTTGTTTATATAAAAATATAAACAGGGCAGAAATTAATACATGTTTTACTAGTAATTATATCGGCTGGGGCGAAATCCTTTGGAGCTTCACCCTTGCATAATTTTTACAACCTTTAAACACGTAACTAATTTGATAATGTTTAAATCCTTCATTTGGCACGTGCTTTTTTGTAACTTGGTTAGACACGTGGTCCACAATCGTAGACCAATATAGTATTACCAAATATGTTACTTTAATTGTTATCTTTTAAATACGTCATAATAAAAATCCTGTGCGCTATTATTAATAAAATAAACCAGTGTTTAATTTGAAATATTTGTGTATGTTCTGTAGATCCCATCAAAACATTAATGTATGTGTTTTTAAATATTTATTGTAATTCATCATTCATTTTTTCATAACTATCGCTGAGCTAAAAAAAAAAGTGTCTAATGGTCATAAAACTAAAAATATGTAGAGTTCACCCCATTAAATAAAAAATAAAAGTTCAGTACGTAATACGTAAGTTGCAGTTTCCTTCCCTCATATGGTTTTTGCGAGCAAACCTGCCGCACTTAGCACTTACGTAGTTCTGTTTCGTGGTAACTCTTCTAGGCCAACTTCGGACACATCTTCTCCTTCGTTCTTTTTCATTCGACAGTTCGCCGAACCATCTTCACCTTACATCAGGATTGTTGCTTTCATCACATACATATATTATTATCTGAAATTGGCACACTTTTAACAAAAATAGCAAACACAACATACTTGAACTCAATGCAAAAAGTTTATATAACGTCAACTATTGCAGCAAGAAAATATGACCTAACTTTGTCTTCATATGCAGACGAGTACCGTTCGAAACTTGATTAAATTTGTAATTAATTTAAAGAGTTGGCCGAGTTTCAAACGAGCCTTAATTAGATGATTGAATTGGTCCAACCAGATACAATAAATAATTTATTTTTCAACTGCCTTTTAAAAAATTCCTTTTATTTTTAATGTGGCTACTAGCTTGGTTTCGGTGGTGCTGTCATAATGCAAAAGTCAAAGTGGCTAACATGGCGACCAAATTCATTTGATGAACTACCTTACATGAATCATAGAATGACTATATTTTAAAAATTAGCAACTCTTATAAATAATTTCGCATACATACTTATATGTATTACATTTAAACAGCGTCGGCTTTGATTTGATCTCAAAAAAGGAATAAAAATATCCTCAATTTGGAGAATCTATGCCGATAAAACAATCCGAATATCGGGAGAAGATATATGCATATATGCTCTGACCTTACTCCTTCAAACCACTTTCCAAACAAGTTATCCTTGTAAATGAAGTTAGTGTAAATCCCGTCTGGAAAAAAGCGCTTAATCCAAGGTAATAACGATATTTGGTTAGTTTAAAAAAAAAGATATTTCTGTATCCATAAAAGATAATTTTCTCAAATTATGTACTTGATGCGTTAGAAAAAAAAATTGGTTATTCTTTTGTAGGGAAATTTGACGAGGCAACGCCTACTTCAGAATTGTGGAAATCGGGAAAAACCACGCCTACCTCTCGTATAAGACTAAAAAAAATAAACGAAATCGATAAAGTAAAAAAAATTCAAGAGTTTCGCTCAAGTTTGATGTGAGGAATTCAATTAGAGAAATCGAACGTAAAAATCATAACTCTGGGAAAATGGTTATGGTACTGCTCACTTTAGAGCAATGTCGTAATTTCCGAAACTGCTCTGTCAAATTTGTTGCACTTTTTGCATTTCAACTCTTTAATCATGATTTCGAAAAGTATAGAAATCTAAAACCACAGCCACCTCTTATAAAACGGTAACTAACCAAAATAAAAACTTTTGGTATTTTACCAAACAATTGATCGATTGCCGCATTCAAGCGGGGTGCCCTTCCAAAATCCTAAAACTGTTGAACTATTTTGAAATTCTTTTTCTTTTTTAAATTAAAATTAACGTACTGCATATTAAATTTTATCTATTACGGACTGTAGAATTAAGCGAGTAAAAACTATGGGCACACTCCGAGAACTGTAAGGGTGGTAATTCTACAAAATTAAGCTTTTGGAGGAGAGCAAAACTAATAAGTCTTCGTGGAATTATTTCGACTAAGTGGGAATGTTTGAAAAATTTGACTAACATAAACCTACAGCTGCCGAAAACATTTCAATTACCACTCACAAAAAAGTAACATAAAAAAGTAAACAGAACATTTTAGTGAAAGCAGGCACATAAATGTCGGCAGCGTAACGTTAAAAAATAGGTGACGATATTGTGCAGGGTTTTCATGAATTTTCGTTAAACAAAACATTTATTGATAATTTTAAATTTATTTAAATTTTACTCTCGATTTTCATTTGCATTTACTGGAAAAGATATTGAACAAACTTAATATTGATCCAATTCTAACAGGGACATAACTGCTAAGATACTTAAATTTCGAGGCGTCTTGCTACTACAAAAAAATTAAAAAGAACTAGGCCTATGTACAAGTTACATAAAGTCCCCTTCTCTGATTGTAAAATGATAACACAGCTTTGAAATGCTTTGTAAAGGTAGAAGTGGTGCATACGTCATCTTCTAATTAAGCCATACATATTTACACAAAACAATGCCAGTATTTACACATTTTGTATGTATTTTTTTTTTATATGCATTTTTCGCTTTTCTATACTTACTTACACTGGCTCACATAAAGATGGCTTTGACGATAAAAGTTGTCGACTTCGCTTGAGTTTAATTGGAGTCACTTCGCTATTAACCGTCGCACAAACCTCTTCACAACGCTTTATGTATGTCATATGCATACACGTAGCTATGCACAAACAAACACACACACACATCCATAAAAACAAATGTATGAATTTCCATTATACCGCCCATGCAATTGGTTCGACTTTC
>OX639993.1:55380193-55660540 GCA_951828415.1 Anomoia purmunda
CGTATTAATAACAGAATCCACTCATCTGCAGTAAGTTTTGTCACTTCAAGAAGGTGTTTAGAAAAAGCTTCGTATTTTAATTTTACAGTTGACGCCCAAAGCGAAGCTTGAAACAACGTCCAACGTAAATGGTTGATGTAAATTGCCACTTGCTAATGGTCAAATCACAAAAAATTATGCGTAAATTGTATTTGCGTGCACTTGTGTGCAAATGCGCCAAAAACTTTATTACTTTTTTCTAAGAAAGACAAATTGCGCCGAAACGCGTCCACTATCACTCGAAGGAAAAATCAGAATCTATATTTGCTTTACGAATTTCATTTTCACTTGAAAAACGCACGTTGCCAGATTAGAACTGGTGAAATAAAAATAATTAGCTATTTTTTTACGAATTTAGTCAGTGCATATTATCTTAATAAATTAAATAATATTTAATAAATAACAATTAAAATTATTACAATTACAATTATTTATTATCACGTGGATAATTTCTCTAAATTTTATAGTTGTGAAATGTACGGTTACGAATTTAGAGCAAAACCAGGTTTGATTTAAGTACTTGTTAACATTTTTTGCGATCACGTAGTGGCGCTTAGGTATTTTTTCGTTTTAATTTTAATGATAATTACAATAAATTAGTTTTTTTTTATTAATACATTTTAATATAATGTTGTGACAACCGGAGGTAATTGTGTTCTTTTATGTTTATACCAAGTTTAGTATTATTTTAGATGTTATAAAGATTTTTTTAATTTACAAATAAAATGGCTCTCGTTTCATACCGTCGCAGCGATACTGACTCGGAACGTATGTAATGCGTATCTCTAAACATAACAAAAGGTAATGAAATAATAACAAATGACCCCCATCCTTTATATAAGAATCAATGAAAAATTGTATCCAGAAAATACAAATATTAAAAAAAAACTTAGCCATAGAAACACAATACCACAAAAGTTTCACAATAAGTTTTTAAAGTTACAGCACAGTAAGTCCGATAAAAATTGTCTTCCGGATGCATAGAAAGAGGAAGACGACGTTTATAAGATTTTATTTATATAATTAACATTCCAATAATAGTTTTTGAGAACGTCTTTTAATTTGTTCATATGCTATGGTACAACTATTGAACAATTTATGGGATCGCTTAATGTTTTGAATTTAATTTCTACTTCTTTAGTACATTTTTATTTTTGACTAGCTTTACTCAGCGTAATTTGTCAAACAAACATTTTTGATAAATGGCATAAACGTGTCGTTCTTATCATTTCAGTTGAAAATTTTCAAAACAAAAAAAATCAACAACAAAAAAAAAACAGCGGCATACCCATGATGCAATAAAGAAGGTGATGTCACTTACTTAACCTCACTGTTTTGGTAGCCCCATTTCAGCAACACACATAAATGTAGTAAAAAGGAAAAACTATCGGACCTTTTTAAAAACTTTTTTAATATTATTTTTAAGATGTATGTATTCAACAAATTATTTTATTAAACCAAGTCTTATCGAACATGTAACTGAGCTTTAATTTAAAGTCGTAATCATATCCCAACTTCACGCTTAAATCAATTAGTTGTTTGTGCCCCTTGGGTGTGGGACTAAACATTGAGTCAGGGTGGATGGAAATGGATTACAAAACACTACATTTTTTCCTATCGCTATCGGAAACACAAAAGAGAAAAAAGTAACAAATAAATACAAACTTAAAACCTAGTAGTTTTTCCGTTTCACAATATAGTTACGAACCTTAGTTATTTTTCGAACATTTGTTTAAAGCCTATATTCGAAAGTGTATCCAGCTTTTGAAGTAAAATTTGTTTACCTTTTGGGGCAAAAGAGAATCGGTTAATGACATTAGGATTCTTTTCATTTGCATACTTTTCGGTAGTGTGCCGTGACCTACGTTGAGGGCTGTATCGGTCATAAAATAAATTTTAAATGCAAAAGTCAAAACAAAACCGAAACCATAATGACGTTCACTCATACTTTTTCAGAAAAATTCGTAAATGGTGTGTTTCTACTACAGTTTTTATTATATTTGGTTCAAGAGAGCATTATTCAATACGGGGCTACCGAATTTGTCAAAATAATAGCAAACACCCCTCAGCTGACAACACCTTATTATTATTGCATCATGGGCATACCTACGAGGATGCCGTTGAAAAAAATTAAATTATATTCAAATGAAAACGATTCTAAACCATTTCTACAAAAAACTGTTTTTTTTTTCGTTTAATTTTTTGACCCATGAAAATATATTCCGTAGCTTCGGAGATTAGTGATTTTAAACAGGTAAAAATTAAAAAAAAAAAGTCCAAATGTTCTCTATTTTATTCTCTGCATCAGCTTCCGTCAACTACGGTAATGTTTTTCTTTTTAATTTTCAAGGCACTTACACGACTTTTATACAGTTTTATAAAAGCTCTGTTTGACACCCAACTCTTGTCTGCGTAGCTTACTACTTTTTCTTATACGCTATCCTGCCTATATTTATTTATTAATTACACTTTACTTATGTAACCAGAACAGGCATTTCGGTTTCTCTCACATATACAACAAATTGCGCCAATGTTCTAAACAAATGTTTAAATAAAACTATTTTATTGTTTCAACAATTTTTTTTCCAAACTTTTTATTAAATTTAAAATATACAACAAATACTAAAAATAAAACAATAACAAAAGCATTTATTTATAACATAACTTTATTCAGAAAAAACACGTTTTGGTTTTTTAAGCATTGGCATACTTTTGCACCAATGTTTTGCTACTCTGAATTTAATAATTTATCCAGTATCCTTTTGATTTGTTCAATTGATTCAACCTATTTGGCATAGACTGGTAAAGTTTGGCTACAAAATCCACAGGCATTTTTTTCCATTAGGCCTGAACCCTCTCCCAAAGCTCATTAATACTTTTTGGTTCTTCTTGGTGTTCTGCCAACCGTCTCTTTAAAAAAGCCCATAAGTTTTCTATTGGATTCAGGTCTGGACTCTGTGGTGGCCACTCCATAACACCAAATAGTTGAGTACTAAGCCATTCCCTCACAATTTTGGCAGAGTGTTTGGGGTCATTGTCGTGTTGGAAAATTATATTTTCTGGCCTGTCTGGCATTTTGGCAACCGCTACAGGCAAATTTTCTTGCAAAATGCGAAGATAGTCTTCCTTACACATTATTCCGTCAATACGAACAATTGGACCCACGCCATCGGGTGTTATACATCCCCATACCATAAGCGAACCACCGCCATGCTTAATGGTTTGGGATACATGCGTAGGATTTGGAGTGGTTGAAGGCTTGGCCCAATACCAAACCTTTCCATCCGATTGGTACCTGTTGATTTTGGTCTCATCAGACCATATAATCTATAAGATAAATAAAGATATGTAAAAAAGATATGTAAAAACAAAATAAAAAAAAACTTACCGTTTGTTAATCATGTACCGTATATGACTTGTACTTTTCATAAAATGATTTACGCGATTTGACGTTTTATTGTGACAATTTTGGTTTTTTCTTTTTTATGGCAGCTTTGTATCCTGCTCTTTTAAGGGTCCTCTGAACGGTCCATCTGCTAACGTTTGCAGAACAGGAAGAAACAGCTTCTTTTGTGCTTTTAATCTTTCCTGAAATGAATGCACGCTCAAGAACTCTGGCCTCAGCATCAGTTAATTTCTTCGGCCTTCCACTTTTAATTGAAAAACTTTCATTCGGGTGAGAGTTTTTGTAACTGGCTATTATTCTAGCCACTGACCGCTGTCCTATTTTAAAAAAACTTGCTATTTTTCTTGTAGAATAACCATTTCTGGCCTTTTCTACAACTTCTTTTTTTAAATCACTCGATAATGGTTTCATTTAAACGGTATTTTATTTTCACACCAGAATGTACACTAAATTTATGGGTTTTAAATTAGCAATAATGTTAAATGCAAAATTCGTCTTCTAAAGCACCGTTAGTTGAGAGTTTTTGGCTGGTGCAAAAGTGAGCCAATGCAGTTGAGTCAAAGAGGTCGATTTATTCTAAATAAGATAATCGCATTAAATAATGTTTATTCATTTTTTAAGAGAAAAGACAGTATGGATTAGAAAAATTTAAATATTGTTACTCTTGTAAACAAAAACGGAAAAACGGAAGATCATTCAAAAAAGTTTGGTTAACATTGGCTCAATTTTGCACCACAGCCAGTGGATAATTTAATTAAATTATATTTTTGAAACAGGTGACAACCCTTTCCATTTGTAATTTTTGTCGTTGCCGAGACGAACCATTTGACACCCATATTTTAATATTTCATACAACTTGTGTATAATTTATGTAATTAAACTCGACTTTTCAATCAAGTGTCAGCCCTAATAAAAGTTCTCAATGAACTTATTTGCCGAGTCGAACTGCTTGAGATTGATATTTAAGTATTTCATATAGCATATATGTATTTTAAATAATTTGGCTTTTCGAACAGGAGGCAACCCTTTCCGAAGCTAACAAAACAATGTCTAAACCCTTTCCGGAGTAGAAACTAATAACTATGCAAAATTTCAGGGAATTCCGTGTTGCGAATAAAAAGTTATAATTACGCCCTTATAACCGATTTTCGTATTTATTTACATACATACATATTCTTGAGAATCACAATGAATTTAATCTTAACAGCTTAACTGTTACTTATATTTATGTATAATTTAAAATAATAAATGAAAATAACTGATAATAACCTTTTTCTTAAACAGACACTTTTGACGTAAGCGGCACAACATAAAACAAAGCTTCATACTGTGAAGGAAAAACCACATAGGACCAAAAGTTACCATAATGTTGCAGATATAAAATTGGAATTAATTGCATTCTATAGGTTGGACTTTTCAGTAGTTATATATTAAATTTCATTATTATACCTGAGCTGAAACTTCCACTGTTAGTGTTGAACGTTACAGAATCTCGTTGGTACTGTCAAGGCATTGCAGGAGTTTACATCCAATGGTTGTGATTAGCATGAAATCAAAAGATTGCATCCCGGCAACATCGGCTTAAATCTTGGAGGTTAAATCCATTCCCAGAAGCTTTTGCAATGATTCAGTAACACGTTTCAACTTTCATTAAAATATAAAGCATTTATAAAACATTTTGTACAATATTTATTTTAATTTATTTATTTATTACAGCTATAAGCCTAGTTTACAAGTGTTCATTTTTACAATAGGTAGGTTTTTACAATATTCAAATAATTTTGCTTTAAAAACCATTAATTTTGTACAAGTTGTAATGTCTGTTGGGAGCTTATTAAAATATTTAAGGTCATTATAAAAAAATATTTGGCTTATCCATTTCAGTTTTATATAATGGCAATTTCAAATTCTCTCTATTTCTTGTGTTGAAATAATGCGTTTGCTTGTTATACATCACATTTTTGCTCATATAATAAGGTAGCTTGTTTCGCACTTAGTCAATTTAAATCTCTCAACCTATCTGTCGTGCTAGGATTACTAGGTTTTTTTTTAATAAATAAAATAAATCTCATACACCTATTTTGTAGTTTTTGAAGTTTGTCAATTTTGTTCACCGACATTATGAAAAAGATAGACGGACAGTATAGGAAATAGGGTGATATAATCGACTTATAAAAAAGTATCTGGTATTCTTTTTGTATATATTTAGTAGTTCTTTGCATAAAAACTATTTTTTGAGTGATTTTTCCAATTGTATAATTTAAGTGCTCATTAAATATAAGTTTGCTATCTATAATTATACCCAAATATTTTATATTGTTTACTATTTGCAAGGGATTCACTATACATTTTTAAATTACATATAGCTTCGTAATGGACAGTGTCTCTTGATATTATCATATATTTGATTTTCTCAATATTGAGTTTCAGCCTGTTTCCACAAAGCTACTTATATGAATTATAAAGATCATGCTGCATTTTTGTTTGTGCCATATTAATGTCTTTTTCAATATCAATCAACCATCCAATCGGCAAATAACTTTATATCACAAAATTTTAGAGCATCGGTTATATCATTAAAGTATATAAGAAACAATATGGGGGGCTAGAGTTTATTACTGTTCGCTGTCTTCGTTGTGTCAAATAGGTACGAAACAATTTTAACTCCAAATCGAGAATTCCCACTAGCTCAACCGTCTCGAATGCTCGTTTGAGGTCGAAGAGCACTGGCAATATTACATTTTTGTTATTAAGTTCCTCCTTCCAATCAGATATCACCACATTGCGTGTTGTTTCACAAGAATGTTTTTTTTTTCTTAATCCAGTTTGATGCTTTGCTAATAAGTTATTTTCTTCCAGGTATTGTACCAATTGATTTTTTACAAATATGGTTTACCGTCACTGATTATTTAACTATATAAATATTACGTGTATTCCATTGAGCCTTAGGATAAGACATTTTTTCCGACTCTTTTATATTTAAAATCTTCACAATTCTGTTTATATCATCTGCTGGGACTTTCTAAAACTGCATCCTGCTTTTGACAATAGTATTATTTAATGATATTTGCATACACTCGATTTATTTACTTATGCCAACCCCACTATTAATAGGTATAAAATTTGTTAAGCCTATTAGGTAATTCGATGTCAACGCCCAATAACAGACCATCAATTATAATTTTTTTATACCTTCATTTTCACGGTTCAAACCGTTCTTTGTTCTCTTAAGATTTTTCCATACTTCTTTTCATGCTAATTCTTATTCCACACTCCTGTTTGCAATGCTTGAGTATATAGATAATATTTATATTTATGCATCTGAGCTAACTCGCGATCATACCATTTATCTATATATATAAAAATGAAATGCCCCACGTATGTTACCTCATCACTTGAGAACGGCTTAACCGATTTTCTTCATTTAAATTTTATTTGGTTTCCTTCTGACTGTAGATGGTTTGTAAAAAATAAAAATTGTAAATGGTGTTGCCAGACCTCTAAAAAATAAAAAAATACAATTTCTTTGGTTGGACTACAATATGACCGTTTTTTTATTTTTGGACAGTGTTACCATTTATAAAAAAATAAAAATTAATATAAAAAGTGGTGAGAGAGTTGCCATCTTTTTCAATTAATCTAATAGGTTAAATCAAGATATGCAATGCGGGTATCAAATGAAAGAGCTTTAAAAAACTAACATTTCGAGAATAAATTTATTAGTGTTGCCACCTGTTTAAAAATTTAAATTCAATTCAATTTTAAGTCAAGTAAAATATTGCAATTTGAAATGAAAGAGGTTTAAGAAGTCTCTAAACTAAAGGTAGTTATTGTATTCTATCTGTTGTTCATACATAATGTATTTAAAAATCCACTAATCACTTCGCAGCTTACCTAAACACTTGAAAGTAGCTCGCGCGATCTCAAGTACATCACTAAACGCTATTAAATACCCTTAATAACAGCTTGCACAAAAACTCAGTACCTGCCATCTTTTTATTGTTATGTTGTTCTAAATTTGGGGTGGTATATACAAATTCGCTTGCATTGGCGAATGTATGTTGTTGTTGTATGTGTGTTCAACTGATATTGTAAGTATAGGAACATTACATGTTGTTAGGCCTTTGTTTTTTGTTATTTCGCTAAATCATATGCGTTGGCGGCTAAACAATAATTAGTCTGATCTAGCGCATTAGATCTATAACATCAATAAACTTAGTTGTGAGATTTTCGAAGTAATTTTGTTATATGTATCAACATTGTTTGTACTGGTGCACTGGAAAAGATTATACATATTTGTTGTGTTTGGAGACATTCCGCCAATAAAGCGTCAAAATATCGGTCGGCGTACTCGCAGAGCAAGGGTAATGACTATCAGTCGGGACGACGAGAGCGTTGTAGACCGTACCCAGCGTTTGGATGCAAATCGAATAAGAATTTCTCAAGCCCGATCAATTATGACTCCGGAGCAAAGGGCAGAGTCGGGTTCGACTCGCTCAGTTGAAAGTAGCGCACAACGCAATTTGGAACGAAGACAAAATAGACGATCAAATGTCACAATTCGGCATGACCGTTTGGCGTTCAGATACGATCCAACAATCGATTACGCCGTGGATTTATCGGTAGACTTTGGAACCATGAGCACTGTTTGTCAGCATTGTAATGCTTTGAAATTTCGGTTAGAACCACCAGGATTATGTTGTGCAAACGGAAAGGTTAAATTACCACAGATTACACCACCACCTGAGCCACTAGCATCGTTATTTTCCGGCCAGGATTCTCTATCCAAGCATTTTTTGCAAAACATTCAAACATACAACAGTGCCTTCCAAATGACGTCGTTTGGAGCTAATATAATCGCAGAAAGAGGTTTTAGGCCAACTTTTAAGGCATGTCCATTTTTAATTATACCACATGTCACATACACACGACGAGCCCGGTGTACTTAGGTTTTTTTTTTCAATTTGATATTTAGATTCAAGGACAAATACATCATCGTACTGGAGCATTGCTACCGCCTGTAAATGAACAACATAAATTCCTGCAGGTTTATTTCCTTGGAAATTCAGATGATGAAATCAATCAGCGTTGTGCCATCAATCGTGCGCTAAAGCGAAATATTATTGCACAACTGCAACAACTCTTACATGAACATAATGAGTTGGTTAGATTGTTCAAGACAGCACTAGAAATGATGTCTTCAGATGATCACAAAATAGTGATCAAAGCAGATAAAAGACCTGTAGGTGAGCATGAAAGGCGCTTTAATGCACCGACGTTGAATGAAGTCGCCATTGTCATTGTGGGCGAGAATGTGGATAGTCGCGATATAGTGGTTCGTCGGCGGGATGGAAACAACCTTCAACGTGTCACCGAAACTCATCGTTCGTATGATGCATTACAATACCCGCTAATATTTTGCCGAGGAGAGGATGGATACCATCTTTTGATCAAGATGATTAGTCCAATAACTGGTACGCAGCAGTGTTGTTAATCGTTTTTAACTAAATTCAAAAAAAAAATATATAATATGTTATTCTTTTGATATTTTAATCAACTCAAGTGTCGTGTTTATAAAAAGTTTACCTTTGATTTGTAACAGGTCAAGAAACAAACAAAAAAGTTAGCTCAATGAACTTTTATGCCTACCGGTTGATGATTCGTCGAAACGAGGACAACCATATATTGAAGTGTCGCAGACTATTTCATCAGTTCGTTGTCGATATGTATGTCAAAATAGAGACGGAACGACTGTCATTTATACGCTTTAATCAGCTCAAATTACGTTCAGAGCAATACATCCATTTGCGAGATGCCCTCAATGAAGATGGAAATGCCAACAATATCGGCCAACTTACCATTTTGCCATCGACGTATGTTGGAAGTCCGAGGCATATGCACGAATATGCGCAAGATGCAATGACATACGTGCGTCAATACGGTCGACCGGACTTATTTATAACATTTACGTGCAACCCTAAATGGACCGAAATCACACAACTATTACTTCCCGGTCAATTATCCAGCGATCGCCACGATATTACAGCACGAGTGTTCAAGCAAAAACTCAACGCGTTGAAAAATTTTATTGTGCAGTATCATGTTTTCGGAGACGTGCGATGTTGGATGTACACCGTAGAGTGGCAGAAAAGAGGACTACCTCATGCGCATATTCTGCTGTGGATGACCGAGAAAATAAGACCGGATGAAATTGACTCAATCATATGCGCAGAAATTCCAGATCAAGAAACAGATCCAGAATTGTATGAAGTTGTTACAACGAATATGATTCATGGACCATGCGGCAGTCATAACCGGGAATCGCCATGCATGATAGAAAACAAATGTTCTAAACGTTATCCGCGTGCTTTATTGGCTAACACAATTACTGGTAATGACGGTTACCCCCTATATCGTCGTCGCTCGGCAGAGGATAACGGTAGGACGATTACGTTAAAAATCAAGAATAGGGACGTTGTAGTGGACAACAGTTGGATTGTTCCGTATTCTCCTCTGCTTTCCAAAACATTCAAAGCGCATTGTAATGTTGAGTACTGCAATTCTATAAAGTCCATCAAATATGTTTGTAAGTACATCACTAAAGGAAGCGACATGGCTGTGTTTGGTATTACATCTCCTGATTACAAAGATGAAATTTCGCAATATCAAATAGGGAGATATATCAGCAGTAATGAAGCAATTTGGAAAATTTTTTCTTTTGCCATACACGAACGTCATCCCACTGTGGTCCACTTGGCTGTGCACCTCGAGAATGGACAAAGGGTATATTTCACGTCAGAAAACGCAGTGCGGATAGCCCAACGTCCACCAGCGACAACGCTAACAAGTTTCTTCTCGACATGCGCAAGTGATCCATTCGCAAGAAGACTGCTTTACTCGGAGATGCCTACATACTTCACATGGAACGCATCATCAAAAAGGTTCCAACGTCGGAAACAGGGAAAGCCTGTTCCTGGATATGAAAATGTATATTCAACCGACGCATTGGGACGCATTTACACAGTTCATCCGAGGAATGATGAATGTTTTTACCTGCGTCTGTTATTGGTTAATGTTCGTGGACCGACTTCATTTGAATTTCTACGAACTGTTAACGGTGAGTTGTGCGCAACATATCGAGAAGCGTGTCAGCGGTTACATTTGCTCGAGGATGACATTCAATGGGATTACGCACTTGCTGACGCTGTTATTTCATCTACTGCACAGAAAATTAGATCACTTTTTGCCATAATAATTTCAACATGCTCTCCATCTAACCCACTTCATTTATGGAACAAATACAAAGACGACATGGCTGAAGATATTTTGCACCAAGCGCGTTTGAGAACAGTGAATCCTGATCTTCAAATTAACATTGAGATCTACAACGAGGTATTGACTTCAATAGAGAATTTGTGCTTGCAAATGTCGGGAAAGATTTTGCACGAATTAGGGATGCCAGCGCCGAATCGCTCTATGCACGATGCATTCAATCGGGAGCTTGAACGAGAACTGCAATACGATCGAGATGTTTTGAGTCAATCAGTGCGAGCGAAAGCCCTACTTTTGAATCAGCAGCAAAAAGCCGCATATGACACATTGATGATAGCAGTCAACGACAACAATGGAGGAATATTTTTTCTGGACGCACCTGGTGGAACGGGAAAAACGTTCCTAATATCACTGATTTTGGCTTCAGTTCGCGCACAAGCCCAAATAGCGCTGGCTGTAGCTTCATCAGGGATCGCTGCCACTTTGCTAGAAGGAGGACGAACAGCCCATTCAGCGCTTAAACTGCCACTGAATTTGCAAACAATAGATGAACCAATTTGCAACATTACTAAAAATTCAGCAATGGCGAAAGTATTGCAGAATTGCAAAATAATTATTTGGGATGAATGTACGATGGCGCATAAACGGGCATTGGAAGCACTTGATCGAACGTTGAAAGATTTGCGAAATAATCAAGACCTCTTTGGAGGTACGATGATTCTGCTGGCCGGCGATTTTCGACAAACCCTGCCAGTCATTTCGAGGTCAACAGCTGCTGATGAAATAAACGCTTGCTTAAAGTCATCTAATCTGTGGAGATACGTGCAAACCCTAAAGCTAACAACAAATATGCGAGTTGCGTTGCAAAATGATGAATCGTCACACACATTTTCAACACAATTATTAGACATTGGTAATGGAAAAGTTCCTATTGATCCATCCACTGGTCTCATTTCGTTTCCACCTAATTTCTGTCAATTCACAAAGTCGAAAGAAGAGCTGGTCTCGAAAGTGTTCCCGAAAATTGGTGCAAATTATAAAAATCATGTTTGGTTGAGCGGACGAGCTATTTTGGCAGCGAAAAATAAAGATGTAGATGATTTGAACATAAAAATTCAAAGCAAAATCGCTGGTGAATTGCACTCATATAAGTCAATCGATTCAATTACCGATCTAGATGAGGTTGTCAACTACCCAGTTGAATTTCTGAATTCATTGGATTTGCCAGGAATGCCGCCGCACAATTTGCAACTCAAGATCGGTTCAGTGATAATTATGTTACGCAACCTGAACCAACCGAAGCTATGTAATGGAACAAGGCTCGCTGTTAAGAAGCTGATGAACAACTTAATTGAAGCAACGATAATCATAGGAAAGTTTAAAGGCGAAGATGTTCTGATTCCAAGAATACCTCTTATTCCAACAGATTTGCCATTTCATTTTAAGCGTATCCAGTTCCCTGTCCGCCTTGCATTTGCAATGACGATTAATAAATCGCAAGGTCAATCTTTGGAAGTTTGTGGAATAAATCTGGAATTACCATGTTTTTCTCATGGGCAGTTGTACGTAGCGTGCTCGAGAGTGGGTAAACCATCGGCGCTATTCGTTTTCTCTCCCACCGGAAAAACAAAAAATATCGTTCATCACCAAGCTTTGCGATGAATGGTTTACTTAACTTTTCCAATGTAATTTTAATATCATTTTTGCTTTTGTACATGTTTGTAATATTACAATAACCGTGCTTTGCATCATTATCTCAATATAAAATTTTAACTGAAAACAACTTATCTACCATGTAAATTTTGTACTAATTGTCAATACAACGACTGACTAAGATAAGTTTCAGACGGGTTGACACCTACTTGAAAATTTAAACTTAAATAAGTTGATAAGATAAGCTAAATATTAGAATATAGGTGTCCAATGGAAGGTATTTGAGAAATCTTTGACTAAGAAATCTTTTTAACTAAGGCATTTTTCCAGATTAAGACCATACGATTTTTTGGATGTATTGTACTTTGTAGTAAGAGGGGCAACAATGCAAAAATACTTTAAAGGCGCAGCGAAGCACGCCGGGTATTTGCTAGTTTAATATATTTTATATGAACTTCTTTTTCCTAAGAATGGAGAATGTTTTATGCTTATCTGTCCCGACAAGATCTGATTACAAGTAAAGTGAATAGATGATTAATGTCGTGCGGCGAATCTATACATCCCGGAAATACGATGTCAGGGTTGATTCTGGATAGGTATGAATTAAGTCTACAACAGGGCAGAGTAACACGTAACTCAAGAGATATCTGAAGCTCTGCGCCTGTTATAGTCGATGGTTTGACTCCAATTATAGTATTCACATGGCCCTCGGTAAATGCTGTTTATGACGTGTCTGTACGCTGTCGGAACCAGCGGTTGTTCCGCGTAAGTTCGGGTCTATCCATAAGTTCGAGGAGATATCTTTTGATGCGCCTTGGAGACGGGTTGGCGTCATGAAAGTGCCGCTATGTGACACCAAACGGGTACTGGTTGCTGAGTATGATATGTTCACTATTTTGGCTTTGTATGTATGCTGCCAATAATGCGCTTTTATCTTTGCCTGCTCTGTACTTTGTTAATGACTGCATATTGTGCGCTGAGATAGAAAGCAGGCTGTGATCCCTAGAATACTCGGGTGATTAACCATTGGTGTAGAGGTCCGTCGACATAGGTGTTAAGCCCCAGCCTGAACTTAGCTGCCGGAAGCCATGTTGATGCTAAGACGGGGCCAAAGGGTGGGTGAAGTACGGTAAGACCTCAAATCAAGCAATCAGTTTTATTACAATAGCGATATTCAACTTATCTACTTTTAAAAATTATGTTACACTTTTGATCTTGTACACGACATTTTTGGATGAATACATATAACTACATGTCCTCTGCGTGTCTTTGGTTGATTCATCTCAGACTCTCCACAATATTTTTGACGCTATACAATATGTACACAATTGCTATAGTCTTTGCTACGTATCTGAGAACGCCTCACACCCTCATGTCTGACCGATCCTGCACGAAATATAAAAAAAAAATTATTTAGCACAGAATTTACAAACAACAATTTAGGAAAACACTTTCTGATAGTTTCGGTCATTGTGAATGGATACAAGTGAGAAATCTTCTAAATTAAAGATGGCGGCAGCTGATATGAAACACCACAAATAGCCAATATTAATTGTCAAACATAGAAATTCTCTCAATAGATGGCACAAGAATGCTGAGGGTTGCTACATCAGGTGATCTCAGAGCTGTACCGAATTTTGACGTCAATGGGCTAAGATTCTTAACTTGTATTTGTTCACAGTGGTTTCGGTGCTGCGTAATTGTTGCCTCCATTGATGTGATGGTCGAGGAAGAGAACTGTTTATATTTTACAGCATACACAATTTTTCAAAACATTGCTGACCAGATAACGGTTAGCGTACGTATTGTTTTCAACTCCGTTAGGTTACCTCTGATATCCCTAAAATGTAGTTCATTATCCAGTAAGTGTACTCTATTAATAATAATAATAATAAGAGTTTTATAGGTTCAAAGAACTGATCTCATAATACTTCTAATGACTTTACTATATAACATTCAAACTATTCACAGAACATCTCTTCAATGTTGATATGAGCGAAACCTTTCATGTGCTTAAAAGTACTTAGTAATATTTCATCTGATATAATATATGTAAGTAAATATGCACTTTTTCCATTTGATGTGGCTATACGAGGCCGCCTTTTTAATAATTATAAATTACTAGCAAATACCCGGCGTGCTTCGCTGCGCCTTTAAAGTATTTTTGCATTGTTGCCCCTCTTACTACAAAGTACAATACATCCAAAAAATCGTATGGTCTTAATCTGGAAAAATGCCTTAGTTAAAAAGATTTCTTAGTCAAAGATTTCTCAAATACCTTCCATTGGACACCTATATTCTAATATTTAGCTTATCTTATCAACTTATTTAAGTTTAAATTTTCAAGTAGGTGTCAACCCGTCTGAAACTTATCTTAGTCAGTCGTTGTATTGACAATTAGTACAAAATTTACATGGTAGATAAGTTGTTTTCAGTTAAAATTTTATATTGAGATAATGATGCAAAGCACGGTTATTGTAATATTACAAACATGTACAAAAGCAAAAATGATATTAAAATTACATTGGAAAAGTTAAGTAAACCATTCATCGCAAAGCTTGGTGATGAACGATATTTTTTGTTTTTCCGGTGGGAGAGAAAACGAATAGCGCCGATGGTTTACCCACTCTCGAGCACGCTACGTACAACTGCCCATGAGAAAAACATGGTAATTCCAGATTTATTCCACAAACTTCCAAAGATTGACCTTGCGATTTATTAATCGTCATTGCAAATGCAAGGCGGACAGGGAACTGGATACGCTTAAAATGAAATGGCAAATCTGTTGGAATAAGAGGTATTCTTGGAATCAGAACATCTTCGCCTTTAAACTTTCCTATGATTATCGTTGCTTCAATTAAGTTGTTCATCAGCTTCTTAACAGCGAGCCTTGTTCCATTACATAGCTTCGGTTGGTTCAGGTTGCGTAACATAATTATCACTGAACCGATCTTGAGTTGCAAATTGTGCGGCGGCATTCCTGGCAAATCCAATGAATTCAGAAATTCAACTGGGTAGTTGACAACCTCATCTAGATCGGTAATTGAATCGATTGACTTATATGAGTGCAATTCACCAGCGATTTTGCTTTGAATTTTTATGTTCAAATCATCTACATCTTTATTTTTCGCTGCCAAAATAGCTCGTCCGCTCAACCAAACATGATTTTTATAATTTGCACCAATTTTCGGGAACACTTTCGAGACCAGCTCTTCTTTCGACTTTGTGAATTGACAGAAATTAGGTGGAAACGAAATGAGACCAGTGGATGGATCAATAGGAACTTTTCCATTACCAATGTCTAATAATTGTGTTGAAAATGTGTGTGACGATTCATCATTTTGCAACGCAACTCGCATATTTGTTGTTAGCTTTAGGGTTTGCACGTATCTCCACAGATTAGATGACTTTAAGCAAGCGTTTATTTCATCAGCAGCTGTTGACCTCGAAATGACTGGCAGGGTTTGTCGAAAATCGCCGGCCAGCAGAATCATCGTACCTCCAAAGAGGTCTTGATTATTTCGCAAATCTTTCAACGTTCGATCAAGTGCTTCCAATGCCCGTTTATGCGCCATCGTACATTCATCCCAAATAATTATTTTGCAATTCTGCAATACTTTCGCCATTGCTGAATTTTTAGTAATGTTGCAAATTGGTTCATCTATTGTTTGCAAATTCAGTGGCAGTTTAAGCGCTGAATGGGCTGTTCGTCCTCCTTCTAGCAAAGTGGCAGCGATCCCTGATGAAGCTACAGCCAGCGCTATTTGGGCTTGTGCGCGAACTGAAGCCAAAATCAGTGATATTAGGAACGTTTTTCCCGTTCCACCAGGTGCGTCCAGAAAAAATATTCCTCCATTGTTGTCGTTGACTGCTATCATCAATGTGTCATATGCGGCTTTTTGCTGCTGATTCAAAAGTAGGGCTTTCGCTCGCACTGATTGACTCAAAACATCTCGATCGTATTGCAGTTCTCGTTCAAGCTCCCGATTGAATGCATCGTGCATAGAGCGATTCGGCGCTGGCATCCCTAATTCGTGCAAAATCTTTCCCGACATTTGCAAGCACAAATTCTCTATTGAAGTCAATACCTCGTTGTAGATCTCAATGTTAATTTGAAGATCAGGATTCACTGTTCTCAAACGCGCTTGGTGCAAAATATCTTCAGCCATGTCGTCTTTGTATTTGTTCCATAAATGAAGTGGGTTAGATGGAGAGCATGTTGAAATTATTATGGCAAAAAGTGATCTAATTTTCTGTGCAGTAGATGAAATAACAGCGTCAGCAAGTGCGTAATCCCATTGAATGTCATCCTCGAGCAAATGTAACCGCTGACACGCTTCTCGATATGTTGCGCACAACTCACCGTTAACAGTTCGTAGAAATTCAAATGAAGTCGGTCCACGAACATTAACCAATAACAGACGCAGGTAAAAACATTCATCATTCCTCGGATGAACTGTGTAAATGCGTCCCAATGCGTCGGTTGAATATACATTTTCATATCCAGGAACAGGCTTTCCCTGTTTCCGACGTTGGAACCTTTTTGATGATGCGTTCCATGTGAAGTATGTAGGCATCTCCGAGTAAAGCAGTCTTCTTGCGAATGGATCACTTGCGCATGTCGAGAAGAAACTTGTTAGCGTTGTCGCTGGTGGACGTTGGGCTATCCGCACTGCGTTTTCTGACGTGAAATATACCCTTTGTCCATTCTCGAGGTGCACAGCCAAGTGGACCACAGTGGGATGACGTTCGTGTATGGCAAAAGAAAAAATTTTCCAAATTGCTTCATTACTGCTGATATATCTCCCTATTTGATATTGCGAAATTTCATCTTTGTAATCAGGAGATGTAATACCAAACACAGCCATGTCGCTTCCTTTAGTGATGTACTTACAAACATATTTGATGGACTTTATAGAATTGCAGTACTCAACATTACAATGCGCTTTGAATGTTTTGGAAAGCAGAGGAGAATACGGAACAATCCAACTGTTGTCCACTACAACGTCCCTATTCTTGATTTTTAACGTAATCGTCCTACCGTTATCCTCTGCCGAGCGACGACGATATAGGGGGTAACCGTCATTACCAGTAATTGTGTTAGCCAATAAAGCACGCGGATAACGTTTAGAACATTTGTTTTCTATCATGCATGGCGATTCCCGGTTATGACTGCCGCATGGTCCATGAATCATATTCGTTGTAACAACTTCATACAATTCTGGATCTGTTTCTTGATCTGGAATTTCTGCGCATATGATTGAGTCAATTTCATCCGGTCTTATTTTCTCGGTCATCCACAGCAGAATATGCGCATGAGGTAGTCCTCTTTTCTGCCACTCTACGGT
Source organism: Anomoia purmunda (assembly GCA_951828415.1). Classification (NCBI taxonomy): domain Eukaryota; kingdom Metazoa; phylum Arthropoda; class Insecta; order Diptera; family Tephritidae; genus Anomoia; species Anomoia purmunda. The sequence goes on from OX639993.1 coordinate 55,397,912, forward strand.
GTACATCCAACATCGCACGTCTCCGAAAACATGATACTGCACAATAAAATTTTTCAACGCGTTGAGTTTTTGCTTGAACACTCGTGCTGTAATATCGTGGCGATCGCTGGATAATTGACCGGGAAGTAATAGTTGTGTGATTTCGGTCCATTTAGGGTTGCACGTAAATGTTATAAATAAGTCCGGTCGACCGTATTGACGCACGTATGTCATTGCATCTTGCGCATATTCGTGCATATGCCTCGGACTTCCAACATACGTCGATGGCAAAATGGTAAGTTGGCCGATATTGTTGGCATTTCCATCTTCATTGAGGGCATCTCGCAAATGGATGTATTGCTCTGAACGTAATTTGAGCTGATTAAAGCGTATAAATGACAGTCGTTCCGTCTCTATTTTGACATACATATCGACAACGAACTGATGAAATAGTCTGCGACACTTCAATATATGGTTGTCCTCGTTTCGACGAATCATCAACCGGTAGGCATAAAAGTTCATTGAGCTAACTTTTTTGTTTGTTTCTTGACCTGTTACAAATCAAAGGTAAACTTTTTATAAACACGACACTTGAGTTGATTAAAATATCAAAAGAATAACATATTATATATTTTTTTTTTGAATTTAGTTAAAAACGATTAACAACACTGCTGCGTACCAGTTATTGGACTAATCATCTTGATCAAAAGATGGTATCCATCCTCTCCTCGGCAAAATATTAGCGGGTATTGTAATGCATCATACGAACGATGAGTTTCGGTGACACGTTGAAGGTTGTTTCCATCCCGCCGACGAACCACTATATCGCGACTATCCACATTCTCGCCCACAATGACAATGGCGACTTCATTCAACGTCGGTGCATTAAAGCGCCTTTCATGCTCACCTACAGGTCTTTTATCTGCTTTGATCACTATTTTGTGATCATCTGAAGACATCATTTCTAGTGCTGTCTTGAACAATCTAACCAACTCATTATGTTCATGTAAGAGTTGTTGCAGTTGTGCAATAATATTTCGCTTTAGCGCACGATTGATGGCACAACGCTGATTGATTTCATCATCTGAATTTCCAAGGAAATAAACCTGCAGGAATTTATGTTGTTCATTTACAGGCGGTAGCAATGCTCCAGTACGATGATGTATTTGTCCTTGAATCTAAATATCAAATTGAAAAAAAAAACCTAAGTACACCGGGCTCGTCGTGTGTATGTGACATGTGGTATAATTAAAAATGGACATGCCTTAAAAGTTGGCCTAAAACCTCTTTCTGCGATTATATTAGCTCCAAACGACGTCATTTGGAAGGCACTGTTGTATGTTTGAATGTTTTGCAAAAAATGCTTGGATAGAGAATCCTGGCCGGAAAATAACGATGCTAGTGGCTCAGGTGGTGGTGTAATCTGTGGTAATTTAACCTTTCCGTTTGCACAACATAATCCTGGTGGTTCTAACCGAAATTTCAAAGCATTACAATGCTGACAAACAGTGCTCATGGTTCCAAAGTCTACCGATAAATCCACGGCGTAATCGATTGTTGGATCGTATCTGAACGCCAAACGGTCATGCCGAATTGTGACATTTGATCGTCTATTTTGTCTTCGTTCCAAATTGCGTTGTGCGCTACTTTCAACTGAGCGAGTCGAACCCGACTCTGCCCTTTGCTCCGGAGTCATAATTGATCGGGCTTGAGAAATTCTTATTCGATTTGCATCCAAACGCTGGGTACGGTCTACAACGCTCTCGTCGTCCCGACTGATAGTCATTACCCTTGCTCTGCGAGTACGCCGACCGATATTTTGACGCTTTATTGGCGGAATGTCTCCAAACACAACAAATATGTATAATCTTTTCCAGTGCACCAGTACAAACAATGTTGATACATATAACAAAATTACTTCGAAAATCTCACAACTAAGTTTATTGATGTTATAGATCTAATGCGCTAGATCAGACTAATTATTGTTTAGCCGCCAACGCATATGATTTAGCGAAATAACAAAAAACAAAGGCCTAACAACATGTAATGTTCCTATACTTACAATATCAGTTGAACACACATACAACAACAACATACATTCGCCAATGCAAGCGAATTTGTATATACCACCCCAAATTTAGAACAACATAACAATAAAAAGATGGCAGGTACTGAGTTTTTGTGCAAGCTGTTATTAAGGGTATTTAATAGCGTTTAGTGATGTACTTGAGATCGCGCGAGCTACTTTCAAGTGTTTAGGTAAGCTGCGAAGTGATTAGTGGATTTTTAAATACATTATGTATGAACAACAGATAGAATACAATAACTACCTTTAGTTTAGAGACTTCTTAAACCTCTTTCATTTCAAATTGCAATATTTTACTTGACTTAAAATTGAATTGAATTTAAATTTTTAAACAGGTGGCAACACTAATAAATTTATTCTCGAAATGTTAGTTTTTTAAAGCTCTTTCATTTGATACCCGCATTGCATATCTTGATTTAACCTATTAGATTAATTGAAAAAGATGGCAACTCTCTCACCACTTTTTATATTAATTTTTATTTTTTTATAAATGGTAACACTGTCCAAAAATAAAAAAACGGTCATATTGTAGTCCAACCAAAGAAATTGTATTTTTTTATTTTTTAGAGGTCTGGCAACACCATTTACAATTTTTATTTTTTACAAACCATCTACAGTCAGAAGGAAACCAAATAAAATTTAAATGAAGAAAATCGGTTAAGCCGTTCTCAAGTGATGAGGTAACATACGTGGGGCATTTCATTTTTATATATATAGATTAGAAGATGACTAGATGAAGTTCGTCTCATCTTAAATTTATTTCAGTACGAATGTAACTTTTTATGAGCGATTATCAATCATAATGAGTTTTCTAAATCCAATTCCTTTTTAAAGGAAACTTTCTTGTAATCCAAATAAGTGAAGTACCTTTATATAAAAGTACATAAATGTTAAATACAACTATGCAATGTAAAGCTATCTGATAAACGCAGTTTATTATTTTTCCGCTTTCATCATAGCTCGATGTTTGACCGAACTTCTGCTACACTTTGTAGAATGTGTCTTGATGTACTACATTCGATGGACCTATAGTTTTACGCCGACCCCGAATGACAAATGATTTTTGTGACAAGGTGCTTCATGGCAGAAATTCACTCGGAGGTTTGCCATTATCTGCCGAGGGGTGACCGCTATTTGAAAAATGTTTTTCTATAATTTTTGATGTTGATGGGACTCAATCTCGGGACATACCGAATGATGCGCGCACAAGCTTCGCAATCGAAAGGTAAGTCCGTGGGTATCATCGATAAATGCGGAGTTATTCATTAGCTCTTTCAATGCCATTTTCGTTCTATAGAATATGCGAGGTTGTTTCAGGTCACCCAATATGATGATGACTGAGCCGATTTTTAGTTTTCTGGTAGTCAAGGCAATTCTAGAGACTTAACAAAAAAACAGTGGGATAGTTTATTATCCTATGGCATGCTCTAAATTCCGTCTTCATTTAAACATTTTTAACGTTAGACTTTTACATAAGGAGCAATATTTTAAACAAAGTTTTCTCCAACACTTTTTGTTTGGTACCCATCTTGCAATTCTCTCCAAAAATTATTTCGACAGTAAGCATTCTTCAACTTTTGTCGTTTGACACCGGTCAAGCCGTTTTCGAGTTTTAGCGAGACTAACAGGACAAGCCATGACTCGCATAAGCATCAAAACTCAACAGACTTTTATGTTATGCGCCGCTGCGTTCGGTAATCAGTTACCCGCAAGCCCCATTGAACAGATTTTTATGTGACAACTCAAGTCATACCCTCTTGTTCTGTTAAGTATTCATAATAATTAATTTTTATTTATGTTGATAAAAATATAAGTTATCGGGTCTTGCAATAGGAACGCTACAAAAGTTTTTTTAAATAAAACAAAAACGGTTTGGGATATGAATTAAATTCTTTATTCCTGTGAAAGTACATTCGATGTCATTATGTATGGAACTCGATTTCTTTTGTATGGGTACCACGGGTCCGACGGTTTTCAAGCATAAATCGGCCAATACTGCTGCAATTTCACGTTCGATATTCGTACGAAGTTCATCAATCGTCGCTGGCTTGTTGGCATAGACCATAGACTTGACGTAGCCCCACAGGAAATAGTCTAACGGCGTCAAACCGCACGACAGAGGCGGCCAACTGACTGGGCCATTTCGTTAGATAACACTCTCACCAAACTTGGTTTTCAATAAATCGATTGTGACGTTCTCTGTGTGGCTTTTGGCGCCGTCCTGTTGGAACCACATATTGTCCAAGTCCATATCATCCAATTCGGGCCAAAAATATTTGGTTATCATTGAGCGGCAGCGATTCCCATTCACAGTAACGTGCCGGTCTTGATCATCACGGAAGAAGTACGGCCCAATGACGACGCCGGCCCATAAACCGCATCAAACCGTAATTTTTGTATAAGATTTCTGTATAAGATATATGTAAATGCATTCAGTGATTTGCAGTTAGGAAATTTCAATAGCCTCTAGTTTTCTCCATGAGCATGAAACTGATTCCATATATTCATGTCTGTACCAAATTCTAGTATTACATCGCAAATACTTTCAAATATATGGATTATGAAAAATTCAGAGTGTTTGGGATAAACTTAAAGCTTGCAATAAAATTAAAACCTTCTTCGCGTATAAATTAATAACTTTATTAAATTTTTACGTATCTCCGTTTTGTGGTCCAGGCATGCTGCTAGTTTACCAAACATATGTACATTCACATTTACAAAAAAAAAAAAAATAAACGATTATTTCTGGCACATGTAAATTTAACAATATGGGGGCGGTTAAACAAATTTACATGTTGCTATTTCAGGGGAAAATAAAATGTTGCATTTGTACATAAATGGCAATACATTCGTATGTGATAGCATAAAGGTGATTCGTAGAAACGTAGACTATCCATTAAGCTCCTACATACACCTCCAAATGGACGAATAATATTTACCAGTTAGCGTAGGCGAATTGGCATTTGGAACGCATGCCACGATTTTTGCTTTTCAGTTAAGTGATGCCATAAATTTTAATCATTTATACATTTATATCTTAAAATTTTCCCACAATTAACAACTGAGGGTGGATGGGGATTTGGTTGTTGTTTTTAGTTTAACTTCCGGTGAAATACTATATGAACTTTTTGCAATTGAGTTCGTCTGTAATTAAGGCTTGCTCATACTATATAAGTACATATGTATGTGTATTGAGTGATACATTTTCAGAAAGAAATGTTTTTTCAACTTATAACTTACAACTTAAGACCTAAGTAGAACTCTACTCCGGTGGGTATCTCGGAAAATTAAATATTAGAAAAACGGATATGTTACCGTTCTATAAATGCAGGTTTTTAATTTAATTTTTGTGCGGAAAAATTTATTTGGTTTCTAAAAATTTCGGGATTTTCGAAACTGCCATCGTAAGTCACTAGATTCATAAACTGCTGTGAGATTTATGTATTTTATATTATTATTTGCCTAAAAAGAAGATTTGAGTACATAAACAGTGAATCAAAAATTCCCCACGAAGGAAAACAAACCGCGCGAAACTAAAGGAAAATAAAACGCCCACGTCAAATTGTTAGCAAGAGGACTGATAGAAAAGAGTGCGGGTGTTGCTTAACCCTTGTTGGTAGTGGTTCTGAACATACCAATTTTTACTTGGGAAAGATTTTCTGTACTGTTCAAATTAACCTACTTCATTTCATTTGTAACTGATATTTTAATAACAAATATACTAGCACATTCTATTTTTTTATATGTAACAATAAGATTGATACCCTTAAGTTGGTTCCCTTATGGTGATTTCGCATACAAATCTTCGGTTATTTTATATTTACTCGGTATTAAACTACACTAGAAATTGTACCAATAAAATAAAATCGAAGGAGCCAACAGCAAATTACGAATTATCGCCATTTTCGACTCAAAGAGATATTGAGTTATTAAGGAGGGAAATAAAGAATAAGAGTTATAAAATGCAAATTAGGAAATACGTTTTTATTTTACTGGTTCATCGAACCCTCAGGCCAAATACGAGGGTTTCATGCTTGTTCTTACAAGAATCAACGAAAATGGCACATAGTTCTTACAAACAATGTATGAATTTAAATGGAATTCTAGACGAAAGAACTTAGTATCCGTCGAACATCAATGACAGCCGGTGTTACCATATTTTGTAAAAATTGTAATATCGGTCTCAAATCCGCGCAATAGTGTAACAAATTCTGCGGTTGATGCAAAATTGGAATATTACAGTTAATTCCCTTTAGATTTCATTTTCTAGACTTGTCGCATATAAAAACAGATTTTTTCCATAGCACTAGCGGCCGCCGTAGCCGAGTGTGTAGCGTGTGCGCGCTTGATTCGGTAGGTCCCGGGTTCAAACCCTAGCCGGGGCAAGTAGCACTAAAAATTAAAGAAAAAACTTTTTCTAATAGCGGTCTGTATTTCTACCATGAAAAAACTTCTCCCACAAAAGATTTCCCGTTCGTAATCGGTGTAAAACTGTAGGTCCTCAATTTTTTTTATAACATCAATTGTAGGAGAAGTTCGGCCAAATATCAAGCTATGCTGTAAGCGCCAAATTATTTTTATTAATATTATTAACAAATAAAGTTAATTTTAACAAAACATAAATACGCTGACAATCTAAAGAAATATATTTTTTTAAATTACAATGGTTTAAAAGTTAATTAAGTCTAAATGCTTTAATTTTAGTACATAAGTATACTCCTTTAGTCGTATAACTGGCTAAAATGCACTTATAGCGAAACGCATAAAGAATATCTGCGAACAAATATATATCTTAATACTTATCATATTTTCATATCTTAAGGAAAAGTTTATTATGCGATAAATTCACTGAAACGAACTAAAATGTTATTCATACAAAGCAAAGTTTATTGAAGCGATATTAAAATTAAAAATTGGTAGAAATTGGTAGAAACTCTGTATTGATATGTCTGGAGGTATAGAAACAATTACGTTCGTCTGCAAATTAAATTCACGAAGGATAAATAGAAATATTTTTCAAAATCCATACATATATCATTTCGGAAGAAAAAATAAATAAAAATATATAAATTGCAAAATAGTTGTGGAGATTTTACAAACCATATATTTTTCTTTGGAATTTTTGTTTGACAAGTAAATTCTATTTTTTTAAGTTTTTTTTATGTATCGTAATTAAATTTGACTGAATTTGTTACTTGATTCTTAACAATTTTGAATATTTTATTTTTTGTAAATGCCCGTTATGTATGTGTGCCCAATTTCTACAATACCCAAAAATTGGATTATTGACTTAAAATTCAAACTATGTACCGAACTTGGTACGTTTGTTAAAGTTGTTTCGGAGATATATCTATTTGCTCTAAAGTTGGAGGTCCATTTTTTAAATTATTCAGCGCACGTATTCCTTCCACATACCCTATTCTTTATATTAAAATTGAGCAAATTATCATTTATAGTTACTGAAATATCGCATTTTTTCCGCCAAAATATGTGAATGAGATTATTATCCGATTTCGCCCACTTTCAATACCTTTCCAATGAAAGGCCATAGGTGTTCTCAGTTTCGTTGACTTATCTCAATATTAAATTGAGTTATCTGATACATAGCCGGATGGACAGACATACATGGCTTAATCGGTTTCTTTTTTCGTGCTGGATTTTTGGTATATACATCTATATCTATGTATATTGGTCGCCTTAGACTGTTACAAACACTGCTGAACAAAGTTATGGCACCCTGCGAATTAATGCGCTCTGATGTAAATAGGGCCACTTGCAGAACATTCAGAATTAAATAAGTATTTCAGTAACTTGTCTTGCAACAAATAACCCAGGTTACATAAATTAAGTTTTTTAAATTGTATTTGAATATTAAGATTGCTTTTAAGTTTCTAAGCAAAATATTTTCTGCTAATTTTTGTAAAACATACAAATCCTTGGAATAATTGTTCTCTGAGAAGGTGGAAGTGATCATTTGCTCCATAATCGATTTGTTAAAAAAATTGTAATCAAATTATTTTATGATTTCATCACCATCGTCCGGGAAATGCGATTAAACAAATCATTCGAACAAAATCAGTTTAGAAAATATATTTTTTATAATTATATTTCCGGCTGAATGGGACAAACTTAATAATTCAACACTTAACAATTTAACACTAACACGAGTTAAATATTTATTGATGTAAATTATCAATTTAATTGGTAGTTTTGAGCTAATTAGATAGCCTGCTTTCCTGCAGGTAGGCCTTAGAGGGGCAGATAGCTGTTATCAGAAAACTGAATAATTGAAGGATGAAAAAATTTAGGAACAAATTTTCATTCGTTATTCTAGTAATTTTGAATGACGAATACATTTTTACTTGACATTTAAGGAACTTTTAAAAACGAATACATTTTCTTTCCTCCTATAAATAATTTTGAGTAATGAATAGATTTTCATTATTATTTTTAGCGTTGTATGTTTGAAGCGACTGTAATTTATTGAGGGAATAATATAAGAAAACATTCGTTTTACAAATATGTAATTTTGATAAAGGAGGAGTAAAACTGATCCCCTTCAAAAATGAATTAATTAATTTAAAAGTATATATACAAAAAACCGCATATGTGAAAAAAATCGCCATTACTTCACGTACAGTAAACTTTTTTGTAAAGCTATAAACCACAACAATCTGAGCATGGTATCATAAATAAATAAATTAAGGTCCCCTAATGAAATATAATGATATTACTGCATTATATATACGTACGTTTGGAAAAAAGGTATTAACGATTTCCTTGCTGCGTTTGTGTGCGTACACCTTCGCTACACATTTATTTTGTTATTATTACGCGGAAAATTTCAAGCTACATCTATACTATACTAGCTGACCTGGCGAACATTGCTCCGCCTTAGAAGCAATAAATGAGCAGATTCTTGATTTTATGAGTTTAAATTTTTTATTAGGATATAAGTAAGTACCAAAAATCAATTATTGTAATGATTCTTTATTGGCCATGTATTTTAGTGCATAGGCTGCACTCTTCAGTGAAGCACCTTGTGATAGACGATATTTTTAGTTTTATTACTATGTGCAAGAACAAATAACGCAGCTGGTCTTCCGACCCTTGAACATGCCGCATATAATTGACCATGGGAAAAACATGGATTTTCTAGATTTCGACCACAAACTTTCAAGGATTGGCCTTGTGATTTGTTAATGGTCATGGCGAATGCAAGACGGATCGGAAATTGAAGTCGATTAAACTCAAACGGCATGTCGGTTGGGATCATCGGGATCCTCGGAATGAGAACTTCCTCACCTTCAAATTTTCCTTTGAGTATCGTCGCGTAAATCACATTGTTCATCAATTTACTTACCACCAAACGCGTTCCGTTGCACAGTTTACAGTTCACCTTTAGTCGTAAATTATGCGGTGGTAAGCCAGGCACATCCAAGGAGTTTAAAAATTCAATTGGATAGTTGGTGGGATCATCTGCATTTGTTGCACAGTCAATAGATTTGAACGAATGTAGTGTACTAATGACCTCATTCTGAATTATGTAGTAGCAATGAGTGCAATGGCTCAGGTGGGGGAGTCAATAATGGCAATTTCACTTTCCCATTAAGGCAGCACAATCTTGGCGTTTCTCCGGAAAACTTCAATACTCGCAAACCACATCAATTGGCCCAATGCGAACGCTAGTATGCAAGCAGTAATCAGTGCTGTAATCATATCGAAACGCTGCTCGATTCAAATCAGTACTTGATAAATTTCTCCTTGTGCGTCGAATATTATCAAGATGTTGATCTCTTAGGTTTGTTCGATGATTTCTCATAGCCAACCGAGCCTTTGCACGGACTGCCTCGCTTTGCTCTTGTGATTGAGAAGCACGAAGTCGAGCCATACTAAAGCGGCGCTCTTCACGTGCAATTTCTTGTACTTCTTCAGTCCTTTCATTTGCAACGTTTTGCATCCTAGTTGCATTACGGCTTTTTCGGGGAAGATTTGATCGTCTTGGACGCGGCATTTTAATGATAATAATATCGGCACAATATTTATAGACACTCGAAACAAACACAAAAACCGGTAAACTTCAAAATTTCTAACTGTCAATTTTTCACCCAACAAAATTCGTAAAAGTAAACAAAATACATGTTAATATCGGCAATTCACACCAATTACATGGCTATTGCCCTTCTCCGCTAGATGTCACTACAATTCACATCGATATTACCTTTCGCCGCCAGAGTACATGTAAATTTTGATTTTCATACAAAAAAGCAAAAGCAAAATATATGAAGGGCGAAGAAAAAAATCAAATTTACCGTTTTTTTTGTCGTCCCACGGAAACGGGATAAAAAGTATCTTATAACCTGCCCCTGGTTCTAAGCTACCTCCCCACCAATTTTCAGCCAAATCGGTTCAGCCGTTCTTGAGTTATAAGTGGTGTAACTAACACGACTTTCTTTTATATATATAGATATACTCGTATGTAGACTACTTTCAAGTGTTTAGGTAAGCTGCGAAGTGATTAGTGGATTTTTAAATACATTATGTATGAACAACAGATAGAATACAATAACTACCTTTAGTTTAGAGACTTCTTAAACCTCTTTCATTTCAAATTGCAATATTTTACTTGACTTAAAATTGAATTGAATTTAAGTTTTTAAACAGGTGGCAACACTAATAAATTTATTCTCGAAATGTTAGTTTTTTAAAGCTCTTTCATTTGATACCCGCATTGCATATCTTGATTTAACCTATTAGATTAATTGAAAAAGATGGCAACTCTCTCACCACTTTTTATATTAATTATAAATAATAAAAAAACGGTCATATTGTAGTCCAACCAAAGAAATTTTATTTTTTTATTTTTTAGAGGTCTGGCAACACCATTTACAATTTTTATTTTTTACAAACCATCTACAGTCAGAAGGAAACCAAATAAAATTTAAATGAAGAAAATCGGTTAAGCCGTTCTCAAGTGATGAGGTAACATACATGGGGCATTTCATTTTTATATATATAGATATGTATATAGTATATATAGTACATACACATACATATACTATTTACCACATTTTATGAATGAAGTCAAACATACGCACGCAACGACAGATATTTACATACGAACGGATAATACAATATACGTAAACGTTCACCAAGTGCATAGTATGGGAGTAACTTTGTGCCAATATTTACACACCCGGGCAAAGGGCACCTAGCCAAGCCAATTCTCGTGAATGAAACGTAGTTGTGTTAGTCCCTACAGTTCACATACTGATATATTCCCACCCGACCGGCATGTGTGTCCTAGAAACTTTTTACGTACGTGCCGTCGCCCCCGCTGATGTGAATTTCTCGATTTTATGAATGGAAATTGTATGATGACCTTGGGTGTAGGCCGTGACAGTGAGAAATTTGCCAAGCTAGATAGTTGCTTGTACGCGCATGCTCGACATTTACTTTGCAGACTTTTCGATATTCGAATTTTTAAATAAATATCTGCATACACATTTTACTTCGAATATTCGTTACTCACAGCGCATATTCCAGCACCCCTTCGTATAACTTTTATGAATGACTTCGCTATTATGGTCGTCAATGAATTTCGCACTTAGCAGCCTTGAGTTTTTTGTGCATTTCTCCAACTTTTCAAGGCCGTCATAGCTAGCCAGGCCGCCGATTGCGAGACGAGTATGGGCTGATGACGAGCAAGTTGTGGCGGCTTGAGGCTCCTGAATGCTTCCGTATTCATTTATCACATGTGCGCTAAAATATCTACATACATATATGTGTGTATGTATTTATAATGCATGAACGTTTAATCTTCAGAAAACTCTATGGCTTTTATTATTATTATTTGTGGTAGGACTCAATAGTTAACAAAGCTCGTTTGCAGAGAAGCCAAAAGTTATTCCTTTTTTTTCAATTTTGAAAGCGCATAGAAATCGATTTTATTTTATTTCCTATAAGCCTCTTTTTTCGTTTCCTTTGTGCTAATGCATATAATATTTCTGGCATAGCATTGTATACTTTTGGGCGTCGGCTCGTGCTGCTGTACATATCTGTGCTCGTATGGAAAAGTAGCTTATGTCGAATATGATAGTTGGGATATATGTATGGGCAATTTCGTTTAATTTTTACGGTAGCTAATTGCTGTTAATTTAATAAGTAGTTAAAAGTCTGGGTAATAGTTTAAGTGCTTATTCAAAACTGAAGTTCGCAGTTTACTGAGCACTAGCTTAACTTTAGTGATACAATAGTATTGAAATAAAGACTGTGAATTGGGCGGGGTAGAGTATACCTAGCTTGTTTTATTCAAATATATATTTTATTTGAACGTGGACATATCAGAAGTTAATAACAATTTAAGTTGTTAAAATAAATGATGATTATAAGCTGCTTTATCGAATGAAATATTTTGTTAAAAATACTTAAGCTAAGAAGTAAACACTAATAACTTCACTGGCAAATTTAATTTAATTTTTTAAAACGGACTTTACAGCCCCGACATACTATCGTAATTTATGGCTCATTCTTAATTTATGAAGAAATTAATATAAAACTAAGTAATTTCAACGTTTAAAATCGGCAAATAAATTATGATGAAATGAGGTATTTAAAACAAGAACAAAATCACGAACAAATCAGTGTCGGCTCTAAATTTTGTCGATAATAATCGAAAAATACGTTCTCCCCTCACCAAACCTGATGATCCCTTTGAAAAATCAGCATTCCACTCAATTGATTTTTACTGCCGCTAAAGCTTCCTTTTATGCTCGTAAATAAAAAGAAGATATTATAACAATAAAATTTAAATATATTAAAAATGTACACCATCTCCCACATTTCCTTCTTTGAGCAAAGAACTAAGCAACCCTGTGACTACAGAGCTGTTAAGATAAAAAATAAATGACAAGTGTGGACGCACTTGGTTTAAGCAAAGTAATTTGAACGAAATAAGTATATATGCAATTTACGTTGTAGTGTGTCCCGGTTTCTACATATTTATGAGCCCTAGTGTAGAGAAGCCTCTCAATACAATAATTAATGTCTCGCTGAAGTCGACTTAAGCGACTCTTCCATATGACCATAGATATAAACACAAAGCTCTATTATTTCTGCGTTTGTTTTGTTTGCCGGTTTCCTTATTGCTCTGTTACTTAAAATGCTTCATTGTTGTTGGCGTTTAAGAAGTAATAAATATTCTCTTCCAACTTTTAATATTCGGCTTCAGTGGTAGGTGCAAGTGAATTCATGGATATGGTAATCGTTTCTCCAAAAAACATGAATGCATAAATAAATAAATAAATGTACGGCTGTCCTTAGAGCTTTCATGTAATTTCATGTTATTTATACAAACATAATTCCACGTACATACATAAATTTAAATGGAATCAGAGAAAAATGCATGCATAGCTCTTGTTTCTGTATAAATTATTATTATATGTGGAAACAGATGATTTTTTTTTGAAATTACATAACCTTTATGTATGCATGTATATATAAATGTTTACACATTCATACTAGAGCTGTAAAAGAGTGAAATTCTTTGCTATTCGAAACTACAAATTCTGCACTATTATGATTAAATTATTAGTTTTAATAAAAGGAAATCCATTATTTTTCCATTAGATGACTTTAGTAATCTGTACCTCGAGTTATATATGAGCGATCGGGTTACGCTATATGGCGTTAGATAAGATTTTGTAAATTTGTTTACTAAAAAACTTCTTAGACAGTTTTGAGATTGCTTGCCTCAGTATTGTTTGATCACACCTCAAAGACGGACATGAGCAAAGATAAAACAAGCCATAATTCACAGTTTTTCTTCGATAAAAGTGAAAACGCAAGCCAGGCGGCTAAAAATGTGAATAGTATTTATAGTCTTGATACTGTAACAACTAATCATGCACAATTTTGGTTTCGTTGACCCCGTTCCGGTAATTGTGACACCAAAGATGCACCACGCTCTGGAAGGCCAATTCCGAAAATATTGATATAATAATGGAAATCGTCGTGCCCGACTTTGATGTCAGCACTGTTTCGATTGCCGAGAACCATTTAAATAAGGCTGGATAAGGGTCAGCTTTGGCCTATAGGAGAGGAATTGTGTTCCATCAGAACAACGCCATGCCACACACATCGATAGTGACTCGACAGAAGCTCCAGGAGCTTCGTTGGAAGGTTCTTTTGCATCCACCGTATAAATCAGACCTGGCACCAAATGACTACTATCTGTTCCTGTCTATAGCGACTGGTTTTGCTGGTGAAAAATTCACCTCAAGAGAAGTTTGTGAAAATCGATTGCCCCAGTTTTTTTTGCCAATAGGGACGAGGGTTTCTATAATAGTGGCATTATGAAATCACCTTCAATGGCTACAAGTTATTGAACAAAACAGTTTATATTTGATCTGAATCGAATCATTCTAACTATGTCTTCAATTTATTGGAAAAATAATGGATTTAGTTTTGCTCGACCTAACATTTCTTCTTTGATTTGGTTTGATTGGGTATTTAAATTTTGAACTAGCAAAAATGAATGAAACAAAATATGAATTCACCAATCAGCGAATGAAATTGAGAATGTTGAAATCAATATTTTTATCACTGAATTATCATTCAGACGATTGAAATTAATGCCATGTGGCTTAGGGACCAAGCAATATTTTAAACAAGTACTGTACAGAAATACGCAAAGTTGCATTTTGTGTTCAGTACTTTTGAAACATTCACATTTTTATAATAAATAATGGGTGGATGATATTTCATTTGATTGAATCATTTAGCATATGCGAATTTCCAGAAGTGCCATGGCCTAAAATTGCTCATACGCCATGACGAACTATTCGTACTACTGATTATGTGTATGTATACTCAAAACCAAAGAGTTTTTAATTGAATATAACTATCTGAAGGTTTTTATAAACTTCCTCCTTGAAACCTTGAAACACCTTCAGTGTCAATTAATTTGTGATCTGTATATTGTTTATATGTACAAGAGCATTTATGCTGACTTGAAGACATTTATAAAGTCCGTTATGTCCGTATTATAGTTTGTATTCAAAAGCAAAATGACGTTTTTTAAAAAACTCGAATATTTTTCAACTCTGTTGTCTTTTCAACTTTTTTCTAAAGAAAATGAAATTTCGATATGTCCATCGGAGTGAGAGTGCAGTAATTCTCGTGTCTTCTTTGGTAACTGCCCAGAGCTTACTGAGATGATCGCAAGTCCCGAGGAATCCTGAAGACTTCCTTGCTTAAGGAGTACTTTTCAGGTGTATCTTGTCTGCCTTACTCATCTGCTTCACAATTCCCTGAGTTATCGCTGCACGCCGATATGTAGATTATTTTGACGAAGAAATACTTCGAAAACTCTCGAAAGAGAAGTCACACAATCTATTACCACATTCGACCGCATCGATATTGAACCAAGAGCTTCAACAGTCCTCGGTTCCAAATATCACACCAGGCCCAATCCTATCTCAAAGTAGTGGTGGTACCAATGTATCTCTTAGAAGCCATGAATGTTACGGAACGATCCCGCAGCCTAAGAGCAGCTGAAGCTGCCAGGCTTTTCAACGAAGAGCCTCACTGATAAGTTGCGAGTTCTCTGACTACCGCAGCTTTATTCAAGACGCCCCACCGGACATAAACCTCATACAGAACCATCAGTTCTACTACCTTCTCTTATAACCATTTAATAGCTCTTGGCGAGGGATCACGGCGTTTGCTGATGGCCGGCCCCCCTACAAAAGTGTAAGGCAACTAATGCCTTCTTCGAAATTTCTTCAATATACAGCTTACAGTATTAAACCCAGATAATTAACACTAACTAATTAACGAAGGCAGGGGAATGCTAGGGATCTTGGTCTTCTTGGTGAAATAAAGAACTCGGTTTTTCGTGGGTTTACGGTTAGTCTAGCTGTTAACCGCCCTCAAATATCCTTGTATAAGATATGGACGCCCTTCATAAGAAAAAATTATATCTCCGAAAGTACTTGACCAAACTCTACACATATTGCATTTCAAGTCAATAAACAAAATTTCGAAAATTGTAAAAATCGGACCAAAACTACGCCCACCTCTCATATAACGGTAATTTTCAAAAATTTTAAAAAAAATCGATAATTAAGTAAATATTAAAGAGAATTTTATCAAATATAATATTTAGGACAAGGTTACATAAGCAAATACATGGAACAAAAAATTTTGATAATAGGCGTGCCACCGCCAACTTTTGAGCAAATAGATATATCTCAAAAACTTTGCCACCAAACTTCACCAAATTTAGAATACACATTGCATTTTAAGTCAATAAAGAAATTTTCGAAAAACTTTGAAAATCGTATAAAAATCGTGTCCACTTCTCATATAACGGTAAAATACGAAGATCAAAAAATGCGATATTTATTAACTACACCCAGGTCTCTTTTTATGCGAATTTTTTTAAAGCGGATTTGAATTTATGCGGTTTTGAATTTCTCGATGTTTTGCAATTGTGTTAAAGTTTTCCGTTGAGAATGTTGTCATCACTGGTACTGTGTCTCAGTTTTGGTTCAAGAGAGAGAGAGCAAAAGAAATGAGACTAAAAAATGCTGCAACTCAAAAAAAGATGCCCCATTATTTTCCCAGAATAGACTAACCTACAGACAGGAACCTTGAAAAACGGGGAAGAACAAGTCTAAGTAAAGATTCCGATAATATTTAATTTGTTTAAAACAATTTATAGCTCATGAATATAATTTATTAGCTACTAAAATGCATCTTCATTATACATTCTACATACATATTTTTAAATTATTTATGTTTAAATTGAAATTGAAAAAACTGTGCAAATAAGCATATTATATGTTCACATGGATAATAATAAGTTACGTATATGTATTTCATCTTTAATATGTAATCAAAAAATAAATACTTTGTTTTCTGAAATTATTAGATTTCTTGGATTTTTTATGCGATTTCTGCTTTTTTTTACAAGGGAGTTTTAAATTTGCGCGGTTTTTGGATATTTTGGAACGTATCCCTAGTTTTTGTATGAAATAAGAACCTTTTTTTATGCGGATTTCTTTTATGCGGATTTCTCAGGAACTCATCTATCGCATAAAAAGAGACCTGGGTGTATATAGGGTAACTTGCTCAAATTTGATAGACAAGATTGAGAATAAAATACATGGAATCATAAATGTTGGGAATGGCTATGATATTGCCCACCAGGGCCGGATTAAGGGCAGGCCCGACGGGGCCGCGGCCCGGGGCCCCCACATTTGGGGGGCCCCCACAAAATGAAAGAACAAAATAATTTGTTTCATCAGTACAAACGATTTTTTTGTTGCTTTGACATTTTTATTATAATTTTTGTTACTCAGTTGATTTGAATAAAGTTTTATTATATTACTCGACATAGTTTATCTTATTATTTTATTTTAACTTGACATAACATGGTTACACTTAAAGGAAAATTTGTCTCACTTGTCTTACTGTATTAATTGCTGTAAAATGAATCTCATTAATGATATTATTGTCTCGGAACCGTTTGTTGCTGATGTTCATATAGAATTCGATTAATTAACATCAGCTAGAAAGATAAATGTGTCAATACCACAAGTTAATAACGCATCCGCTACATACATATATCTGCATGTTTTGCTAAAATAATTCATAAAATGTTATTTATTTTTAATTTGTCAAAATCAAACGTGTAAAATTAGCTTTTCAAGAGCTTAAATTTTATTTTTTGAATGTCATTTGTAAAAAATAACCTTACTCACCCGCATTGTAACTGAGTTAACCTTGACATAAAAATACAATACAAGTTTGATTATTGAAAAATAATCGAATCATAACTATTATAACCTTACTTACATTAACAAACTTTTGAATAATAAAAAATTAGTTGTGTTCAAGCAGCTGCGTTAGGGACTATATATATACATACATTGTTTTCAGTTTGCCTTAGGCACTGGTAGGCCTTAGGAAATTCCATAATTTTCATTTATCGAATATAAAATGTCAGGCCCTCCGTAATCGTCCATTTCGCACAAACACGGTCATGACAGAACATAAGGATTGTTCAATCTACAAAATTTAACGGCAAAATTCTATAATAAATATTAATAGCGCCTACCCTTGTCTAGAGCAAGCTGAAAACTCCATATAGTCAGGTTCTATGATTATGATATCATTATTCATGTTGACAGTTTGAATGTGAATTGCTTCGAAATAGTATTTTTAGTCATAAAAAGGTGTTCTTATTTATAATTCAACTATGAGATCTTTTATATGGTCGGCAGTGAAAATGTGTTTGATTTTGTTTATAGATAGATATAAAAGAGGGGCCCCACACGCATCCCGGCCCCAGTGCCCCCACATTCTTAATCCGGCCCTGTCGCCCACCTTAGAGCAAATAGGTATATAGGTATAATTTACAACAAAACAAAGTATATAATATTTTATTAAGTCATATCGCGAATTCTTGCAAATTTGGTTTAAGTAGTTAGATAAATAATTAAAAAATCAAAATTTGGGAAATGGGTGTGGTACTTTAAAATCATACTAACTTTCTTTTGTTTTTGTTTCTATCAATTAACGTTGTTTAAGGTTTTAAAATTATGTTGTATAATATTAGGAAACCGCGTGTTAATTTATGTAACTTTCAAATATTTTTGTTTTATGTTACAATTCTTTGTCTCATACCAACGCTTGGAAAAAGGACTCATACAATTTGATAGGTCTAAAATTCTAGTTTCTTTACAAAATACCTTGGCAGAAAAAGTTTCTGCAACTTTCTGAATTGTGACATTCATCTGCCAACCAATGAAGAAAATATAGAATTTCAATTGATAAGGAAAGTCTACAAAATCTAAAGTGAATAGCCTTAAAACGGCAATTAAAATATATGGTGGACCAGATAATTATCATTCATACTAAAGTTGATCACACATAGTGTTCAAGCGAAAAAATATTGCATACAGTTACATAAACACCCGCTGAGCGTGCCGCTAGGGTTTATTCCCTTTCTGCAAAAGCTTGTTCCGGTTTCAGTTCTATTTTTGCATTGCTTGTTTGCACTTCGCCACACAAATGTATGTGTGTATGTGTATGTTTGCATGAAAGTACGTGTTGCCTGTGTTTATCTGCTTGCATAAATATGTATGTATGTATTTAGCCACGAGCACGGCTTCTCCTTACCTTGCTCTTGACTTTGTGTTATCCCATAATTTATCGATTTGTCCTATGGTCGGCACATGCGCCTTGACCATGGTGATGTTTATCGTCATTGTCGCTGTTTCGCTTGCAAATTATTGTAGTTACCTACCCAGCCAGAAAAATTCCATAATTAGTAGAAAACATTGCGAATAAAATGAGGACGTTTGATTCATCTGCAGATAACACTGCGTGGCAATTTTATGGCAATTCAAACCGGCAAGGGGTTTGTTAATATTTCGTTGAGGTATACCTATCCAGTAATAAAACACTCGATGGATTTGCAAAAGTTAGCTTGAATCGAATTTTCTTTAAGGGCATAATACATCTTTTATGTCTCGGTCCAAATGGTTTTCAGAAAACATGAGCGAAATGAAAAGTTAATTCATGTACAGTAAATCTGACGTTTTGACCATTACTTGAAAATAGCTCTCAAAAATAGATTTGGAAAATCGTAAAACAGCTAAAATGCTCTAGAAAATTATTGTAATGTTAATTTTGACGATGGAGAGCAAAAATCTATGTTGGATATTTCAAGGGAACATATTTGTTTTTTATTGCCTTTGAACTTTAACGTTCTTTGTAAAAATATTTTGTCTGATGAGACTCCTAATGAAATGTGCAGAAAATTGCTGGCTGGGTATGCAAACCTATGTACATATATTTATATATACTATACATATCTAAGTACATACATACCAATCTACATATTTAGCCATTGCCATTCACACTCATTCCCCTCTAGGAAAATTAGGCACAAAATGTCACTTCAATACAATTTCAGATCTTGCTGCAAATATTGCCATACTAAAATTAGACATCAACATTTTTATTTACGAGCATTAAGACTATCTGAGAGGGGATTGTATACAACTAAAGATGGAATATTCGTATAGTAAACCTCCAAGATTATTTGCATTCTTTGGCTAAATTTGATTTAACAAGGAATAATTATGTGGAACATTTCAGCCCACAAAACGGTCGTTGTTATCCATTCTTTGAATCGCATGGAAAATATACCGTTTGTTTTACAATTCGTCTTCGTATACAAAATTATATTGATTTCCAAAGAACTATGCCATGAGATGTTTTCTTACTACAAAAAAGCTAAAACCGGTTAAAAAATATGCAGAAAACTAAGGTTGAACTTTTATTCGCCCGATTTCATTCTGGAGATGACGATGTCAAAGATGTATATATGTATATATGGACTTCGTTCTGGCCGGTTAGTCACCAACAAAGGCAATACAAGTTTGCACTTGGTAAATCCAGACCGGCCAGCAAGCAATCGAAAGCTTAGCGTAGGCATTAAACACCGTCCAGATAGTAATCATTTAAAAAATGAGAATAAACCATCCTGAAGCACAGAAAAATTACAAACACCATTTCTTTCCCGAGTCAAATGATGTCAAGCTATTTCACCGATAGTGCCGTTTTAATAAAAAGTGCCGTTTTAATCAAATAAACAAAGATATTATGATGCCACCATGGTTACATCCAGAGAAGAATTAAGCTCTAATATACATATAAATACCAATAAGTCACTTCGGCTTTCTTTGTTTGATATATGCTTCACTTTAAGTGAACGTATCCCTAATTTGGTATTATGAGTTCAGTGAACTTACCTCACTTCAAAAAAAGGTAACAAATTTTCATACGATAGCAAGACTCCATCCGTATTCCAAAAATTTATACTTGCTGCTGGGATATTATTAGTAAAAATTTGCTTAATTGGATATTTAAAGTGAGTTTTAATAAATATGTATGTATATATGCAGTTTTAAATAAATGAGAATTTGTAAAAGAAAAAACTTCAACTTTTATTTATAAACAAAAGAAACTAAGCACAAAAAATGTAAGTAATGAGTGACGAAATAAATCAAAATATATTTTTTTTTAAATCGGTTTTATATCTTAGCACTTAAGGTTTGCTTAAGCTTAAGCAGCAGCAGAAAAGCATCATGGGCAATTTAATGAAGGAGCATTCACATTTGCCAAAAAATATGCTGCAAAACTGCTTTAAGATCTTCCAAATGAGATAATAGTTCGGCATCCATGTTATTTAAAATGTTTTATAATTGTTTGTTCAAAATTTCCACTACAGTTATTTTAGAATCTAGTGCACCCTGTGATAAAATACTATAGGACAGTAAACGTAGCTCGTAATTCCAATATTATCGTACCTACGATCATTCACGTCAACTACTGTTATCCGATTGCCGTTTCGTTCGCTGAATACGTAATTCGATCGCAGGCTGCCCATTTCCTACACTACCTCCAGTTTACCTAGCTCGTAGTCAGTTGGTTTTGTTACACGAACATTTGCTCGAATAACAGTCACTTCTGCACATACACATGTATGTATGTAAGTAAAATGGTAGAGAATTTGGAGGTTAAGGGGCATCGTGCTGTTGAATGAAAAGCGCAAGTGAAAACTGTTGCTTGCCTGCTGTGTTGAGAGTTAAGGGTGCTCATATATCTACTATATAAAATACATAACCTTTCTTTGCTTTGTATGTATATGTAGATTGCGATGTGTTGTGTTTGTATATATGTATGTATGTATACACTGCGTGTTGTACCTTGTACTTGGCTTTGGGGTTTTCCGGTTGACGCTGTGCCGCATACTGACGTCATGCATATCGTACAATGTTAGGGAGCCATTAAATTATGCAATATCTGCTGTGAATAAATACATATGGACATACATATATACATATGCCACTATAGTACTACATACAAATGCATATGAGCTTGCGAGCTTACGGGTATATTTATGTATGCGTAGATACATATGTAAATGTATATGAACTTTAAATGCACACGTGTATATATGAACATACGATATCCATACAAACATGCATACATACATACATAAGTAGATATGTATCACTTTACGCCGTTTTTCAGCATTTCTTGGTATTAAAATTTGTCCTGTGTTTGCTTTGGCTATTACAACTTTTACTGCTGGATACTAGGGTTCGATATTTAACTGCTGACGTCACGCGGTGGTCGTTTTTTGCTTATTGTTTGAAAATATAATAAAAAATCTCTAATATATTGTACACTTGGGAAGAAAAATTATATTCTCGCAATGTGGATATGCAAATTATAAAAGTTCCAGTAATCACAATTGATTAGGGGCAACTACTGTGAAATTGATATTAGATATTTGAAAAATCTATTTATAAAACTAAGGAGGATGCTTGCGCATCCCAGTATTTTAATGTGTGCTCATCTTCATGCTCACATACATATGTATACATACATACCTATTTAGTATTCATTTGGTTGATATGGCTACAAAATTAGCGCATGACTACGATGAATAAAGTGATACCTTGTGAATTGCTGCAAAAGCGGCGAATAAAGCAATCAGCATCCCTTTAAATTATAATTTTCCCTATCAAATTGACGGACATTTTTTTATTCTAGTAGGTAAAATAAAATATGCCACATATGTACTTGTACGAGTATGTATTCGTCCTTAGATCCAGCACTAACTTCACAGCCGTGCAATTTTGCCAGCAACCAAAAATTATCAGGATACCATAATTGTGCCAGAAGCACATTTACTAATTCGAAATTAAGTTCATTCTATATAGATTTGGGATTTTGATGTTTTGGTATATTCGATTCCTTACCCGAACTAGGTAGCTTGCGCGAATCAATGCTATTGTTGGTTAATAAAATCTTTAATATCTGGAAGATAGTGTAATTTGTATATATTAACTACTTAAGTTAATCATATTAATTAAGAACACAAAATTCAACACGTCGGTATTCGTTCGCTGGCTGAAAGTAAGTGGACGAATGAATGAAGGTAAAAGAAAAAGAAACTTAAGACTAGTATGAGAAAGGAGTAATAGCTAAAAAAAAAACTCGAAACTGACTCCAATAGTGAGAAAATTGGAAAGAATGTAAATGTTTTGGATTTGCGATCAGTAAAAGAGTGTTGGAAAACATTGCGAAGAAGTCAACCTATGTTGTGACAAACCCCTGCAAAAAATATAAAATGTGAAATTACATCAAATGAACATTCTCGCTGTTGCACCGTGAAATCAAAAGTTTTTTTTACAGATTTTCAACTGAAATTGTGAATGTGGCAAAAATTAATATTGGACGCTTTTATTTAATCTGTAATAACTTTTACATTTTCTTTCTAGTTTTTTGCTTTGCATTTTTGTAATAAAATTTTCTTTTAACCTGACTTTTTTTTATAAAGTTTCGAAATAGCTCCCAAAATAATCTTATTTTTTGCACTTAGACGCCAATAACTGACAAAGAGTATTCCGATTTTGTGTTACTCTGAAGTGTTTTTAGGCAATATCTGCAAAAAGGCCTCAAAAACAGGGGGTTTGCTTATATCTCGAAAATGCGTATATGAAAAAATAAATGTAATTAATTTTCGTGTTCAGCGATCCAAAGTTAATCTAAAACACATTTTTCAACGAGGTACCACTCATTTATCAAATATTTGTAAACTAGTGTAATTTATAATACATTTCGATGCCATACTACTAGCGTATACTCTACGAAGATGCTGTCTAAACTGATTAACAAACGTTACGTTGGCGAAATAAGCAGAAGCAAAAACAATTACACAATTTGGGATTTCCCCTATATAAATCGACTTACATAAGTATTTGTCAAAATCCATATTTGATTCATGGAGAATTTCGAGTTAGAGAAGAAGTTCGAGTTACTTACTATGTAACCAAAAATGGGTGTATATTGCTTTGTAAATGCTAAACTTAATTTTGATCGAGTTATATAGAATTCGAGTTACCGAAGTTCGAGTTGGGGACGTTTGACGGTAATCCAAAAACAATTTCTTAAAGGAAGTGGCGGACCGCCACTTTTCATGCAATTTGAGGTGGCAAATGCATTTTAAAAGCTGTGAAAGAGTAAATGTTGCTGGGATCATGTTGCCAAGATTTTGCGAGC
Source organism: Anomoia purmunda (assembly GCA_951828415.1). Lineage (NCBI taxonomy): Eukaryota > Metazoa > Arthropoda > Insecta > Diptera > Tephritidae > Anomoia > Anomoia purmunda. The sequence continues at coordinate 55,422,126 of OX639993.1, forward strand.
TTTTTCAAAGCGCATAGTAGTCGCCTTTGTAGGGTAAGATGACAAAATTCAATTTCTCAGAAGCGAATAAACCTATCGCAATTAAATTTTGCACATTATTATCCCATTATTAGCCACACCTTTCAGATAAATTAAAAAAAAGAAAGAAGCAGGCTGTGTCAGAGACACGGCCATTAAGTTTAACGTAGAATACGCCATCCGATAAGACAGAAAACATATGTAACAATAAATGATAAATAATACAAGCAAATGAATTTCTTTATTTGATAGTTACTTTGGATGATATACATACATAAGCTTATGATAGGAAAAATAGGATAAAAATGTTTTTAAATTATCAATTAAATTTCTCGCAAAAACGAAGTCAATGGCTGTTATCAATAGTAAAGATAAATGATAAATAACATACGCGAATCAATTTTATTATTTTTTTTGCAGTGCTTGGCAGCATTTTCTCTTCTTTTACTCTACTTTAACTTGCCCGCCTAAAATTATGCAATACAAAGAAAGGGCTGCACGAGTACATCTAAATCGCCCAACAGCAAACACTCAACCAAACACCACACACATATTTGTGTGCATGTGTTTATACAATTTTCATTTGAGAAATTTAAATATTAGGAAGATATCAACCAACATGAAATGTATGTCAAACGAAAGCTAACATCTTCATTTGACTACAAAAAAAAAAAAAAAAAATTTATCGAGCCGTTTCCTTATAATTAAAGAAATAGAGATTACAACAATAAAAACCTGACATTGGTGCCCATACCGTAAGGTAAGACGTATTCTACGCCAAAATTTATATGTTGTAAGCCACGCCCACCGCTAACGCAAAGATTTATCTTTAATTTGTTTAATTAATGTATGGGAATAAAACGTTTCGGTTAGTTAAGGTTAAGTTGAGGTGATATCACTTGAATCTAAGTCGAATCAAAGGTCTGAAGCAGCTGCTGTACTTTCACTTCTGCAGCTGCCCCTACGTTAACTAAAAACACCGCGCCTATGAATTTCTACCGCCTACTATAGAGCGCGGTGTATTTATGTACACAGTATAACAATTTTAGACTCTTTCTCATCATAGCAGCTTCTACAAAAGTCGTTGTGGGGGACCCCCATTCGTTCTGCGTGCCTCTCTATAGGAATTTGCCCTATAAGTAATCCCACAGCTAGAGATAATTCTCTTCTATTTAGCGAGATATATTCTTGAGGTTGTTTTATGTTCCGTTTAGATCTGCGTTTCACAGCACCTCTTCCAGGCCGGTGAAAAGGTTATGGAAACACCCGTTCTCCCAAGCTCGTCTGCTTTCTCGTTACTTGGTATATTACAATGTCCCCCGGGTATCCACACAAGAAAATCGAACTGCTCTGCTATCTCGTTAAGTGAAAGTAAGTTCGCTACTGCCTCCGAACTGGTCGTGATAGAGTCAAGCGCTTTTAGGCAAATATCACCTTTGTTTATACTAATCACAGCAGATTTCAGACTTTGTACCGTTTCTTGTGTTGCCCCTAGGTTGGCTTGAAATACACTACGGTGGTTCGGGAGGCGGAATGATGTTTTCTTCCCTAATTGCCCCAAGTCAACGCCCCCACCAACTCCGTTTTTTAGCTTGGATCCATCAGTATAGAATCGTATTGAGTCTTTAGATCCTGTTACTCTCTCGGTTCATGTCGCCCTATTGGGTATTGCGATATTTTTTGGCTAGCCTGTTGATGGCTTTTAAGAGTAGTCATATGACTGCTATGATTTAAGTACTTTCCAGCTTTTAAGATGCTAACCTGCTTCCCCATTCTTTTATTGGGTCTGTAGTATGAAAATGACAGATTTCTTTTTTTGGATGGGCCACCGTAACACTAATCATTAGAGGAGTACAGGTCTGACCACTACCGTGTACTACAGCCAGTATATCAACTTAGAGTACATGTACCACTTTTGGTCTATCGCCGCAACCTTGTCTACGATTATTCCAAGATACATCGCCGAATCACTAAGTTTAAGTATCGCATTTGCTAACGTTGGTGATTCTAGCGGTGGGACCTATCTATCTTCTTATGAAGAGTACATGAGGATGTTGCTTTGGACCAATCCCAGGTTCACGCAGAATTTTTACCTCGATGCTCGCCATCTCTGCCTTCGTCCATTTCAACTACGTGGTTGCAGGTTGGGATCTACCGTGATCTACTTTACGACGTTTGTTTGCCGCATTGCGGCTAGTAGAGGCACTCTGCATCGCATAGGTACTATTCTTTTCAGGCAAAATTCATTCCACGCTTTGAGAGGGTCGGTCTCCTCTTTTTTTTATTTCTCATTGTGTTATTTTTCCTTTTTTTTGCCACGAGAAGCGGAGATAGGTGTACATCCACCTGGCACTGCGGCGCGGCCGCAACCGAGTGGATTCTCTTTATGACTAGGCCACTAGACATAATTTGTGTATAACGAAGCTATTTAGAACATACATCGAGCATTTTCTGTAGTGACTATTTCCAGTCGGCACACTCGTGGAGGGTTCAGCCGGAGAATTTTCGCTGACCTCGGTTAAAAGAATACAAAAAACATTGAGGTCGTACGTGTATACAAAATAGTTTTTTTGTAAAAGTAAGTTTGTTAGAAAAATTAATGCAATAACAGAATAATTACGGTTTATTTTAGGGAAGAAATAAATTAGTCACATCTTGCGTTAACATCGAAGTTTTAAATATTATTTGATAACTGTCGCAAATGCTAAATATAATTATATACATATGTATGGGAGAAAAAGAATGATATCGCCGAAGGTTTTTATATTTTTATCATACGCTTCCCCTCCCTCTTCTGAAAGTTGCCTAATCTAAGGAAGTGAATTTTTGATCACATCTGTTTCGTGAATCAAAATTGCTTAATTCTTCAAACTCATTCGTATTTATTAGATAACCAGATGAAAATTAAGACAAATTACTTTAAAACTTTAAGCGAAAATAAAGTTTTATTGAAAACAATCAGTGTAATAGGAATATCTCTGGCACCAATGCAACTATTTTCTAATATAATATTTAAGGATGATATTTCAAGTAAAAGTGAAAAAGGGAATATAATGTAAAAAAGATTTTAAAGAATACATTTGAAGTAATTAAAATGTGCTTATAAAACTTAGTTCTGAACGTTGTTATAAGTTTAAGTGCAAAAACGAACGTTCAAAATATCGCAAAATATGAATTGGCTTATTTTACAAGCATTTTTCACATCAAATGGCTTTCTTCACTTGTGTTGACTTTGACAGAGCGAAAGCGCCATTTCCTGTGTCAAATCCGTATGAATGGGCATTTACCATAAACTGTCAATATATGTGGTATTAAGAAGAATTTGAATAATCATAATTTTTGACATAGTATAACTAAAGAACGTGATTATTAAGATTATTAGGGAACGTGGATTTTTGAGTTTTCCTTTGATGAAATACATAACTCGGTTTACATACGTTTCTTCCAATGAGTAATTTATAGTTTGTATATACATACATATTAATAATAGTATTAATCAAGGCGAATTCATATAAGGTGAAGTTACTATAGCAGCCGATTTCATTTTTTTTTATTCATCTACATGTATTTTGTTTTTACTTTTGCGTATGAGCTTTCAAAAGCCGTAAAAGCAAAAACAAAATGCATGAAAATAAAAAAAATGCCATCAAATATTAATTATTTTAATGTGGACTTTTAGAAAATTTCCGAATGCATAATTTTACAGAGAAAACAATTTTAGTAAAATAAAATGTAAATTACAGGATGCTAAAAATTCTTGTTGATTTTTGATACTTTTTTTTATTGACGCTGTTCAGCATTTTACTCTATATAAATTTGGTTCATGTGTTATATGGAAGATTAGTTGATACGCGGGACTTCGTTTACGTAGTAGAATAGTGTAATGATATTAGTCGTATTGCTGCGGATCAAATGCCAGCATGGAGCATAAAACACCAATGGTCACCACTCGGACAGCATGGTGAAAATAATACAGAAGGTGGCGCAGGTTGTGGTACCGTTAACCCTATCTTGGAAATTTTGACAGAACTTTCTACGTCACAACAGATTTTGTTAACAACAACCGTATGTGTATGTGAACGTGTTTAACTATTTTTGTGTATAAAATATGGTGTGACGTCATAACAAAGTTACTCTCTGAATTTCTGATCAATCAGCGCAATCTTGTATTCTATCATTCTTGCCCAGACAGGTATTGACACATCTTCTAGTCAAGAGGGATGCATTAAATAAACATAAGTATACGAATATACGCAGAGCGAAAATACCCACTAAAGTGCCCTATAAATCAGAACAAGCGGATTTAGCGGATTTCTTTGATTTTTTCTAACAATAACCCCTTCTTATTACGACTGGCTATGGCTGTACAATAAAATCTAGTAGATAACCTGTAAAATTAACATTTTAATAAATGGAAGATCTTCTCAATTTAAAATTTTTGCCACCTACATTTTTTAAGTAGACTATAGACAATTATAATAATTTTAGGTACTTATCTATTCAATAACTAGTGTTCCCAAATTGCGAATATAAGTAGTATGGCACATGCCATTGCTTGAATATTAATACAAGTTTAGACAGATAACGTTATTTATTTTTGAAAATATTTATTCATAAATCATATTTTATTTTTGAAATTTTTGAAATTCTATTCATTGAAGACTTCTGGAACAATAAAAATTTCCATCTTGTAAATATGAAAATCCAAACAATATTATTCATAATATTAAAGTAAAAAGAATATAAATTTATAGCGCCTTACTGCGCATCTATTGAATAAAGAAATAAGCTTCTACCAAGGCGCTTTGAGGCTCATAAATTGCTATGAAAAGTAAATGCATATCTTTTAATTTCTGCTGCAACTAATCCTTTTTAGACGTAATTTAATTTTTCGTTCACTTACTGTTTTTTTTTTTAACTCGTGCTTTTGTTTTCGATACGTTATTTTGAATTTGGCACCCGCATTTTTTGTTTGAAAAGGTGACGTACATTGGAAACTTTTCGCTCGAAATGGGCCATATTTACATACAAAAACAAAAAATACTACGAATCCTACAAATACTGCAAACAAGTTCCGGAAAAATTATTATAAAATTATTTATTTCAAGTAAAATTGGGTATTTTCGCAAACTTTTCCCCAAAAAACTAGTCCAGCTTACAGGTCCAATAATAAGTATTAATGAAATAAATGAAAAATAGGATATTTAAGAATATTCACACAGGATATTCAAAGCTTTTTAGCTGTATGTACGGGGAGCTCGTCTGTAAATTAGCTTAATCAAATTATATTTGAACTCTTAAATGGAGTCTGCACCAAATCTTTGTAATAAAGGTTGAAGACGACAGGCTTTACGAATATGTCCGATTCAATATAAGTACGTATACTAATACACAACAAATATTTATTTAAAGTTTTATCATAATTTTTAAGTAATTTTTCCAAAAGAAAATTCTGAACTTTATTATCTATTCACTTTCACTAGGAATTTTTCACTTGATCTACCAGTTTTAGAGAGCCTCAGCATGAAAATCATTATTTTTTCGCGCTCTCTTCATTTCTTCTTGCAATAAAAATGTAAGAAAATTAACATTCTTTCCCAAAGCGGCCTGCTTTGTGCCCTTTTCTCGGTTCTATCCGAAATATAACTTTGAGCTTTGGGTGCACCAAATGCAGCTGTCACAACGTACGTCACCTTTTGTTATTGCGTCATGGTTTTGAGTATACGCCAAATGCGGTCTCACTGATTCGAAGTGATGCATCAAAATTAGTAGTTTAGATACGAAGGAGAACTGCTTCATATTAATACCTACATACAATTGATACGCATTAAAATTCAATTCTCGATTGGGTGAGTTGAATACAGCAATACATATCAATTTACGAAAACACAAGAAAGTTGACCATATTTCATATTATTGGAATTAGCATCTAATACAGTTATCAACACAGCTTTCATTGTGCTTGTCGGTGGAAGTAAGAAAAATATTGTATTTGTGGTATTTATAATTAAATACCTTTTTCCTGATTTTTTAAATTAAATCCGCACTATTTTGCTTCAAATCGGAGATGTACTTCATATATAATATTCGCTGGTTATCGTTATACTCGTCTTCAAATAATTAAGGGGGTATTCCGATTTTTTGGGCTCAAAAAGTCGAAATTTTTTTTCTTATTTATTTGCACTCTACAACTATCACAAAATGCGTGGAAAAAATTTCCTTGCAATATCTATTGCAGTTCTGGAGATATACACATTTTGACCCAACCGTGCACAATATTTCATCAGATAAAAAACCGCAGCATAAATATTGCCCAGTCGAAGCGAACAGCTGGTGCAAGTGCAGGATGTCATCAAGCAAATTTTTGAAGATCTGTCGAAAGACGACTTGTTGTTAAAACGATGTCTTGGCTCAAAAACGCAAAATAACAACGAAAGCTTACATTCACTTGTCTGGTCGTTTACGCCAAAACACTTACATTCGGGGCCAAATGTTGTTATGATCGCAACACAAATAGCGGTTTCCATCTTTAACAATGACTTCAGATAAATATTAAATATTTTATCAAAAATGGAAGTTCTAATCGCGCGAATTTGCCGATGAACGGGATAGCGCCCGAATTAAGCGATCGGAGCTGCGAGCTTCATTGCAAGAACCGTTCGGAGACAAGCAAGAGCGGTCATAAAAGACTTGTACGAAAGATCAGAAGGAATATTGTATGGTGCAGGCATTGCAGATTAATGGTAATTGTAACTTTTCCCTCGTTTTCATCGGAACAAGCTGTCTGGAAACTTTAATCACGTTTATCTCAAAACCACATTTTTTCGGCTTCTTGGCAACTATTTTTTTTCGAAAACTGTACGATATAATTCAATATTTAAATACTTAAATTACTCCTATAATCCTCAGGAATACGATGAACTAGAATCATTTCAATCCCATAAAATTTAGTCTTATTAAACAACAAAAAATTCCGAAAAAATAGACAAAAAAATGAGTTTTTTCAATAATTCATCACTGGCGATCGCGCTGGCCAAATAATTTCCGAATTTCTGGAAATTATTCGCCCTCCAAAAATTTGGCAGGACGTAAAAAATTTTCTATCATAAACCGATACCGCTCTCCATTTACGGTTACAGCACTTCCATCTTCATTCTCGAAGAAGTAAGGCCCAATGACATTTTCAGATGTGATCCCACACCATACTGTACACCTGATGGGGTGCAATTGGCGTTGATGAATGGCTCTTGGATTTTGAGAACCCCAGAACCTACAGTTCTGCTTATTAACGATATGCTCTTTGCGTTAAAATAATTGTCTCTGGTTTAAATAATAAAATTATATTGTTCTGGTTCTCTGTTCAGTTGTGAACCTCTCCATTATAAATTCTCCAAGTGTTGTCTATATAATCTGAAAGAAAAAATAAAAAAAATTAATAAACGAAAAAGTTATTAATCTTTTACACTCCTTGGTTTCTTTTGGCCCACCCTGTACTATCAATCTGTATTTTGAGTTATTAAATAAAAATATTTTTTTTTAAACTAACGGTTTGAGCCGCAAAAATCGGAATACCTTCTTAATGGGATGGTTTTCTCGCGCTACCAAAAATACTGCAGTCAAGATAGCAAGTTTCCACAGATTCACCTTGCCTTTCTTCGGCATGGATTTAGCACGGAAAACCTATTGTATTGGCTAAACTTTATCACGCTTGTCGTACCTTTTGGTATATAGTTAGTGGAACTTTTCCAAAAAGGCAGCTGAATACATTAGATCAAGTTGATCAATTATAAAAAAATATAATAATTTTGATTAAAAATGAATACATATTATGAATTGTTAAAATCTACTGAAGATCGTTTTCTTAATGTCTGGTTAATATTACACATGGTTAGATGTTGATCAGAACCCAGACCTACTGGAAGCATAACACGCAATATTTTTGATAGACGCCACTAACCGAACTTGGTGAAAATGATTTTTTCATAAAATTCTGATTAAACACTTAATCAGACATTGAACAAAGGGACCTTAATGCTACAAATGGGAAAGTTTGTTAGTGAGTTTGCGAGTAATTCTGGTACATTTTCACGCCGAAATTACTCTACGTGTTTTAATAAAAATTTGCCACATAAATAGCTTAAGACCAGGATTAAGAGTTGACACTTGTTTAAAAAGTTATATTCAATTAAATAAATTGGTAAAACTATTTATTGCAATATGACGGCCTGGCAGATTTTGATAAGATTTGGTTCATAATAAGAGTAACCATTTAAGCAAAGGGAGTTTCCACCAGTTTCAAAATTTAACGATTAAAATTAAATTAAGTAATGTAATCAAATATAGCGACATGGGTGCTAAACGAAAGACGTTTAAAAAAAGTTCCATTTCCAAAATTAATTGATATAAGGTTGCTACCTGTTTAAAGTTAAATTATGTTAAATGAAGTTTTATAATATAAGTTCTAATAAAAACTATATGTCAATAAAGTTTGGACAGGATAATTGGGGTTGGCTTTTTAAAAATCTAAATACAATTATATTAATAACTTACATGCAATAACATAGGTGTTAAACGAAAGGACTTAAAATATTAAGATATGAGAGGTTTGTTACTTGCTTCAGAAAGTAAATTAAATTGAATTAATGAATTAATTAGGCATGAAATTTAAACGACATAGGCTTAATCATGAAAATATGACTTATTTATTTCAATTTATCAGTTAAGTGAAATATACTATAGGTGTGAAATGAAAAATTTTATACAAAAACGTTTTCTGAAGAGGGCAGCCACCTTTTTATAAAAGTTGAAACTACACTTGTGTCGAACAACAAAAAAGATAAGAAAGTTGAGGGTTGCCATCTGCTTAAAAATTTAAATTCAATAAAATTTATTAAGTAAATGAAACATCGAAATATAAGAGGGAATTGATAGAGGGTTATGAGGACTTGGGACAAGAATGTTGAGGTGTTGAAACCAGGTTGTGTATACATGCAGAGTTGCTACCTGTAAAATAATTTTTAAAAATCTCTGTATGTTTGTGTGTTTACACAAGTAAGGAAGAGAGAGTTCGGATGCAACCGTAATTTAAATACCCAGTGCAATTTTTTTTTGAATAAAATTACTTGTTGCAAAATGCTTGTAATTCCGCAACTTTTTGATGCATATGGAAAATATTTGGTATATAGATCTAATATACTAGGCTATATATTGTTTGTTGGGAAAAATGACCACTTTTAAGAGGAAACTACTACTCACCATATCTTCCCAGCTATTTGATGTAGATATTATATGATATTTGTCCCATCCATATTTCCTTTAGATCAAGATATAAATACCCAAAAGCACTGTAATAAAATAAGTCCTCAATTTCTAAAAATATATGCATGTTTTTATTGGCGCAGTACAGTAACCTGAGTATGCTATTACAAAAAAAATTTCAAAACTTGGACGACTTGTATTGATTTAAATAAAATAAAAAATAAATTAGTATGATTTTGAATTAAATATATCTCTTCCTAATTGAATTAATTAATAACATTTTGAATACTTTGATTTGTTATAAATTACCGTTATATGAGAAATGAGCGTGGGTTTGTCTGATTTCTATAATTTTCAAAATTGTGCTTTTTGACAAAAAATGCAAAGTATGTACGAAATTTGGAGAAATTTGACAAAAACGGTTTGGATTGGAGATATACCTATTTGGTCTAAGGTGGACAATGCCATGTATATTCCACATTTTTGATTCTCTGTATTTCATTCTCAAACCCAATCTTGTATATCAAGTTTGATCAAATTACCTTGCATAGTAAATAAACATCGCATGCTTTTATTTTTTGTGATCGTGTTTTTTTGCGACTTATATAAAATTTAAAATTGTTCTAACTGACTTGAAATGTGAAGCTTATAATAAATATTATTTTCCCGAAAAAAATTTACACTCGTAATCCTCTCTCCAGCTCAAGCCTGTAATATAGTAAAATAGTGTTAATTAGTTATCCATAAAAAATTTTCTCGAAAAAGGTTTTTATAAGGAATAGCCAATTAATTAAATAAAATTAACAAAAATGTACATTCGATGATATTCATGATTAATTAAAAGAAAACAGTGTGAAGTTAACTTAAAGCGATTCAATCATTTTCAACACTAACGGTAGAAATATAGACTTCGCAATAGGCTTTCCTAATAACGAGTCGTCCCTCCTTTAGCCTCAATAACTGCCTTAATTCTTGAAGACATGGAACTCACAAAGACCTCAATTGATTTCCTTATAATGAGACCATACAAAACCAGTTCTAAAATTGTTATCAATTGACTTTTATTTGTTGGATTACCAGCTTCACACCTCATTATGCGCCATAAGTGCTCAATAAGGTTCAAATCTGAATCCCCAGATCGTAAAATGTATTCACCAACTAAAAATAAAAATTCGAGCTGTATAGGATCATATACACCAATATTGTATAGATGTTTTATACAAAATTTGTTTCCAATCAAAACTTACCCATTTTGGACGATGGCATGGCGCTGAGTCATCCTGGAAGATTAGGCGATCCGTACACGAATAATGCTCTTCAATAGCGGGTACTAAAAAATTGTTAACCACTATCGCATATTTTTGTGCATTCATTATTCCATCAACAAGGTGTAGAGGCCCCAAAATATGGTTTGAAAACTAGCCCCAAATCATTTGACTTTGAGGAAATTTAACTTTCTTTACTACACAATTATCCTGGAACCTCTCACCACCTGAACGGCGCTCGTAAAGCAAATTTTGTGAGCTTAGCAAATTAAATTTGCTTTCGTCAGGCCACATAATCTGTTGCCAATCATTTTTATTTATTTATTTATTTATTTATTTATTTATTTATTTCAGTCTACAAAGAAAGTTCTTACAGACTAATTGAAGAATTTAATTAAATAAAGAGAATAAACTTAATTTAAACCTGTATAAGTTAACATTAAAATCAATAACATTATTGTAGGTATTACATAAACGCAGGCATCTGCTATCGGCTCGTTATATGAGTAATTGTTCTTATGAAAATATTCGAAAAATAAGCGCTTGTTCCTAAGATTTCTTTCAGAATTATGCATATTGAGAAAGTTACTAAGTTGTTTGCAATTTATGCTGCCATTAATTAATTTATAAACGAAGGATAATGAAAGACAAATTCTTCTCTCGTGGAGAGATTGCAGACCAAGCAGTTTCCTTCTACCAATATAAGAAGGAGGACCATCCTGCCAGTGCAACTTCAACAAAGCAAATTTAGTAAATATCCTTTGAACTTTTTCAATTTTATTTGAGTGGATCCAATAGTAGGGGTTCCAGACCAAGGCACAATATTCCAGACGACTTCTTACTAAAGAAATGTAAAAAGATTTTAAAGTAGTGGGGTTCTTGAAATCTTCAGAATTTCTTCGTATGAACCCAAGCATAGCGAATGACTTGGAGACAACGTAATCAATATGTTTTGAAAATAAACGTTTCGAATCAAAAATAACCCCCAGATTCTTGACTTCATAGCTACTTTTAAGAGAACAATGGCCTAGAACATAACTATAAAGAATACTCACTGGCTTCTTGGAATAAGTCACAACGCAACAATTATTAATATTAAGGGATAGATGGTTGTTGATATACCATTTCTCAAATTCTATAAGATCGGCTTGAAGATTGATGCAATCTGCCAAATGGCGAACTTTCAGGAACAGCTTGACGTCGTCGGCAAACATTAAACATTTAGAAAACTTAAAACAGTTTGGCAAATCGTTAATAAAAATTAGAAATAGCAGCGGACCGAGGTGAGTCCCTTGGGGTATGCCTGACCATGCGTCAACTAAAACTTTAGACTCGTATGATTCAACTTTCACAACAAGCTTACGATCATTTAGGAAACTAAAGAAAAAATCAAGGAGCTTCCCACTTATACCGTATCTACACAATTTATCCAAGAGGATCGTATGGTTTACTTTATCGAACGCTTTAGAAAAGTCCGTGTAAACAACGTCGATTTGAGCTTGTTGCTCCAGAGAACTTATTACATATATTATTCGTAATAAGAGTCAGATTGGTTTCTGTTGACCTACCCGGAAAAAACCCATGCTGGTATTCTGAAATGGTACTGTGGACGTGATCAAATAATTTATTATTGATTATAAAGTCGAACAATTTTGCCGGCGTGCTTTGTTTGACAATAGGTCTATAATTATTAATGTCATTACGATCGCCAGATTTGAATATAGGGACAATGGAGCATAGTTTCCAATGATGAAGATAAATTCCATTATTTAGACAGTTTTGAAAAAGGAAAGCAACTGGTTTAGCTACTTCCTCTGAAAAAGTTTTGAAAAATATAGGAGAGAGTCCTTCGGGCTACATTTCAGATTTGAGATTGCAGATAGTACGTCGTCCGAAGAAATATCAAGAAAATTCAAAGTATTTGCAGAAGGCAAGCTATTGTTAATAAAGGGCGTATCATACTTAACATACACTTTTTGAAAGAATTTTGCAAAAAGATTACACGAGTCCAACACATTGTCGGATTCTATACCATCATACTCGAAAGTAGATGGAAGACCAGTAATTTTCCCTCTACAATTAACATAGTGCCAAAAACCAGAAGGGTTGTATTTCAGTTTCGATTCAACATTGAGTATATATTGCCTAAACAGAAAGTTATGTAAACAGTCAAATTGTTTTCTCAAGTTTATGAAATTACGACGCTCATTTTCATTATTGCTTAATTTAAACTTCTTAAAGGCCTTATTTTTAACATTTTTTAAACGACAAAGTCTGCTATTTAACCAGGGTGGTTTGTTCCTAATTGTCGAGTATCTCATTGGAACAAAGTTATGGATGGATTCCGCAAATTTCTGTCGCATGACGTCATAGGAGGAAATAAGACAATGTGAAGACATTAACAACATCCAATCAATATTATTTAAAAAATCCTTGATTGCAGTACAATTTGCCTTGGAGTAATCGTATTCCCGCTTAATATCGGCTGTTGCACTGGCAAATTTATAAAATGAAAACTTAAGAACAAGTGCTTTGTGGTGAATGCTATTTATTAACATTGGTGCTAAACATTCATCGCAATTGACCTTCAAATCGTACGTTGCAAATATGAGATCTAAAGTTTTATCATTATCGTTTAAAATGGAGTTACATTGGTTCAGGCCATTAGAAAAATGGAATTACATTGGTTCAGGCCATTAGAAAACAGAGTACTAATGACTTGCAAATCGATGTCTGATTTAACGTTAGATGGTATAAGATTATTTTTAGATCTTAACCAAGGGATGTTAGGTAAGTTGAAGTCACCAAAGAAAATAATCTCATCACTATCCTTAAAATTATTGATAATAAAGTTAAAATTATCCAAATGATTTTGGTAGACATTGATATCACTGCTCGGTGGAATATAGGATAATAAAAATATAACTGACCTACTACCAAATTTAACCTTAACACAAATCTGTTCAATCAGCTTATCAACAATATGTAAACTAATAATATTACTAAATAAGTCGGCTCTCACCGCAAAAAGAACACCGCCACCTCTTTCCAGGCTCGATGCTCTCGGACACCGATCAGTGCGATACACAACGTAGTAGTTATCAAAAAATTCGGATGACGATATAGCATCATTTAGCCAAGTTTCCGTGATAGCAATAAAATCATACTCATGCAAAGATAGTTCACGCCGAAACTGCGAAGATTTTGTACGCATACCACTAACATTCTGGTAATACAATGTATAATTAGTAAGTAGCGTATTTGCATTGAGGTTGTGAGTTGAATCCGCATTCATGTGGATGGCGTTAACTCTATGGGCTTTGGAAAAAAAGTGAAAGGGCGCCTTTCAACGCTGGATGGCCAAAGATTCGGATCGAGCAATTTATTGTAATGCGAAGACGATATCCCCAATTTAAAATTTACTCTTTTCAGTGATTCAATAACTGTACCACTTTTTATAAGTTTAAAGCAAGAAAGCAAAGACTTGTCAATACATGTATGTTTAGAAACATATTCGACAATATCCTCCGCTGAAACTGATGGCTCGATCCCAATTTTGGTAATTTAGCCCAAGAAATTCGTGCAGCCTTCATTTTTGGTGTTAATAGTGGCTTTTTGACAGGGCGTCTTCCATATAAACCCACATCTCTAAGCCGTCGGTATTTTGCACAACTTTTCAAATACACAACCTAATCACGACTATAACTGGACAGTGTGCAACCCAATTTCATAAAAAATCATTTATTTCTCAGTGCTTACTAGATCTAGTAGAAATTTTTTTCAAATTTACAGTTTTATAGCTGAAGATAGTCTACCAACGCACCACCACCGTTTTTATTGACCGCAAGTGTATATTTTTTTCCTTTTCGGTTACATTCAAAAGTTTAACGATAAGGATGCCGTGCATCAAAATCGAGTGTATTTATAATACTCGTACAAGTGTGTTCCTAAAGTACTTGCACATTCACTTGCAAATTTATATAATTCGTTTTTAAGTAAATTTCAACCGGATATAATTTAAGCCGCCACACTACGAGTATCAATGAGCGTTCGCGCATGCGCATCTGCGGTCAACTTCTTAAACTGCGCAGAAATTTCTGTGTTTTATGCGTTTTGATCTTGTTTTGTTTGACGGTGTGCTGCATAGCATTCGTTTCGCTGAAGTCTACTTTTGCGGTCTCCGTGGTCTTCATGTTTCTTGCTCTCCTGCTTAGGTTACACAGAAGTCAATTTTTAACTGAAAATACATACATACATACATGTATACTGCTACAGAAAATAAAACTTAGTGCCATTTGCACTTTATGAGGTTTTAGTTAGTGGCACTGATGGTTTTAATTTTGCACAGACACAGTGGCTCCTCTTGGCTCTGGCTGTTTTAAAAGTGACTGCTGTCGTTACTGAGCCACTCTTTCACTCATCTGTTCACTAATCGACTGGCCACATTCACCAAAACGAATGTCATGACAAGCGTGGCGAAAATGTCTACAGAAGTGTTGACGTGGCTGTGGAAACAGTAGCAGCAGAATGACGACAACTGACAGCTGTTGCTGCTCTGAATGTTGTTGATGAACCGAAACGAAAACACTGGATACCCCCTGCTTTCGAATTGTCGCTTTCTGTTACCTCAATATATATTTATTCCATGTACATATGTATGTAAATGCAATAACTAACAACTATAATTTAAAAGTGCTAAGATCATTAGTCTTTTTCGAAGCGTATATTTTTACTATTTTTTATATAAATGAACAGATTGCAAATAAAACAATCGCACTTTCCTAACGCTTGGTTCGTTGTGGCCAAATCTACGCGAGGCCTGGAAACTAGAGTAAAAAAAAAGTTGTGCTTTCTCACTTAGGTTCTGACTTGAATTTCCGAACCCTTTGCAACAAGCTAGTAGCCTACTCAATGTCTTAAGTGACTTTCCCTTGTATTTTCGGCATAAGATCCAGATCTTTGGCTCGGAGATGCACAGCTTAGCTGAATCATCTTTTACTCATTTTTCAGACACCGGGAGACGCAGTTACTGTTATGGTGGTGAAGATGCCTTCATCTAAATCTGGGTAAGGGTTGATCAGCGGCCAAAACCTAAGCGACAATTTATAGCCAGCAG
This sequence comes from Anomoia purmunda, assembly GCA_951828415.1. Classification (NCBI taxonomy): domain Eukaryota; kingdom Metazoa; phylum Arthropoda; class Insecta; order Diptera; family Tephritidae; genus Anomoia; species Anomoia purmunda. The sequence goes on from OX639993.1 coordinate 55,437,783, forward strand.
GTTCAGTCGTCGGGTTATATAGGGCTTCATCAGGTAGTAACGGCGAAATTACCACAGCTTTGGGTAGCTACCGTACGAACAAGATAAATCAAATCAACAAAGAAAACTGATAATATAACAAGGATGGAGATATTACGTAAGTTATGGTCGTTTCTGCCACCTTGCCCTGCCAACGGAAAGCAGAAACCTGCGACGACCAGAGAGGGGGAAGAGAAGAGAGAATATAAATATATGATTGATATTATAAAGTGGTTGGGAGCTGTATTGGCACCTATGGACCGGGAGAGCGGGTATCAAGTGTTAAGCTGGCCGGGAATCAATTGCAGGGTGAGAGGTCGCCCCTGCAATCTGAGATACTGAAAGAGCGTTGAGAGTTCCACGCGCGGTTTGTTCATTGATATTACAGAGGCCACTAAGTTGAGACCAATAGATGAAGTTAATGTAATCCTGAATAAAACGTCCATAGAGCTCAGAGTGTATGGAGGCTAGAGGTCGAACCAATAGGTTATATTGAGGTTTATGACAATCTGCTAGAATTAAAGAAATGTACTGATTATATATCTATTTCGTTTTATTTTAGCGAAAACTTGCAGCAAAAGTTTCTTATAAACTGGAACTGAAGTAGGATCAGAGTAGCCGGAGAGAACAGCACCACGACAATCTATAGGGTCCAACATGGATTGTGGACTCTACCTCATTCCAGATATCATAATTTGCTAGTATCTCCCAAGCAAAAGCGTAGGGAATTAAGAGGGCCCGAAAGGTGCTGAAATAATAGACATCTCTCTCTTCTGGGCCATAGGAACATATACAAGATCGAAAGAGCCAACGAATTGGCCAGAGACGGATCATATTTTGATGAATCTGAAATGGAAGCGAAACGCTGCACGATAGGAGTGATAGGAATAATCAAACTTCTCTTGCAGTTCCCATGAATGGCAGAAACGAGATGGAGCAGGTTAAAGCTATGTAAAATTTGGAAAGAAACCTGGAGCACAGAATTTCAGTTGAAATTTTTATTAAAAAGTAGGAGGTTTAAATTTAGTACAAAACGCACAGAATTTATTTAGCATCGTCCACTTTTAATGAATTGAGACGCGCATTTCTGTTTTGGGTGTTTTCAAAACTATACCGAGTTGAAACGCCATGTCTTTTGAATTAATAATAACTTGAAAACAGGTTTTTTTTTAAAAAGTCAAACATTCCATCATCTTACATGAAGGTACCTACTGGAAGCTCACGTTGGCTGTCAACTTTCTGATGACTTGCATATTGTGAAATGCATAAATGTTGGAACGTGTTATTTATTGTAAAATATTTTGTGCAAGGCTGCATGGTTAGTTGCATTATTTTGTTGCCACAGCTTAAACAGCGCTTACCGATGAACGGTTTTTAAGTGCAACACTTGGCTACCTTACTGCCGCTGTACTCATCTCATGCAGGAGGCACGACATGCAAAATGCGAGTAAAAATTTTGAATTGTTGTCTATTTACTATAACAAACTCATTCATACATATACATAAATAGTTACACACATTCATACATATGTACATATGTACCTGTACTATGTGTGCCGCCGCTTTTCACTCCTGCTTGGCTGTCACCAAGCCCCAGACCTCCTTGCAGCTTCATTTTACATGCGCTTGCGGTGCTTGAATGCATTCATTGTTATACTCTAGCTAGACAAGATGAGTTAAGTGGTTGCGCCACAAAATGGCAAGCATTGAAATTCCAGGAGCAGCAACAACAATAACAGCAACAAAAACGTAAAAGTAATCATTGCAGTAGCCACAATTGAAAGTGGAAAATGGATTTCATTCTTGCGGCGCATAGCGTTTAGTGGAAAAAGAAGCGTATGCGAAGCCGCAACAAAGATACTCTCCAGCTTTTGGCAAAGGTAAATACAAGTAAAATGACAGCATCACAAACAAAAGCGTTGATAATATCGCCGCCACAGTTGTTGGTTGTGGCGACTCACTCATATTTGTTGGTAATGAATGACAAGTCAAAGGCCAGCATAGTAAACTTGACTGCCTGTTTGTAGGAATGTCAAGACCCTAAGAACACATACAATATGCGCAGAGTGTAAGACGTTTAATGTTGTTGCAACGTATGTAAATACATACATACATATGTACATATGCATATATTTGTGAGTAATATTATTGTTGTAAATTGGCACGAGTATCGCGACTACCATCCGCCACAGCTTTCCTAGACATTGCTACTGAATAGGCATCAGTCATCTTTTGTGCATATTTAGGATTATACGAGTACATGTACATACATACATAAATATGTAACTATGTAAAAGAATTTTTTTATTCTAATTTTACTTTTGAATAGACGTACCGAGTTCTTAGTTGTGCTACTTTCAGCGCATCAGCAATTGACATATGTAATCGCACTATTAGCGGGGTTTAATGGACTCTTTAAACTTGAAAAAAATTTCCGTCTTATGCTCTCAAATTTGGAGGGAAGCAACCCGATGTTTGCGTTGTGCCATTTTAAGAGTCAAGCGCCTTTCTTTTGGCTATATGCCAAAAAACATCTGGAAGGTGCAAAAATTGGAGTTTGTTTCCCAACTGGATATCGCTGGCATGAGTTTCACATTAAAAACGGGCTGGAAATACTTATAGATAAGCCAAGCTTAGATAGATAAAGAAACCCATTCGGATTTGAGAAAAAGCGATCTATCGAGGCCGTGAAAAAAATTGCGGAGAAAACGCTCGAGGACAAGCAATCGTTGTCACTGCAAAATAGCTTAAGAAAAAGCGGAACATGCCATAGCAGCGGCTCAGGAAAGGCTACATGCGAAGAGTCTAAGGATGGCTGCACATAAGATAGAAACCGTACTCATCAGTAGCCGCAAGAAGGTGGAAAAGGTAGTGCTCAGAGTTGGTGACAGTATCATTGAGTCCAAACCATACGTGAAATATTTCGGGAAGTTGGTGGATAATTGGCTTAGCTTCCGCGACCATTTGGAATACGCTATAAACAAGCGGCGATTTCAACGTTAGCCCTGTCTAGGCTAATGACGGATATCAGGGGTCGAAGGCAACAGGTAAGACCGGTTTTGACGAATGTGCTGAGGTCTATCCTCCTCTGTGGAACAACTACCCGGTGTGGCACACTGAGAAATGTCTCATGCGTTCGAAATATGAAATCCAAGTACTCTTAGCAGTTGCTTTGCGTTCAGAACGGACTCAGACAACGCGTCGCTCATCATAGCTACCCTATGCCCAGTTGACCGGGTAGTTCAAGAGATGCGATAAGCAAGGTCAATGAAGCACAGCCAGCCACAAAGCGACCCAATTGCGCTCAGGAAGGCAAACAGCACTGCGTATCCCAGTGGCCGTTGGGATAGCGCAACAAAGCGCAGGTAGACTCATCGGCTCATCTCCAGAGTTGATACATGACTCTAATTATGAGCAGTCAACGCTGTTTTAAAGTGTGTACATTCATGGCTTTGGGCTTAAAGAAACCCCATATTGCGAGCAGTGTGAACCAGCAGTAGTTGCTGAAGATGCAGAAAATGTGCTGCTTGTATATCCCCGTTTCAGGGGGGCAAAATAACAAACTATAAGTACAATATAGTATCGGGTGTAATCTCACGCCAAAGAACCTAGTGCCACTGATGCTGAAGAGCAATAATGCCGAGGTAAACCATATGGCTGCCGAAGTGATGCAGCAACTACGCAAAAGCGAGTTAGGGAGGCGTTGACGCGAACGCCAAGAAAGTGGGTAAACAAGTACTCGTAAGCTGAAGCAGTGGCGAAGAATGCAGCAAGAAGGCAACCGATGAAGAGGTATATGAAGGTAAGGAATTCTAACTAAATTGCGTCTCGCGGAGCCCCTACGAATAACTTCACTCTATTCCAACCGCCTAAGCAGCGCAACCTTGAAACCTGTCCTTGCAGACCGCGTGTATAACAGAAATATAGTGCGTAAATTGAACTGTAGGTCCGGCTTGGAATCTAGTCCATTCTAACTGCCAAGGCAGCGCCGCTTTAAAACTAGTTTTTCCACACCGTTTGCCCATCAGGAAATCTTCGGGCGATTCGGTATACCATCCATCCAGATTTCAAGCAAGTGGAAGAATTGCCAAGATACAGTTCGAGTCAACTTTAAATTACGCTTTAATAACTTGTGGAAAGATGTGAACTATGAAAAGAAAAACAAATTTTTAAGCAAGCTGTGCTAAGACTATGAGGTGAATTGGAATAAATCTCCAAGAAGTGAACTTAGATTTATGTATGATAATTCTGATTGGCACAACATGAAAACTAATGCAACAAAGTTTATTTTTGATGTTGCGGCTTTTAATTAAAAAAAAAAAAATAACAACTGTGAATATTCAGAAAATTGCCCGAAAACAAAACAATGAAAGTTTAAAGAATTTATAAATAATCTGAGGCGCTCATTTCATTATGGCAACTGAACTGAAACACTGATTTTACGGAAAAAGGGATTATGCGGGTCTTGTAAAAAAAATAATGATGTTACCAGAATTTAAAAATTGTGCATACAATACCACTATTCGAAAAAATGATTTTTATTTCTGGGGATTGGGCCAAACCAATTGTTTTGAAGAGATTGAGTCATAAGTAATAAAGTAGTTTCTCTGTTTTTCGAATTAAACCTCCGAAACCAAGATATGGTCCTTCACCTCTACACATGTAGATAAAATTTATAGAATGCTTGCTTCACATAACCTACACAATTGAAATAAAAAATGTTGTATGTGTCAGGTGAGGACAATAAATAGTAGCTGAAATGAGGAAAGCATATATTTATCCTCGTAAGTTATCGAAACTCTTTTATAATACGCATCGTTTTTATAAATTTCAGAAGTTCAACTTTAACCTCTCATAATAAAATAGCAGTATTTAAACTTTTAATAAGCGGAGGGAGTTCATGTAAAGTAATATATTTTGTTAAATTTTAAAATGAAAATTTGTGATAATTTCCAGTCGTCAGTTTAGTTTTATGCCGACTTCGATTTACCATGGCAGAATCGCACTCGAGGTTTTGTTATCATAAAAAACTTTCCCGTACGAGTATTGCCTAGCATTTAAAGCGCGCCACTTCATGCGACGAACAATAAAATTAGTTCAGAAAATGTTTCTTAACGAGGTACATTTTCGTGCAAAGTGGTGCTATCAATTATAACTCCAACTTGATGTTTTCGAATTTAAATATATGTACAAACAGGTGAACAAATAAAGTTTACTTCTCATTAAGAGTTTATGATTTATTTTAGTGGGGTAGCCAATGTTGTCAACAGTTTCACCCAAAATAAAAATCGAATAATTTGTTAACAAAAAAGTCACTTAAGCAGACCACCCGACAACACTCCATAGAAGATGAACGAATGGCGCATGGGTACACGCACTTGCCTTAACGATTTCAAGCATTTGCATTAAATAATTTGTAAATATCTTGGCGCAGCTACAACACGTTTACTTTCGTTTGATGCAACGCATACGCTTGTAAGTTTTTCTGTGCTACAACCGGGCAACTGAAGCAATTTCCATATATCGATTTTTTATTTTGAAGGCTCGCTCGTGGCTGGTCACCTGGCTATGGGCTGTTTCTTTGGCGGCAAATGAGCCTGAGCATCTGCTGGCGGCGCTTAACAATCGTTTTGTTACAGACATTATACTAGTTAGTATGTGCCTCCTCAGGCAGTCGACACTGCTATATTTCAAGAAACCTGGTTTGTTAGTTTTTACACATTGATTTTCAATTGATATATTTTAGTCATAACGACGAGTAGAAATTCATGGGTGCTGATAATATTTTTTCTCTACTTAGACTTAATGCTGCTCCATATGTTAGATATTTATTTGATTCACATTTACATTAAAACATTATTTCCATCGATCAAACAGCTTGTTCATATAACTTACTCCATAGGGGAGCAATACTCTTATGTATTTATTTACATTTATATCGGGTGTTTTTTTTAGAGGTATAGAACTTCGAATTGAAATAAAACACAAGAAAATCGTTTTAAGGTCCATCAATTTGGCTTTATTGGAAGGATAATTTTATGCCATTAATGTTTAAATATGATTTCGGGCATGTGGCCGCCGCGGCTGGCTCGAATAAAGCCAATTCTACAGGTCCAATTTTCAACCACTTTTTCGAGCATATGGGGCCGTATGTCGGCAATAACGCCACGAATGTTGGCTTCCAATTCCCCTAACGTTTCTGGTTTGTTGGCGTAGACGAGCGACTTCACATATCCCCAAAGAAAATAATCCAATGGTGTCAAATCACACGATCTTGGTCGTGGTCCATTCAGGTCCATTCCGCGAAATTATGCGCTCATCGAATGTTTCCTTCAATAAATCGATTGTGACGTGCGCTGTGTGGCATGTAGCGTCGTCTTGTTGGAACCACAACTCATCCACATTCATGCCATCCAATTCGGGAACAAAATAGTCGGTTATCATGGCTCTATACCGGTCTCCATTAACGGTAACTGCCTCTCCAGCATTATTGCGGAAGAAGTATGGCCCAATGACTCCACCAGCCCATAGAGCACACCAAACAGTCAGTTTTTGTGGATGTAATGGCGTTTCAAGGGTCTCATGTGGATTCTCTTCACTCAAAATGCGGCAATTTTGCTTGTTGACGTAGCCATTCAACCAAAAATGAGCCTCATCACTGAACAAAATTTTGCGATGAAAGTCAGCATCGAGATCAATCTCATTTTCGGCCCATACACCAAAATCACGACGCATTGCATGGTCTCGCGGCTTTAATTCTTGCACAAGCTGGGTCGAAACGGGGGTTGCCTCCAAACAAGCTTACCAAGGGATGACAGAAAATCGTTTCCATAAACCTTCATTTATATATGTAGATACTATTGTGTATAAAAACCCGTCGCTCGATGAAATCCATCCATTTTTATCCAACTAAATAACGAAGATACAAAAACTGTTCTAATTTTTTTTTATATGTTACTGAATGCAATGAAACTATTAGCCATTATATATTAGATCCTAACTTCTAAATGCACGTTGACTTTAAACAGTGAGGCATTAAATACTGTGTCCAAATTTTATACTGATGATGTACATCATTAAATTGGCACTATGGCCACATCAACTATTTTGGCTGAGCTCAATATATTACTCCAGTACCTTCTTCCTGCTAACAGGCACCAATTGGAAACACCATGTGATGCCAAGTTCTTGCCCACTTGGTCTTTCCAGTATAGAGGAGACCTTCCTCTTCTTATACCACTACCAGCAGCAGCTGGATCTTCATTCGTGGGACTATGCCAATGTCGGGGAAAAGCCTATACAGGTCATCGTTCCATTGCCTGCGGCATTCGCCGTTTCCGAGACGTAAAGGTCCAAAAGTCTTTCATATAATCCTTCTGTAAAACACTCCCAGGGGCATCTCATCCCAAAGTGTCCATGTTTCTGTGTCATTCAATAGCACGGGCATGATGAGCGACTTGTAAAGTACCGTTTTGGTTCACCCAGAGAGGAATTTTCTACGCAATGGCCTACTTAGCCCAAGGTGGTGTTGATGCTCGTTTCTAGATAAAAAACATCCTCAAAATTATAATTCTCAAGAGACGAATGCGATGATTGGGTGTTTTCTCGCCTTTCTTTTCCCAGATTTGGTGTGTAGTGAATATCTGGTCGGTGGTGGGCTTGTCTGGTTTAAAAAAGCTGGTTTATTCTCAGTGTGCTGCAGTCGTTCATACAATATGCTAGGAAGACTGATCCCAAGGTACTTGGCGTGTATTAAAGGATCGGCTTACTTTGCAAATGAGCTGGTGGATCCTGCACTTAACTAGCTCCTCGACTGCGTATTTGAGTAGCTCCGCTGGTGGCCCATCACTAGCGGTCTTATTGTTTTTTAGCCGCGCTATTGCCGTTCGAGTTTCGCCTAGGTCAGGTAAGGAGACTCGAGGACATCTTCATTGATTGGAGGTTCGGGTTCATCATCTCGGACATTTTCCGCACCATCACCATTCAGAAGCGTGGAAAGTGGATAATTTGCGTGTATTATGGATGCTGGTCATCAGGAAATATCCCTGGTCTTGAAACCATCAGTACGCCGCCATACTTTCTGATAGCATTTTTGAGTATTGTCTCCGTCACTTAGAAATCACGCTCCTCGTACTCGGGCATCTTGACTCTCTCTCCTCTTCTTTCGAAAGATATGTCTCACTTCCTTTTTTGAATCCCTAATAACCCCCTCGTACAGCTTGCGTGGCGATGATTCGGCTTTTCGATGCCGAACTTTGTTTGTATCAATGGACGCGCACCTTGATTCGTTAGCGGATGTTTCGTTGGGTGAGCTGAGTTTACTGGCTGTGGTACCAAAAATCGATGCCCTCCCCATCTAGGCATTAAAATCGCCAATTAAGATTTGTAAATCGTGAAGGGGCGCGTTCAAGACGTTAATAGAAATTATCTTTGGGCACGTCGTCCTTACTTTTTTTTAGGTGTGTTGACGAAAATAGAAATATATTAATTTTTTACTTTAATGCTTTAACATCTTACGATCTACACATGTAAATATCATATAAATTCCATGAAATTCAAAAAATTACGTGTACGTATGTTCATACATAAAAATTATCTATGTACATTTCTGTATGGATTTTGGTATCTCCTACTTAATTACTGAAGAAAGCAAAACCATCCATTTCCAATGATAACAAAACTAGTATTATTGTGTTGACAATTAATTTCATTGATCGATACTGTTATTTAAGCAATTAATTCAAAATAACAACAACAATGCAAATGAAAGTAACATTTTCACCAGTTACCATCACTTGCACCATCAGATCTGCTCCCTGCGTAACTACTTGGTAGCTCAAGAAGCTGAATTATATCGGTTAATGTAGTTGGAATATGTTGACATTTTTTTTTTAACTAACAGTGATAATAACTCAACGGTTCATTGGCTCCGCATGTTATGTTTCTTAATTTGTTAATTTACAACATATGTATATATGTAGACATCCACTTATTTCACCAACATTTCCATGCCTAATATGGGACATTGTGTGCCCCAAATTGTGTAGCAATCGTCGCCACAATTAATTCTTGCCACAACTTATAGCTTTCTAATTATTGTTGATTGCCTTTTTCGCTGACTAGCGCCAGGCCTTGAGTTATTGTTGGTAGCCGAGTGCGGTAAGCTTTTTGAAGTACATTGCAATACATAGATTGTCCAAAAATTGTGTACAATTGACAAATGTTGTAAATGTGTATTTTAATCTTTGTTTTTTGGGATTTAATTTGGAAATTACTAATTTGAAATGTACAATTAATTTTCGTAGATAATAAACTAAGCACGTTTGTAGGCAAGAGATGTTCGGTGCATTTTTTCTGCTTTCGAAAGGTTTCGTCCCTAAGAATATGCAATGTTTGAAAGGAGTAACAAATTCATGAGGTTTAAAGATTTTCGCAGTAATCCAATGCTCGAAAAATACCAAAATAAGCTAAATCTTTGGATGATCCGGTTTATTTTTCTGGACGATGACAAGCAATGAACTAAGCACAAAATTATCGAAAAAAAAAACACTCAAACGCCTTTTAAGTATTCAAATTTAAAAGCCCGACTTGCGTCTAGTGTGAAACAGTAGCATCACTCGAGAGAGGGGTAATTTGGGGGGCTAGACCTTCTTGGTCAATAAACTAATATTTTTACTTTCGATTTGATAACGCAATACTACTTTCTGCTTCGGATTTATGTTTTTATATTTCAGGATACTAATAAAATACCTTCTCATTAAAATTTAACCCTTAATCTGGCCGTCATAGCAGTGTTCGGTCGCCGCTCGGCAGGCAATGGTAAAACTTCCATGTATTTTTGTTATAAAAAAATTTCTCGCGTAAAACTGTAGTGTACTCAATTTGTGGTACGAGTATAAGTTTATCAAGATGCACACCACAAATTGTAGGAGAAGTTCGAACAACCATCGAGCTGTATGATGTAATGCCAAATTATTATTATCTAAAGAAAAAGCTTTATTAACTTCACATAAAAACTTAACAAAGCACCGGCGTTCTCATACTGTGCAAGTACGTACAGTGGATTACAAAATCGTGTAGTGATTTTTTTACAATATTGATAATATTTTTTAAGAATTTTTTCGAGTACATCATAAAACTGCCCGTTCAATTTTAGTATAGTAAATATTAGTATAGTAAGTATATAAATTTCTATTGAGTTTTGGTAATTAAATAGTTTCACCTTCAATTCAATTAAAGAAAAAGGGGGTTCGATCAGAGCTGTTAAATAATGATTATAAATTGCCATGATTACCGATAAAATTAAATAATTTTTAAGAACCCATTTAATGATTAATTGCAATATTTAATTTGCAATGACCGGTTACCATTAAAAATAATAAAAAAATAATCATATTTTCAACCATTGGAAGAAAAAAAATCAAAAATAAACAAAAAACCTAACGTAATAAGTTTTCCAATAAATTAAATGTTTTTTATTATGTTTGATTAGTTTTAATTATTTTTAATTTTTAACGAAAATAAATAGTATTTTATTACAATTTAAATAAACTACTGAAAATTATAACAAATAACGTATGTATGTATGTACACAATGAACGTAACAATGACTACTATATACATTAACGCATACGAAAATTAAACAATCGAATTAAAAAGCCTTACAAGTTTGCATTCTTTGCTTATAACAATACCAAAATTTTCGAAAAAAGCCCGCAAAAGAAAAAACCCTTTTGACAGGACCTGACGATGTTAACGGAGTATTGAATAAAATGACAGCTTCGTTCAATAGTACATGGTTCTTCCGAAACTTCTACTCCCGTCATTGAATCACTTAAATAACTGTAACATTGATTTTGGATCAGATTCTTTATAAAATCTTTGTTTTGAGAAACTTGCGCAATACTAGAACCATCTTCATCATCTGAAATTCAAACAAATATTGTATTTAATACAACAGTGTTCAGCGAATTAATTCACCATCGTTATCGAAATTGCAAAAATTGTGATCGGTTTGACAAAACTTTACTTTTAGGCTTTTCGATCTTAAAAGAAAGCCTTTCATGTAGTGTACACAAAAATTGTTGCCCATTTGAACGTATAATTACCGTCAAAAAGAAAAATTGTGTAATTCGGAAGATATCTTATATTATCTATCGCTATTCATATCCGTTTAGAATTTTTCCGTTTGCAACAATTGAATGTTTTCTTTAAATAAAATGTACCGCTATTGTGTTTGGCTGTGAAAAATACACTCAAGTTGAGCCTTCAAATGACCACTCACTCAGATGTACATACATACATACATACATAAATATACACGTGGTCCTCTTTTTACGCGGCGTTTTTAAATATCTTCCAGTCACTTTTTGCAAACGGGTTTTCTTTTTTTGTGCGAACTTTTCTTATACGTTTTTCCCTAGTCACATGAAAATTTATTTGTTTTTACGCGAAAGTTTTTTAGACCCAGTTAACCGCGTAAAAAGATGATGAGGCGCATTTATTGCTTAGATATGCTCTCACGAAAAATTTTTACTTCCCAGCAAACACTGTATCTAACGATAGAGAAACATTTGATTTTAAGTTAGAATTATACTTCTTATTATCTAGCAAGACAGTTTCTCTAATTATATTCTAGCCTTCTACCGTAAGAAAACATTAGAGTAAGCCTCGTTTTCTAATCGTTTTCTAAACTGAATGTTTGCAGGGTTTCCTTTAATATGCAGTCGCACATTCAGCGACATACCTAAATATACCTATTTCATTCCTTTAGGCATACTATTTGTATATTCTACATAGGAGCTTTGAACGATTCAAACAACCATGTATGTTTCTTTACAGGAGAATAGTAAAAATAATTAAATATAGTTAAAATAATCAAGAATCATCAAAAGTAATCAAAAAATTTTGATTCTTTTTTGATTATTTTTGATCCCCTTTGTTAATTGCAAATAATCATAATTTTTTTTGATTATTTCATATTATAATTGAATAATCATTTTTCGACTACAAAAATGAATTGGTTTAATCATTATGATTACCGAACCAAAGTAATCGTTTTGATTACTAATCGTAATCTAAACTTAATATCTTTGGTTTCGATATACGCAAGTATTAAATAATATAATTTTGCCTTATTCAAAAGAGGGGACATATATTTTTTTAGAATGAATTTTAGAATGCACAGCGAACAATTCTAGATACACTGTATTTTGACACTTAATACACATTAAAAACATGTAAAGCAAAGCTTATGTACACGCACAATAAAAACTGCAAGGATAAAATCAAAGCCAATTAACAACAAATACAGTAAGTATTGCAAAAAGTAACTCGGCAATTATATGAAAATTATTAAATGAAATTGATCCAACACAATGTTATATGGAAACCAATATGACCACTAATATGAACAGTAATTTTTCACATTTAATTTTATAAATGCAGAAGACAGAATTTTTATTATTTTTGTTTTTAAATAGCACAGAGCCGAAAAGAACAACTTTACAGCTTGACGTTTACTTGTTGTTTTAAATAGGTTTTGGTTAGTTATTGTGAATATATTGTTATTGATATTGTTAATAAGTTATTAGTGTAGTTAAAAAGGTTCAACAGTTTTGTCCAAGATCGATTTTTCTTCCTCCTGTAAAATTTATCATGTACCATGTACGAGGTATTGGATTAAGACGTTATCGCTCGCCAAGGTTACTCACAAAGGTATTTTGCTTTGATTTTTTTTGTTGCTATATTCAATATCTTTTTCATGGTAAATTATTAATAAAAATAAAGTTCATTTTATAACGAAAATCATACAAATTAATGTTTAACATTTTGCACAATCATTATGCTCATATATTTGAATCAAATAAAGATCCTTAGATGACCAAATGAATGGATCTAACTAAAAACACAAACACTAAATCAAGACAACGGATCCTTAATCTCGGTTACAAAATCTTAACACATTCACTTTTGTAATAAAATCAAATGTAATAGTTTACAACTTAGTATTAATAACAACAATATAACGAATGTGTATAGTCTTAAGATTTTAGGCTTAGTTTTTAACTACAAATACACTTGGAATGATCATGTTAAACAACTATGTAAATCACTTCAGAATAGACTTAACGTGATAAAATGCCTTAGTAATCAGAAACTTGAAAGTAACTCTAACTCACTTATTAAAATTTTAAAAGCAACAATTCAAAGATAGACTACGGCTTTCCAATATTCGGGTTAACTTCCCAAAGGAATCTGGCAAAAATATCATCGATTTACCACTCTGCTGCTCGACTATCATTAGGAGCCTTCCGAACTACGCCTATTACAAACATTCTAGTGGAGGCCGGACTACCTCAGTTAAAACAAAGGCTAACGTATATGACAGGCTGTTTGACCCCAACATTAATTTACTCAGAAGGGCCCCCAGTAAGAGATATCCTAAGAAACAGACTCAGGAGAAAAAGAGGAACTAGAAAAAAGTCCACGCTACAAAATGTGATAGATTTAGCAGAAGAAATGGGCGTACCCGTTCACACTTACCCAGGAACTCGCCTAGCTGCAACTCCGTGGGGACTTCAAAAAAGCGCCATCTTACTTACTTTGTCCAAGTATAAAAAGGAAGATATTTCGCCCACAATCTACATACAAGAGTTTTTAAGTATTTGCAACGCACATAACGGTTGGCAAACATGGTACACAGACGCTTCAAAACACGAAAGCACTGTCGCCTTTAGTGTAGTAGACAATAATTCCACTCTTATGGCTGCCATACTTCCTTCGTACGCATCTGTTTCTACTGCCGAAGCAACAGCTATAATGAGCGCTTGCCAAATAGCAAGAAAAAGCAGACACAAATACTTAATCTGCAGCGACTCGTTATCCTCTTTGTTAGCTGTGAAGAACATAAACTGCACGGACCCAACAATTTATCAGATCAGAGATATTCTGATATCCAGCCATGGAAAAATAAAGCTCCTTTGGGTACCCAGTCACATTGGTATTCAAGGAAATACACTAGCTGATTCTGCAGCTAAACTGGCAACAAAATCTCCACTGAAACTGATCACCACAACAAACAAAAAAGACATAAAAAAGGTTACATTGGAATACTGTCGAAAATCCGCAAGTCATCAATGGTCAAACTATAGTCATTTTTACAAAACAATACTCTACTCTACCGAGAAAACACTGCATAATTTACACACGTTTTCGCCTAGGACACACCAGAATAACACATAAACACTACCTCGAAAAAACACTTCCAGCTATTTGTCCATTCTGTAATAGCAAATGCCTTACAGTCACACACATAATTGTAGGATGTCCGAAATTGGAACAAGCACGCCAAAACAACAGTTGCCGTAGTCTATCAGAATTGCTTAGAAATGTAACACATTCAAATATTGAAGATTTTATAAAATACATATACAAATTAAACATATATTTCGAAGTGTGATAGTTATCCATAAGTATTTATATATCTTATTACACAAATATCCAGTAGTTAATGAACTAAATTTATTAATGTTATATATAAGAAGCTGATGGCCCTAGTTGCTCATGCTTATCCCATATTGTTAAGGCATAATTGTATTATCCTTTACAATAAATAATAATAATAATAAAAACACAAACTCGAAATCATTTGCGGGGGTTTCAAGCATTCAACAAAAATAATAATTAGTTTAACAATATTTTGCATTTAACTTTTGATTTTTAACAAATTTCTATTAAGGTTGCGTTCATTAGTTTAGATTATTTAAAGTCTCAAAACTGACCATAAAATAATGAAATATTTCGCGTCATTTCCGCGACAGAAAATAAAATCATCACTGCCAAAAATTTAAGTGCTGTTCTTCAAAATACCGCACTTTTTTAAATATTGCTTTATTACTTTACGTTCGGTAAGCTTTTTTGTTATGCTTTAAAATCAGAGCGCGTTATCCATGCCAAAACGTAAGTCGTATTCTACGTCAAAAAATTATAGAACATCAGGCATAACAAGTAGTCTGCAGCTATTCTGACAGTATGAGTATCTAAACTCGGCTATTAAACTTTTCAAATTTCAAAAAACAAAAAAAGTTCTTAATTTATATACAAAAGCAGAGAACGACCGGCCTTCGGCTAAGAAAGTTCGGTTCGGCTTCGGTAAAAAAAAAACTTTTGGCTGAACGTAGCAAGTGTGTACTGTATGCGCGCTTCATTCGGCGGGTCCCGGGTTCAAATCCTGGCCGCGGCAAGTAACATCAAAAATTATAGAAACATTTTTTCTAATAGTGATCGCCCCTCGGCAGCAATGGCGAATTTGTGCCATGAAAAAAACTAAACCCAAAAAAACATTCGCCGTTCGGAGGTGGCGTAAAACTGAAGGCCTTTCAATTTGTGTTACAACATCAAGACGCACACCACAAATTGTACAAATTGTAGGAAAAGTTTGGCCAAAATCGCTTTAGCGGTTATAGCGCCAATTAAATCAGAAGAAACCCAAATTTTTCTTTTTTACTCTCGGAAAAATATAATATATGAATATTAATGGTGCCAGAATAACGAAGGTAGGAAACCCGTATTAATATAGTTTTGTAATGAATTAATTAAAATTATTTGCAGGGTATGATGAACTCAGATGAATCTGTATATAAAGCACTATTTTATAAGGAAGGAAAAAATTTATTTAAAGTATAAGTCTGCTCCTCCACCCAATGTGTCTAGTGACCAATTGTTCAATGGTACAGGTCAGCTTTTTACCGATAAACGGAATCGGTTGCAAGGTGAAAATGTCGATAGATTGTTATTATACCGTTCATTAAGCTGAAATGGTATTATTACTTTGGATCATTATTGGAATAACATAAGATAAGAAGGAAAATACCCATATACCCAAGTGCACCAAAATGATCACAACCACGAGCTGATTCGATTTGATTTGCACGCAAACTAATTCGTCAGTTTATGAGATATCTGACATATCAATAATTTGTCAAATTATATAGCAGCTATAGAACTTACTGTTCAGATATGAGGGTTTATAACTCCTGCACCAAAGCAGCAAAGAACATGAAATTTGGTACTCCTGTAACCTATTACGAGTGGAATATGTTCAATGAAAATGATCTGGATCGGAGCACTTTAAATTAGAGTTTCGATTAACTGATCGTTCAAATATGAGATTTTGCGTTATAGCCCCTACACTAAAGCAGCAGAGAGCACTCCTGTCACTTATTATGAATAGACAGTGCCCATTGAAACGTATCAAGATCGGATCACTAGAACTTATTAACTGTCATACGATTATAGTAGTTCTTACATGAGGTTTTATTTTGAAGCTCCCATATTTAGACTGTTAAAGTCGTGAAATTGTGTAAGCGATTTACTTTTAAATCATAAAAGATCTACTGGGAAAATCAGCAAGAATAAGTTTTGCTTGCTGACTTTAACATTTTTAGCATCCCTTGGGCTGCATTCATTGATAGAAAAGTTCCCTAAAACAAAACAACAAACTGTAATTGATAATTATAGATAGATTTTTCTGTAGACATTGCAATGTCAGTAACATAGAAATCTCTTACAATGACCATGCAGGTTAATTTTTAGTTCTACGGTCCCGGTCAACTGATTAGCAACGATGCCCTGATAATCAGTTCTTCTTGTTTACAATTTCCAATGAATAAATTCACCTTTCATAAAGGATCCAATCATTGAAAATGCAAATTGATTCAAATGTCAAAATTTTGTATCTACATCCGTTAGTTCGGTAGATTTTCACATTTCTTTGAAAAACAGTCGGTCATATAATTAGCAACGGAAGATTTTATTTTATTTTATTTGCATATTGGTAAGATTATGCATTTTCTAGAAAAATACAAAAAAAATTATAATACTCTAGTGTATTTTAGAGTTTGAATATAATGTGTAAAAATATATCCTGCGATGAAACTTTGAGAGCCATAATTGTAAAATTCCGCAATGGCGGAAAATCGTATTGCGAAATCGCGAAAACTATAAACATTTCAAAATGGATTGTTTTCAGGAGAAATATAACCATCTAAAAAGTTCCACGAAAACAAAGATCCCGAATAACGTCGACTAGGGAAGACGAACTCATCGTGCGTGAATCTAAAAAAATCCCCAAAAAAAAAAACGCAAATCAAATTCATGTGAATGTGTTGGTATAAACAGATAAAAGCGTTTGAGAGAAAAAGGTTTATTTGGAAGGATATCTCGAAAAAAAACCCTTGCTATAGAACGAAATCGCAAGAAATGGTTGGAGTTCGCTAGCAAACATCGCGATTGGTCTATTAAAGAATGGAAACTAGTGGGGTTTGATGATGGCACCCCAGGCTATGTCATGTCCAGGAGTTGGGCCGATTACAAAAATTGGGGACCGTATGGATCAGGATCAATATATTTCAATATTGAATGATGTAATGCTTCTTTTTTTCGATGAAAGCATGCCCGTTACGTGGATTTTTCAACAGGACAACGATCCGAAATATACCGCACGAGCAACAAAACAGTGAACGGAACAAAATATGATAAAATTGTCAGACTGGTCTTTATGTAGTCCTGTAGTGCGATTCATTAACTTTAAACCATCCGACAGTCGCAATTTTTGACGACAATATTTGTCGTTTGCACTAACGATTGTGCGATTCACTAACTTATTCTTAACGACACTTAACAGCAACCTCGTTGTATTTATTCAAAGTGATAAAGAGTGGCGCCTCTGTCAAACTAAATGTCAAAATAAGCGAAAAGCACAAAGAGGAATAGAGAAAAAAACAAACGAATGCCTGCTGCCAAATATAAATTTCAGCGTTTTTATTCCATTTCATTAAAATGAAATAGGATTCTAGTTTATTTCAAACTAAAAACGTTTATAATTCTTTTTATATATTGCAATGTTCCATTGCAGCAGAATTCCGGATTCTCCTCTGAGTGGTTTGGTAGAATAGTCATCAACTCGACTCCAAGAAATCTTCTGCACATGTGCCATGGTTTACGTTCTCAAAATTGCGTTGTGTTCCAACGTATTTAGGATTTACATTGTTTATTTACATTTTTTTAAAATTAGAATCGTTTATCTTTTATATTGCTAGGTTTAAGCGGCTTTAAGATTTTTCGTAACTGGTTGCTATCAACGACCCGTAAGTGAGCAATGGGGAATATCCATGAGGCGGCATTGATCGGGTAACGAATGCAATTCATCGGCTATCGGATAACGGATTCATTGTTTCACCATGCCTCCTCATTATTAAAACTAAACTATACTTTTGTTTTTATACTTGGATCCTTGGTAAAAGTTTGGATTTACCATTTGCTGAATTACTGAATGGTAGATGTGGTGGTTGGCATAAGCCACCTCATGTTTCTTTGGTGGCAAAATTGATATACAGATGAGTACAATCGACGGCCCCAATAGTGCCTCCCATAAAGGATGACGACGGTGAAGCAAGCATTTCTTTAGCAGCTTGGGTCATAGGAAACTTCACTTTCTGTTCTATTCAAATGAAACGGGTTGTTCACATCCCGAAGCAAACTTCGATCCACTGTTGGATCGCTTACTTCTTTCGTAACCTCGTGATATATTATAGCTAAATATTCAAAGGACATTATTTAATGTTCCTTTTTCAATTTCAAGAAAACAAATCTCCAAATTTTAAATTTTTTCTTTTATTTAAGTTGAAATTACGAATTTATCTATTCTCGATTGAGTTAACAACATCAAATCTGCTGTCGTTTAGGTTCGGTAATCGACTAGCTAACATCAACAGCTGATTCGGCGAACGCGAAAATCGTTAAAAAATAGCTGCTGAATAGCAGGGTCATTAAAATTTTCGTTAAGTTGAGTTAACCAATCGAATAACTTTAAAATAAGTTAATGATCTCAACCCCATTGAGAATCTGCGGCAGCACTTAAAGAAGAAAGTTCGACTGCATAAAAGAGGAAATTTCGCCGATCTAATAGCAAAGGTCCAGATGGAGGGTTTACAAAAAAATATTAATTTTAGTACAATACAAAAACATTTTTTACTTGTTTTATGTAATTATCATAAAAACGCAACATATTTTAAGTATCTTTAAAAATCAAGTTGTATCGAAGCAACACTACTCTCAGCGAAGTATGTACCGTGAAATAATTAGTAGCCCTTAGATATACATATATGGAGTTTTTAATAAAACAAATTTCGATACCAGTGCGTTATGTTTTTTTTTTTGCGAAAAGTAAATAGTATTTTAAAATTGAATGGTTTTACACTAACGATACATTTTTTCATATTAATGAAAGGTCTAAAAGCCGAATATAGCAGTTTTTGCCCTTGTTTTTACATTACAATATGCCCATATGGAGTAATTAAATTTCGAGTAATAAAACAACAAGCTTTTATTGGTATTTCACAAACATAAATGTTGATGTTATTAACTGAAATGGATGAGATTTAAATTAAAGTTTGTTTTTCAATAAAAATAGTAAAATTTTTGTAGAATTTTCAAAAAATCATCCATTATTTATTATTTCAGAACTTGAAAATGTTCGGTGCGGCCGGCTGTGGGTGTTTTTTTTAGACTGATAGAACTTTAAATTGAAATAAAACAAATAAAAAAAGAAGTAAGATGTCAAATTTTTATTTATTTGAAAGATATTTTCATTACATTTAATATTTATAAGCGATTTCTGGCATATGTCCGCCACGACTAGTTTTGGATAATCGGATGCGATCAGTCCGATTTTGAATTTCCATATTGTAGATGGACAAAGTCCAACTTGTTGAGCACGGCGGCGAATAGACAAATTCGGATCTTCTCCAACACTATCACTTACAACACCAATATTTTCTTCTGTACCTACAGTTCTTGGTCTTGTTGTTGGTTTTTCATCGAGTAGAGTAAATGTTGTTCGAAATTTATCAACAGTTCGACGAATAAGCTGCTCTGATGCTCGATTATGTGGACCATAAAATTCACGAAGTGCTCTATAAGTTTGGCGAACAGAACGCTGATTTTTAAAGTAAATTTCCACAATTTGTAAACCTTGTTGCGGCGTCATTCTTTCCATGATGATTTTTCAATGATTAGTGAACAGAAATGTCAAAACGAAATGTCATTTACCAGCTGTCAAGTGACAGCTATATTCATATATTTTTACAAGATATTAAATTAATAATTCAACTACACCAGGTATTCACCTTATTACATAATCTATGGTTGGCATTACATTAAAAAATGTCATTTGATATGCAAAAATTATGAAATTGCAAGCGACACTCTCGTCGCCTGCGGTTATCGTTTTACTAATTAGCACCTTTAAAGGGTATTAGGTCGTGAAACAAGTTGTCATATTTAAAGCAAATATATTACATTGAATAATAACTTAATAAATCATTTAGCAAGTCTACCTGTTGCAGTAATTATTTTATTGCAGAAAACAACTTGGCTTGACAATAAAAGCGACTAGTGTAGTAAAAGTTAAACAAATAAAAATGTAACAGAATTAGACAAATTAATGAAGCAATCAGCGACTGTCCCATTGCCAAGGGGCAATAATAGTGGAATATGTGGCAATTAAACTACTTGGCATCACATATTTATGTTCATATTATATTCACAACGTTGCGGATTTATCTAACTTCTCATGTGCACATATATATACTAGATATTATTGTACATATTCGAGCGTAAAATACCAAGAGTGGACGGTTGTCTGCAATCTTTAGTAATTATGTAAATCCATTATAACATTTGTATCTACTTTTAAATGTGGTGACAATCGTACTGCAGTTGCCTTGTGGGATTAGTGGCAGTTTAATGAGCAAATATGTTTTGCAAAAAAAAAAGGAAAAAATCATAAATATGCAAACATACTCGTAATATTTATAACACAGATGCATCTTTGGTCGACTTTAATTCCCTGCCATCATTTACAATACTCATGCGCAATTTGTAGTTTTAATACGTACTTATATCTAGTTATGCCATTTTTTTGGGATTATAGCGAAAAGCTCGACTAAGAATTGTCTTAGCTGACTTGTAAAAATAGTTCAACAATTTAAACCTAGCAATAAATGTCTTAATGCGATGAAAAAGATTAATAAATACATATTTTAACAACAAATTTTCTGCCTTATATTCATGCAAGCAAACGGCACAACACTTTCCTGTTACGAGTACAAGTTAAGGTATGTATTGGCATAACTAGATGCAAGTGCAGCCTGCTTTGCTTTTTTGCATTTTTTGCCCTCTACCTGTTGGTACCCTTCTCAGAGGATCTTTGTTTGTACATACATACATAGATTTGCATATTTTTTTACAGTTCTTATGTTGCAGTTTCTTTGCAAAGCATCCATTAGAATTTTAACAACACCAATGGTGTTTTTCATTGAATATTTGTCACTTGCTAGACACCCGCTGCTAGGTGCGAGCCGGCAAACTCCATTCAATTGCTCGCCTGCCAGCAATGGGAAGTGACATTTTGTCTGACATGAAATGGAGGAGAACAAATCATTTATTTGCGTCTACTTTAGTGCTCCATACTACATATAACCATTGGAATTTATTAAGACTGTAAGGAAAATATAAATGGTCCGGAAAAAGTGGCCAAGGGTGCACAAGCGTGGCGACAATGAATGGTGGTGTCGGACGTTGTGGAAAAGTGTATTTAAAATGTAGGAAATCATTTTTAGCTGCTTCGAGAATGTTAACATTAAATATTCCGTTATTTTGTTGTGAGGTACAACGTCGACCTCTGTTTGGAGAAGTCCACTTATATTTTTCCCCCCAAATCTAATGCTCCAGTTTCATATCTTTTTATCCGTTTTTAGACTGGTAGATTTCCTTTTTCACAAAACTCAGTTAAAGTAAAAGGAGTTTTATGTTCCTAAGACTAAACTACTTTTAAAAGCATTTCTCCTCCTTTTGCGGGAAATGTTTTTTGTATAGATTATTTTCTAAATTTAATCCACCCTTACTTAATTTCTTTCAACTTGGGGGTCGTGCACATATTACGTAACGTGATTTTTGATCATTTTAGACCCCCCCCCCATGTTTTTATTAATCGTAGAATAAAATACAATGTTAATTGATATATGTTATATATGAGGCAAAAGGGAAATCACATGTCACACTTCGTCACAAATCGCAAACCTCCCCCTAACTTCTTCTTCTTAATTGGCGCTATAACCGCCTAGGCGATTTTGGCCGATTTCAATATTGCACGCCAGCCGCTCCTCTGCTTTGCTGCCTGGCGCCAGTTAGATATCCCAAGTGTAGTCAAGTCCTTCTCCACCTGGTCTTTCCAACGTAGAGGAGGCCTTCCTCTTCCTCTGCTACCACCAGCGGGTACCGCGTCGAATACTTTCAGGGCTGGAGCCATCGCATAGACGTAAAGGACCAAAAATCTTTCGGAGAATCTTTCTCTCGAACACTCCAAGCGCCATCTCATCCGATGTTGATAGGGTCCATGCTTCTGCGCCATACATTAGCACGGGCATGATGAGGGACTTATAGAGCGTGGTTTTCGTTCGTCGAGAGAGGGCTTTACTGTTCATTTGCCTACTCAGCCCAAAGTAGCACTTGTTGGCAAGAGAGATTCTTCGTTGGATTTCAAGGCTGACATTATTGTTGGTGTTGATGCTGGTTCCAAGATAAACAAAGTCCTCTACTTTGTCAAAATTGTAACTGTCAACAGTGATACGGGAGCCAAGGCGCGAATGCGCTGACTGTTTATTTGATGACAGGAGGTACTTCGTTTTGTCCTCGTTCACCTCCTTGTCCAGCTTTGAAAAGGCAGAACTAACGGCGCGGTTGTTGAGGCCAATGATATCGATGTCATCGGCATACGCCAGCAGTTGCACACTCTTATAAAAGATGGTACCTGACCGGTTTAATTCTGCAGCTCGAATTATCTTTTCTAGCATAATGTTAAAGAAGTCACACGATAGGGAGTCACCCTGTCTGAAACCTCGTTTGGTATCAAACGGCTCGGAGAGGTCCTTCCCAACTCTGACTGAGCTGGTGGTGTTGCTCAGTGTCATTTTACATAGCCGCATTAGTTTTGCAGGGATACCAAAGTCAGACATCGCGGCATATAGGCAACTTCTTCTCGTGCTGTCGAAAGCTGATTTAAAGTCGACAAATAGATGGTGTGTGTCGATCCTCTTCTCACGGGTCTTTTCCAATATTTGGCGTATCGTGAATATCTGGTCGATGGTAGATTTACCAGGTCTAAAGCCACACTGATAAGGTCCAATCAGTTCGTTGACGGTTGGCTTTAGTCTTTCACACAATACACTCGATAGAACCTTATACGAAATGTTAAGAAGGCTGATCCCGCGGTAGTTGGCGCATATTGCAGGATCACCCTTCTTGTGGATTGGGCAGAGTACACTTAAATTCCAATCGGCGGGCATGCATTCGTCCGACCATATTCTGCAAATAAGCTGGTGCATGCACCTTACCAGCTCCTCGCCACCATACTTGAATAGCTCAGCTGGTAACCCATCAGCTCCAGCGGCTTTGTTGTTCCGTAG
Organism: Anomoia purmunda; assembly: GCA_951828415.1. Lineage (NCBI taxonomy): Eukaryota > Metazoa > Arthropoda > Insecta > Diptera > Tephritidae > Anomoia > Anomoia purmunda. The sequence continues at coordinate 55,461,329 of OX639993.1, forward strand.
CCGCATAATTGCTATTCGAACTTCATCGAGGTCGGGTGACGGGATGTTAATGCCGTCATCAGCGATTTGGGGTTCGGGATCTTCATCTTCTCCGGCGACGCTTTCGCTGTCACCATTTAGCAGAGTGGAGAAGTGTTCCCTCCACAATCTAAGTGCGCTTTGGACATCAGTCACCAGATCGTCGTTCTTGTTCTTACAGGAATTCGCCCCGGTCTTAAAACCTTCCGTAAGTCGCCGCACCTTTTGGTAAAATTTTCGGGCGCTTTTCATGTCGGCTAGCATCTCAAGCTCTTCACACTCACGTATTTCGGCCTCTCTCTTCTTTCTACGGACGATACGTCTCTCTTCCTTTCTCAACTCCCGGTAGCGTTCCCATACAGCTCGCGTTGCGCCCGATCGCAGCGTGGCCCTGTAGGCAGCATCTTTATTTTCCGAAGCGGCGCGGCATTCCTCATCATACCAGTCATTTTTTCGGGTTCGCTGAAAGCCAATTCCGGTTTCTTGAGAAGTGCTCTCAGTGAGCAGGTGTGAGAGTCGAGTGGTGAAGTTTTCAGCTGTCTGTTGCGATTGCAGCTTTCCGACGTCAAGCTTTCGCTGTGTATTTACACGCACGTTTTTTGATGCACAGAGGCGTATGCGCATCTTGGCTGCGACAAGATAATGATCCGAGTCGATGTTCGGTCCTCGGAGTGTACGTACGTCTAATATACTGGAAGCATGCCTTCCGTCTATCGCAATATGATCGATTTGGTTTCGCGTTTTTCGATCTGGAGACAGCCACGTAGCCAAGTGTATTTTTTTATGCTGAAACCTGGTGCTGCAGACCACCATGTTTCGGGCCCCGGCAAAGTCGATCAGTCTCAGTCCGTTGGCGGAGGTTTCATCGTGGAGACTGAATTTTCCGACAGTGTGACCAAAGATCCCTTCCTTTCCCACCCTGGCATTGAAGTCACCAAGCGCGATTTTAATATCGTGACGGGGGCAGCGCTCGTAAGTGCGTTCTAAGCGCTCGTAGAAGTGATCCTTGATCACATCGTCCTTCTCTTCTGTCGGTGCGTGGGCACAAATCAGCGAGATGTTGAAAAATCTCGCTTTGATGCGAATCGTGGCGAGACGCTCGTCCACTGGAGTGAACGACAGTACTTGGCGACGAAGCCTCTCTCCCACCACAAATCCAACACCGAACTTGCGCTCCTTTACATGGCAGCTGTAGTAGATGTCGCAAGACCCAACGGTTTTCTTGCCTTGCCCCGTCCATTTCATTTCTTGGATGGCGGTGATGTCAGCCCTTACTCTTACGAGGACATCAGCCAGCCGGGCAGCGGCACCTTCCCCATTAAGGGTTCGGACATTCCAGGTGCATGCCCTTAAATCGTAGTCCTTAAAACATTGCTTGTGGTCGTCATCAAAAAAGGGAGATCTCATCCGAGGCACATTGAAATTTTTCATTGGGTATAGTTTTTTACGTGGCGGGTCCCAAGCCCAGCGCACAACCAAATACTGGAGGGTTTTTTGTTTTTGAAGACACATTTATATAGCGAGCCGCTTGCTCCAAGTCAGACGCCCGCTTGCAGCCGCACCTCCTGGTGAACAGACGCTGCTGACTTCAGTGAGCCCTTAAACCGAATATGTCGGAGTGGCCCCACTGAAGCTCCCTCTCTTTCTGCCGTGACCCAAGGCTCCACACGGGTTGGTTACCATATCTCACACAAGGGTTGCTCACGTTGCCCAGAGTGCGCGACGAGGACGCAAGAGTAGGGATTGAGTGTAGCCACTCATCTGTAACTGCAGGCCCAGAAGAGTTACCACACCCCATTGCACCCCAGTTACCACACCCCATAGGAGGAGCGAGAGCGATTTACGGCTCTCGGAGGTGGACGAGCCACAATTGTAATGACCCCGCTCATGACAGTAGTCCAGGTCAACCTCCATCACGCTAGAGCGGCTTCGGCCGTTATAGCGAGGAGGTTTGCCTCGGAAGATCTGGGCATAGTACTGGTGCAGGAGCCGTGGGTCTATAAAGGCCAGGTAAGGGGCCTGAAGGAAACAAAGAATAAGGTAATATGGGATCTCTCATCTGAGAGGCCTAGAGCTTGTATAGTGCTTAAGAACAATATTGAATACTTTTGCATTACAGAATATTTAACGCAGGACCTGGTAGCGGTGCAGATAAGACTGGAGGTAGCCAAAAGCTCCATAAACGTAGTTTTAGCGGCCGCTTACTTTGCTGGGGACAACTCCATTCCCCCAAAAGAAGTCCAGGACTTAATAAGGTATTGCGAGAAGGCAAAGCTGCCGATAATTATTGGGTGTGATGCCAACGCACACAATGTGGAGTGGGGCAGCACCGATACCAACAGACGCGGTGAGTCCTTATTAGAATATATTATAAGCAGTGATCTAAGTATACATAATGTTGGGCACAGACCAACATTCATTACCAGAGTTAGAGAGGAAGTACTCGACATAACACTCAGCAGCAAACTGGCTGACGATCTGATCTCGCAGTGGGAGGTTTCCTCAGAACCCTCTCTGTCCGATCACAGAATCATCCAATTTAAGCTGAGCGCTATGATAAAGAAAAGTAATCCAAGCAGGAACCCCAGACGAACGAACTGGGAGAATTTCAGCAACACATTAAGCCTAAATCTGCCTAGTATAGGGCACATTCAAAGGAAGACAGACTGTATAGAATTAGAGAACAGGGTGCGAAGATTCAATGACGTCGTCATTGATGCCTTCCACTGTAGCTGTCCTGAAACCAAACCGAAGGAGAAATCCAAGACTCCATGGTGGTCTCAGCACCTCTCATCCTTACGCAAAACAGTGCGAAGACTTTTTAACAAAGCTAAGCGCAATGGATGCTGGGGAGAGTATGCAGCTAGCCTAACAGCATACAGTAAGGAAATCAGGAAAGCTAAAAGGGAAAGTTTTAGGAGCTTCTGTGAAGACATCACTTCCACGCCGGCAGCGGCAAGGCTTCACAGAGCGCTAGCCAAAGACAAGGTAGAAACTAGACTAGCTATCAAGCTACCTAATGGTACGTACACCACTAGTGAAGAGGAAAGAGCGCGGACTTTGTTGTCGACTCACTTCCCTGATGCATCTGCGCCTGAATCTGAGTCCTATATAGGGAAAATGAGACCATCGCAATCTGACTGGGAACTAACTAAAAACTTGTTTACGCAACACTCAGTGAGATGGGCCATGAACTCGTTTGAACGATATAGGTCTCCAGGGGTGGATGGTATCTTGCCAGTGTTATTGCAACAGGGCGGCGATCAGATTATCCCACACTTGGTAAAGATAATGAGGGACTCCCTTGCATTGTCATACATTCCAACTGTGTGGAGGAGAGCCAGGGTAATATTTATACCCAAGGTTGGGAAAAGGGACTACTCCTTGGCGAAGTCCTTCAGACCAATTAGTCTAACCTCCTTTGTACTGAAAACGATGGAGAAAATCATAGACAATGAGATCAGGTCAAACACTCTGCGGCGGAAGCCACTACACTCCAGTCAGCATGCGTATAGAGCGGGAAGGTCCACGGACACTGCCCTGTACCAGCTAACGACGGAGATACAGAGCGCATTTGACTGTGGAGAGACCGTAATATGTTCATTTCTGGACATAAAAGGCGCCTTCGATAATGCCTCACATACGGGGGTATGCAAGGCGTTGGAGAGAAGGCAGGTACAAGCGCCCGTCTGTCAATGGGTAGAAGCTCTGCTTAAGACTAGAACGGCGGAAACTAGTGTAGCAGACAAGGTAATACAGCTGAAAACCAGCAGAGGTTGCCCACAAGGGGGAGTTTTATCTCCTTTATTGTGGAGTCTTGTAGTAGATGAACTCCTACAAAAACTGACCGATAATGGAATTCGCTGTCAAGGGTATGCAGACGACATTGTCGTTATAGCTAGAGGCAAATATGAAAGCACATTATGTGATATTGTGCAAAGAGCACTAAACCTGACCAAGGCATGGTGCGCTGGAGTGGGGCTTAATATTAACCCACTGAAAACAGCCATTATACCTTTCTCTAGGAAAAGGAAGCTACCCGCAATGAGAACAATCTCATTGGACGGTACTCAAGTTCCTGTGGTAAGCAAGGTGAAATACCTGGGTCTAACAATGGACTCTAAGCTGCTCTGGAGAGAACATGTGGATGCGACAACATCCAAAGCAACTAAGGCAATAATGGTGTGCAGACGTCTAGCGGGCAAATCCTGGGGTTGCAGCCCGAACATACTTAGATGGATGTACACCATGATAGTCAGGCCAATAGTAACGTATGGTGCAGTGGCATGGGTCTCAAGGGCATCACTGACAACAGTGAGGAAGTCGCTTACCAAGCTCCAACGGCTGGCATGTGTATGCATAACGGGAGCTATGCGGTCATGTCCAACGGGGGCGCTGGAAGTGATAGTGGACCTAACACCACTGCACATTAACGTAGAACAGTCGGCCAATAGAACCCTACTTAACATAAGTAGGGAAGGTCATGGGAAAGATAAGATTATATCATCCAAAAACATGGAGAAGCTGAGCATCCAGCTTCCTCTTGCTCAGCTTCCTAGGGATGAGATCATCAAAGTAACAAAATTTGAAAAAAGATTCAAAATTGAATTAGGAAACAAAGCTACATGGAGTACACCCTCGCTGGAGGGGCACCTCAAAGCAAGCACCCAACACCGGTATACGGATGGATCAAAGACTCCGGAGGGTGTAGGGGCCGGGGTCTTCGGTCCCAGAACACACCTGTCTGTGCCAATGGGTAAGATGCCAAGCATCTTCCAAGCGGAGGTGTACGCCATCCTCCGGTGTGCAGAGGTAAACCTAAAAAGGAACTATCGTAATGAGCGGATAGTCATTGCAAGTGACAGCCAAGCAGCACTCAAGGCACTAGCTTCGTATGAGATTAGATCTTCATTGGTGCTTGAGTGTGTAAAAAAACGCAACTCTCTAGCAACCCACAATCACATCCAGCTCCTCTGGGTCCCTGGTCACAAAGGCATTGAGGGAAACGAGGAGGCCGATCGATTGGCTAGAGGTGCAGCGGAAAAAACACCCATAGGGCCCGAGCCCTTCCTGCCGGTAGGTCGACACACCATACGGGAGGTGCTCAGGGCAGAGGAAAATACCTTAAAGGAAAGACACTGGCACCAGACGGTAGGGTTACGCCAGGCGAAATGTCTATTGGGAGGGTATAATAGCAAACGGTCAAAACAGCTTATTAACCTCTCAAAACCCCACTTGAGGATACTTACAGGTTTTCTTACAGGTCACTGCAGACTGCGTAGCCATCTACACAGGCTCGGAATATGGTCGAATGAGTCTTGTCGCTTCTGTGACTCGGCCCCGGAGACCCCGATGCACCTGCTCTTTGATTGTGAAGCCGTCTCAAGAAAACGGAAGAGATATCTGGGCTCATACACCCCCGATCAGGAACTTGTACGCTCGCTATCACCAACCATCATCTTAGACTTCCTAAGAGCGTTGGGGTTAGATGAGGTACTATAAAGTACGGAGGGCACAATGGATCGAAAGGTCGAAGTGCAAACCTCAACAATAATATCTATATCTATATCTATCTACCACACCCCATTGCACCCCCCTAACGCGTTACGTAATATGTGCACGACCCCTTAGCTTAGATTTAATTTAGCTTCCACAATTTCCACTTTGCAAATACAATAAGTTTTTCTTAACTTGTTACCATTATAACTGCTAATCATGGAGAAATAGACGTGCAGATATTGGCGACCGTCGCAGCCGATTGTGCAGTGTGTGTGAATCATGCCCGGCGCAAGTAACATTCAAAATTATACACGTCGAGAGTATTTCTGCCGTGCAAAACCTTCTCACAAAATTCATTTGCCGTTTGGAGTCCGCCCAAAATTGCAGGCCCTACAATTTGTGTTGCAATATAAAAACACTCCCCACAAATTCTGGGAGAAGTTCGGCCAAACATAGGGCTATATTGTAAGCTCCAAATTATTATTATTATTGTTAGACATACAGTACCACTGAATTGCGAATTGTTGGACCAAATTCAACCTGTGTTAATCCTCAAACTGTTGGAGCGAATACAAAGACTGCCATCGAAGATTCAAATATGCAGTCAGTCCTGTTAAGCGTTGCTCATGGGAAATCTTCTGGCAATCGATTGAAAGTAATTCTGAAGCACAACATACAATCCCAAAGATTCCAGAACAATCTTAATTCATCGCTAAGCGGGTTGGAGTTAAATATATGTACATATATACAATGACTGCGTTCAACCAGCACCTTTCTCATGGAAGGAGTAGTTAAAGTGAAGTTCTGGACTCCTCTGTGGAAAAATTCGTGGTAAAGGCACACCTCAAGGCATTGCAACACTGACAGGTCTGGTACAAGGGATACTCAATATGGTTATGCGCTGGTTCCGCAGTCGAGATTTTGAGGTTAACCCCAACAAACCGAACTGGTTCAATCCACTATGAAACATCGTTACCCACCAAAGAAAAATTTAGTTTTAAATATCATAACGTTGAAGCGTACGGAAAAAGCAAAATATCTGGGCCTGATCCTAGATAGGAAACTTAATTGGGGTCCATTTAGGAAATGGGCACATCTTTACATCGGTCACAGTTCGACTATTAGAACTATTAGGAGCCTGACGAAGCTCCTTAGGAAAATGAAGTGGGTTTAGGGGAACAGTGGTCACTCAACAGTTCCAATGGGGTATCACAATGGGCCGTAAGCCTAAGTGTGCCTCACTGGGGATTGCCACCTAACCTAACCTAAGCAAGAAATTCAAAAATGGAAGATAAGAGTTGAATCTGATAAAGTTGATAAAATTGAAGACAAACTTTAGCCAAAAAAGAGAGGTTTAAATTTTAGTTAGTCATAAACATGTCAAAACTAGCTTTTAGCTAAAATGAGGTCAAAAATAGTCGCCAATATGAAAGAAAGACATTTAGTAAAACTAATTTTACACGACATAATGCCTAGTTAGTTGGCGGCTATGGTAACAAGTAAAACTTCCGCATCAGGTGATCGAAAAATCCACACGTTATCGTCGAAAAGATTTTGGCCGATTCCAAAATTGCACGCAGGTCCTTCTCCACTTAGTATTTCCAAAGTACGGGAGGCCTTCCTCTGCCTCTGCCACTACCAGACGTCTTGAATATATTCAAGTTTGGAGCATTTTCTTCCATAGGTACAACAAGACCTTGCCAGTGTAGCCGCTGAATCTCAATTTGCTGAACTATGTCTATGTATGAAAATATTTATTGATATTTAAATGAAAAAGTTATTAGAATAAATTAACTAAAAATGCAGGTTTATTTATGTATTTCAATATTATTTCTTTTTAAATTCATATCACATGAAAAATTATTTATAAATAGTAACTGTTCATTACTATTCTTATTGATAATCAATTCGTTGAATTTTTTTTGGATATCCGAATCATCGTAAATCCGGATATCCGGATAATTGCACCATAGAATATTAACTGGGAATCCTTTCAATTAAGATTCGTGCATCTACGCCTAGCCCTAATGCCAACATATTGAGTAATTTTCTCTGAAGTACAACTATCGACTACTGAATTTCAGGATTGACTGCCTTCATCGCTTCCAAAACTTTATATTAGAGATATGACTTCTTTTTCTTGCCTGCAAATATTCTGCTTCCATGTTAAGCCGGCATCGTAAATGTAAATAGCGTTGACATCGAGGTATTCAGTTTTAAAAATGAAGTTTAATATCAAACAAATACGAATTTCTGTATAATTTATAGAGCTTGTGGCCAGGTTTTTTATTAGGAATAATATGAGAAAACAACAATTTTTCAAAGTGGTACAAGTGATAGATAGCTGCTATTTCGGAGATCATCACATCTCCTCATCAGACTTCTTTTCTTTCTAGACTTTACCTGGCTTTGAGCCATGGTACACGGAGTTGCTAGGCGAGCACACAACCACTCAGCCACACTAACCGTGAAAAATTGTTGTTTCCTCATATTATTCCTAATACAAAACCTGGTCACAAGCTCTACAAATTATACAGACGATTCATAAAAAATAAGACCAAAAATAAAAAAATACGAATTTTGTTCACCTTTATTTCTCCGATGTCACTGTGCATAATTTGCAATATTAAGTTTTTCGATTCTTATTATTCGCAATATTTATTTATGCGGAAAATGGCTCGAACGAACGGCGTGTAGCAGCGTTTTTTTTCTAATAATGTTGCATTTATTCTGCACCGTGCCAAGCTGTCGAATGTTTTTTTCTCAACATTTTATCTGGGAACAAACATTTATTTAAAATATTGCACTCTGGCCCGTCAAAAATGCAACATTTTCTACCCGCTACCAAACGTGAGGGTGATTTTAATTGTGTAGTTTATTTGTTTGTACAATAGTTTTGTTCGAAAGTTTCAATTTTGAAACTAAATGCAAGTTATTTATAAAATTTTATTTCGTGCGATGAATTGAATTGATGATGCAAGTGTAATTGGAATTTTTTGTTCTTTTCTCATATGAAAAGTGTAACATTTTCGCAGGGTTCATGGTAACATTTTCGTAATGTTGTTCTACAATAAGTTGACACTTACTTCGAGAAAGTGAAACGCTATAACGGTCTTATTATTGACTTGTTGTTATGCCTCTCTTTGAGTAATTCTGAGAGACTGCGGAATAACTTTTTTTCAATTAATCACTGTGGAGTAACGACGAATAACTTTCAGGTCGAGGAATAAATATTTGTTCCAATAATTTTTACGTGAGGGGCACTGACATTCGGAGTGTCAAAATAATACAAATAATTTAGAATTTTGATTTCATGTGATATGGACAAAAATGTCGCGAGTCTCTGGAGCGCCGATATAAATGAACTGGTCGGCAGAAAAGACATTGCGTTTCGTCCACGAACTTGTTAAGGTCGGTCACGATCAGAGCTGTAAAAATTTGCAATCAACTTTTTTTGCAATCAATGATTGAACTACTAGTTCGATTGCAAATTAAAATTTATTGCTTTTTGTGATTGAAAAAAATTACAAACTGCAATCAATTATAAATCATGATTGCAATCACTTTGATTGTAAGAAGTTTATTTACGTTTACTACGTTATACAATATTTGCTATGAAGGCATCTTATTTGTTTTACAAGCTTAAGCTTGATCTCTGCCAGCAAAAAGTGGTTGCTGCTGAAAATAAACCTTTCATTCACAAAACACACGAAGTTGTGAAACACTTTATTGTTGTTATGCATTGACGATATGAAATAAACAGTATCACTTTGGAATTAGGTTACAGTTATACGTCTCCACGCATTCATAGCAATCCATTTGTTCTTACGAGGGTCTCTCTGAATGTTTCCAAAAACGTAGAAAAATGTAAATTGTTGAGGAAAAAAGTTCTATGGTTTCTCAAAACATTTGTCAGAAAGGTTTGAAAAACTAGGTGGAACTTCATACAAAATCGCGAAAATCGAAGAAACTTTGTGAAATCCAAAGACTGCAGACTTTCTTCTCTATTAAATGCTCTTGCAAAATCGTATTTGTATTAAAATTTTTTCATTGTGCAAGAATGCTTCTGCATACTAGTTATAAACAACGGAATGAAGCCGTTCCAATCTTTGTTTTTGAATTCACCAGCAATTAAAATCAGAAGTTACTATTGAGTTTCAGGGTGGCTCTCGTATTTTGATTTGTTAGTTCGTGTATGCAGTAATATGACAACACATTCTGTAGGTGATGTTATAAAGGAAATAATATAGTGAATCAAAGTAAAAAGTGGTCAGGCAAAGGTAAGCGGTGAAATCTTCAATCTAAAATTTAGTGGCATCAACAGATTTTCTTCACATTTTGAAACAAAAAATGATATTGTTTGAAAAACATGAAAAGGTGATTTAAAATATGCAGTACATTTTTATGATTATTTTAAATTATTCTAGATAATGAAGAAATGCTCTCGTCTATGGAAAAAAGTAAATAGGCCTAGTACATCGGAAAAGTTAAGGGCTGTAGTGGGATGCCAATTGAAATATCCTGAGGCTACAAGATGGAACTCCATGCACGATTCAATAAAGGACCTGCTTAAGCATAAATTTAAGGTGAATGACGTGATTCAGATGTTTCACGGAGATTTATTTACCGAGTCAGAATTTAATTACTTGCAAGAATATCTGGATTTATTAAACCCGATCGCAGAAGCCATTGACTTTCTGCAAAGAAGTCAAAGTATGGTATATGGATTTCTCCTCCCGACCTTAGCCAGAACACGCGCTAAGTACGCGCATATCTTAGCAACTGAAGGTAATAAAAGTTGTACGGCTTTGGCTATGTCTGTAATGAGGGACATAGAGAATAGGTTTTCGAATTATTTTACCTTGACTGAGAGTGCGCATGATGCCATCATAGCATCAGTACTCTGTCCACAAGCGAAAATAATGTGGATATCAGCTTTGAACCCTAGCTTTGGTGAGATAAACGTTAACGAAATTATACAGTTAGTAAAAGATGCTGTAGCTAGAGAACGCGGCGTTGATTGCACATTGCAGCCTGTCGCCGAAGACGAAGCTACACAATTTTTTGACTTTGAAGGTAATACAAAGAACAAGATTTATAAAATGTATAATTAAAATAAAGTTTCACATTTTTCAGCTACTTTAACGTCGAGCGCTTTGGTAGCAGGCACATATCGTGACACAGAGTTTTGTGCTTATTTAGCAGATTCGAATACATCTTTTCTTCTTCTTCTTAATTGGCGCTATAACCGCCTAGGCGATTTTGGCCGATTTCAATATTGCACGCCAGCCGCTCCTCTGCTTTGCTGCCTGGCGCCAGTTAGATATCCCAAGTGTAGTCAAGTCCTTCTCCACCTGGTCTTTCCAACGTAGAGGAGGCCTTCCTCTTCCTCTGCTACCACCAGCGGGTACCGCGTCGAATACTTTCAGGGCTGGAGCATTTTCTTCCATACGTACCACATGACCTAGCCAGCGTAGCCGCTGAATCTTAATTCGCTGAACTATGTCTATGTCGCGGTACAGCTCATACAACTCATCGTTCCATCGTCTGCGGTATTCGCCATCGCAAAGACGTAAAGGACCAAAAATCTTTCGGAGAATCTTTCTCTCGAACACTCCAAGCGCCATCTCATCCGATGTTGATAGGGTCCATGCTTCTGCGCCATACATTAGCACGGGCATGATGAGGGACTTATAGAGCGTGGTTTTCGTTCGTCGAGAGAGGGCTTTACTGTTCATTTGCCTACTCAGCCCAAAGTAGCACTTGTTGGCAAGAGAGATTCTTCGTTGGACTTCAAGGCTGACATTATTGTTGGTGTTGATGCTGGTTCCAAGATAAACAAAGCCCTCTACTTTGTCAAAATTGTAACTGTCAACAGTGATGCGGTAGCCAAGGCGCGAATGCGCTGACTGTTTATTTGATGACAGGAGGTACTTCGTTTTGTCCTCGTTCACCTCCAGACCCATTCGCTTCGCTTCCTTGTCCAGCTTTGAAAAGGCAGAACTAACGGCGCGGTTGTTGAGGCCAATGATATCGATGTCATCGGCATACGCCAGCAGTTGCACACTCTTATAAAAGATGGTACCTGACCGGTTTAATTCTGCAGCTCGAATTATCTTTTCTAGCATAATGTTAAAGAAGTCACACGATAGGGAGTCACCCTGTCTGAAACCTCGTTTGGTATCAAACGGCTCGGAGAGGTCCTTCCCAACTCTGACTGAGCTGGTGGTGTTGCTCAGTGTCATTTTACATAGCCGTATTAGTTTTGCAGGGATACCAAAGTCAGACATCGCGGCATATAGGCAACTTCTTCTCGTGCTGTCGAAAGCTGATTTAAAGTCGACAAATAGATGGTGTGTGTCGATCCTCTTCTCACGGGTCTTTTCCAATATTTGGCGTATCGTGAATATCTGGTCGATGGTAGATTTACCAGGTCTAAAGCCACACTGATAAGGTCCAATCAGTTCGTTGACGGTTGGCTTTAGTCTTTCACACAATACACTCGATAGAACCTTATACGAAATGTTAAGAAGGCTGATCCCGCGGTAGTTGGCGCATATTGCAGGATCACCCTTCTTGTGGATTGGGCAGAGTACACTTAAATTCCAATCGGCGGGCATGCATTCGTCCGACCATATTCTGCAAATAAGCTGGTGCATGCACCTTACCAGCTCCTCGCCACCATGCTTGAATAGCTCAGCTGGTAACCCATCAGCTCCAGCGGCTTTGTTGTTCCGTAGCCGCATAATTGCTATTCGAACTTCATCGAGGTCGGGTGACGGGATGTTAATGCCGTCATCAGCGATTTGGGGTTCGGGATCTTCATCTTCTCCGGTGACGCTTTCGCTGTCACCATTTAGCAGAGTGGAGAAGTGTTCCCTCCACAATCTAAGTGCGCTTTGGACATCAGTCACCAGATCGCCGTTCTTGTTCTTACAGGAATTCGCCCCGGTCTTAAAACCTTCCGTAAGTCGCCGCACCTTTTGGTAAAATTTTCGGGCGCTTTTCATGTCGGCTAGCATCTCAAGCTCTTCACACTCACGTATTTCGGCCTCTCTCTTCTTTCTACGGACGATACGTCTCTCTTCCTTTCTCAACTCCCGGTAGCGTTCCCATACAGCTCGCGTTGCGCCCGATCGCAGCGTGGCCCTGTAGGCAGCATCTTTATTTTCCGAAGCGGCGCGGCATTCCTCATCATACCAGTCATTTTTTCGGGTTCGCTGAAAGCCAACGACTTCTTCAGTGGCGGTACGCAGTGATCGAGAAATGTGCTCCCAGTGCTCGCAAATTCCGGTTTCTTGAGAAGTGCTCTCAGTGAGCAGGTGTGAGAGTCGAGTGGTGAAGTTTGCAGCTGTCTGTTGCGATTGCAGCTTTCCGACGTCAAGCTTTCGCTGTGTATTTACACGCACGTTTTTTGATGCACAGAGGCGTATGCGTATCTTGGCTGCGACAAGATAATGATCCGAGTCGATGTTCGGTCCTCGGAGTGTACGTACGTCTAATATACTGGAAGTATGCCTTCCGTCTATCGCAATATGATCGATTTGGTTTCGCGTTTTTCGATCTGGAGACAGCCACGTGGCCAAGTGTATTTTTTTATGCTGAAACCTGGTGCTACAGACCACCATGTTTCGGGCCCCGGCAAAGTCGATCAGTCTCAGTCCGTTGGCGGAGGTTTCGTCGTGGAGACTGAATTTTCCGACAGTGTGACCAAAGATCCCTTCCTTTCCCACCCTGGCATTGAAGTCACCAAGCACGATTTTGATATCGTGACGGGGGCACCGCTCGTAAGTGCGTTCTAAGCGCTCGTAGAAGTGATCCTTGATCACATCGTCCTTCTCTTCTGTCGGTGCGTGGGCACAAATCAGCGAGATGTTGAAAAATCTCGCTTTGATGCGAATCGTGGCGAGACGCTCGTCCACTTGAGTGAACGACAGTACTTGGCGACGAAGCCTCTCTCCCACCACAAATCCAACACCGAACTTGCGCTCCTTTACATGGCAGCTGTAGTAGATGTCGCAAGGCCCAACGGCTTTCTTGCCTTGCCCCGTCCATTTCATTTCTTGGATGGCGGTGATGTCAGCCCTTACTCTTACGAGGACATCAGCCAGCCGGGCAGCGGCACCTTCCCCATTAAGGGTTCGGACATTCCAGGTGCATGCCCTTAAATCGTAGTCCTTAAAACATTGCTTGTGGTCGTCATCAAAAAAGGGAGATCTCATCCGAGGCACATTGCAATTTTTCATTGGGTATAGTTTTTTTACGTGGCGGGTCCCAAGCCCAGCGCACAACCAAATACTGGAGGGTGGTTTTGTTTTTGAAGACACATTTATATAGCGAGCCGCTTGCTCCAAGTCAGACGCCCGCTTGCAGCCGCACCTCCTGGCGAACAGACGCTGCTGACTTCAGTGAGCCCTTAAACCGAATATGTCGGAGTGGCCCCACTGAAGCTCCCTCTCTTTCTGCCGTGACCCAAGGCTCCACACGGGTTGGTTACCATATCTCACACAAGGGTTGCTCACGTTGCCCAGAGTGCGCGACGAGGACGCAAGAGTAGGGATTGAGTGTAGCCACTCATCTGTAACTGCAGACCCAGAAGAGTTACCACACCCCATTGCACCCATTTAAGAGTCTTAAATTATTAAAAATAATTTCTGTTTGGCAAAATCCTAAGCTAAGTTTAGCAAAAACGAGCTGTTGCTTACTTATTAAAATAAATTTTTTAAAACAACTTATAAAAAGTGTTGATTGAGGCAGACTCCAATTAGCAATTTTGATACAATAATCAAAAATTAACTGCAATCAATTTCTTCTAAATGATTGGAAAATTGTGATTTCGGCAATCAAAATATAAGCAATCAATGTTAATTGCAATTAAAAAAGAATGCAATATTTGGTATAATATGCGATTGATATCCAATTTGAATGCAATTTTTTACAGCACGATGACATTTTGAATCGGACGACATATAGTTGCATTGCAGAGCAACGCCCACGAAAATCGTAAATAGGCTTGGTTTTCGATACTTAAAATTTATTTTAAATGGAGTTAAATAAGTATTCGCAGACTTTCCAATGTGACAGCGGTAAGTTTCAATGGGTACCGGGGGCGAACTTGCAAAACCCATGCCAGTGCCATTGACCATTTCATTCACGTTCCCACGATAGTGGCTTCTAGGATACCGGACGATCTGGGTATATATCCGGCAAAGGGCTGTCACTTCAGCAGCATTCCCCAAAATGTTTCATGCTATTACAACAACAACAACAACCATTTCATTCACTGAAGCCGTTCTTGAGTTGCTTGCAATTCTGGGGGATCGCTTTTGTGGTCTCTAGTTTGAGTTGTAATTTGGTTATAATGGAACCGTTTCTTTTTATCCAAGTTGCAAAAGAACACTAGTTAGGGTAACGAATTGCATGTAAAGCAACAACACTAACTCGGAAAAATATGCAAGTTGAGCCAACTCGGTAAAATGATATCCCACCTGAAATGTAGTGTTGGGAAGTGAAAACACTGCGCTACTGTGAATGAGCCGGAAGAAAATACATGGGAAATTTCAGTATAAGACGTAAACCGTTATTATTTGCGTAGTGTTTGTAAATATATAACTACGTAAACCGAAAATTTGTTTACACAGCTATTTTTCATTCTTAAATAGCACTAAACAAATCGCAACATTCATGAAAGAGGCTAACAGGATTACTTTTGCTACTAAAGGAAATTTCATCCGACTTGGAGCGTTCTTTTGCCGAGAGATTTGCTCTTCTACAGAATAACTACGCCGACTGCCCTATTCCGTTTTGTTCTAGGAAACAATAATCCATTTATTCCAAATTATTCTGTCCTTATTTGTAAATTTTGTTATTCCGCCTTATTCCGACATATTCGCGGTGTCAATAATATGACCGTTAGAGTTTTATAGACTACTTGAGACAGACAAATTTTTCAAATTTACGCAAGTAATCCATTATAAAAAACTCATACAACCTAGTTTGTTACCCAGTGCATCATCTAAAATCGCAAAATCTACCATTAAGTGTAATCACAATCCTGTGCAAATGGTCAATAACTATAAATTTTAGGAATACGAAAGACCGCGGGGTTAGACTAATTGCACATACACACATACGAAAATATTGCAATACATGCGCGTTTTCTCATATGAGTAGGCACATACAGTGCACAACAAATGGATAGCACAGTTTTTTTTTACTATACAGAAGTATTGACTAAATTTTGCTTAATTTAAATTGAGGTATTTTTTTTAATAAAAGTATAGTTCATTCTACAACAAACATCGCTTAAATTCAAGTTCAAGGGGGGAGGAAAAAATCAACAAACCTTTCACCAAATTTTACACTTTTAATTCGATTGCTTCAATTTTCAAATTCCAAAAGTCAACGGTAATTTCTAGCTAAATAAAACATTCACTTTATTTTACTAAAAGTTAGTGGGCTATAAAAAACACATTCCACAATTTTTCTAAATTTTTTGTTGTTTGTTGTTGAACTATATTTTTATTAAACAAATGAATTAAACTTAAATTAAGAAAACTAATTGTCAAAACTTATGATTATGTAACTGTGTTATCGTTTTGTCCGGCACTGTAAAAATGTGTGTATGTATGTTCATATGTATTGTATGTACAAACAAGTATTCGTATTTGTCTAATGAATAACTGCGGTTGATAATTTGTCAAAGACAATTTGTGTCCAAAAAACGTGCTCCTCAGTCATGTAAGTACAATTTGAATTAGTAGAAAAGCCACAAGCATGCCAAAAAAGCCATAATCAGATGCTGGTGATCAAAAACCGGACATGAGGTGTGCGCGTATTATTTTCGTTTTTGGTGATGAATGAAAATGCCAGTGAATGAACAGACGAAATGAACGAGTAAATAAACGTAAAGTCCATGAATTGGATAGGCTGGGCTTGGTTTTGGCTAACAGCCAGAGCACAATGAAGTTGAGCTGCAAGCAAGGGTGCTCAAATAAAAATACTGGTTTGTACATACATATCTACATACATATGTACATATATATTTGCAGCAAGAAATTAATAACATAAGTACCTAATCCAATCAATCAAACCAAAAATCTCAATCTAACAATTACGCACATGTGCAAACATATTTACATACTCGTAAATTTGTATACATATATCTACATTAGGCTGGGGTGGCATTTTTTTTTTGTTTGTTTGTTTGTTTCTGCGGGACATCAAGCATGCACATATAGCAAAAAGTCTGAATTTAATCTATTAGGCTATATCGACTCTGAATGGAAATTAGTTTTGAATATTGAATAAGTACATACATATATTAAAATAGAAAAATCGAATCTTTCACAAAACTTGTTCCTTTGAAGCCTTCAGTTTTTGCCTGAAATTACCTCAATCTCTTTTGATATTTTTAAAATTCCCATCAATTCATTTGCATTATCTTCAAAGCTTGACTTTTAATGGGAATTCAAAATGCCACAAAGCTGTTATATTTATTTTAATAATTTTTACCTAAAGAGAGTACGAGAGAACGACTATGGGATATCAATAATTTTGTGAAATCTCCAGAATGATATGGTACACATTGATTCCTCCACAGTAAAAGTGATGAGAGTAAATTGTTGCATGAAATATAGGAAGGAGAATGAGGAGCTTAAATCGCCGCTTGAATAAAGTAAAATAGCACATATTTCGCAAAACCAAAATTTTCCGATGACATAGAAGCCGAAATGATTTTGTCAAATACACTGAGAGCAATTAACGCCCGCTTAAGTCGCAATGGTGGATTCTATCATTCTTAGAAATATCCCTGATATGATTTTCGCACGACAGCCATAGAAAATCAAGATAGCAATCTTACGTGTTTAAAATCTATTAAATTGCGCAGAAAAATCAAAAAAGTTAATATATAATATTGCGTATATAACTTAACCTAACCATCAAAAATAAGTAAAGCAAGGATGGAAAATCGCGAAAGGACATCTACGTCTAGAGCCGCAGAAACGGAAAGAGAACGCGAATCACGGCTTCAGCAAATGCGTGACAGCCAGTCTAGAGTTGCTGAGACACCCCAACAGTATGTCGAAATACTTGCTGCCAATCGCTCCCGAATGGCTCGATCAAGAGAAAGAATCGATTTAAAGTTTTCGGCATTTCACTACAATAGGGACAATGACTACCGCAATGACAAGGACGTAGTGATTGGCGTAATGGACAAAGTTTGCTTACATTGCATTGTCGTGCTCTGAAGTTTGCCAAGGAATCCCCGGGAATGTGTTGTTCGAACGGTAAAGTTATTTTTACAACCAATGATTGAGTCGTCTGAACCCCTACAAGTTACATTTCTGGCGCCAATCCGATTTCCAAGCACTTCCTTCAAAACATCCGAAACTACAACCCATGCTTTCAAATGACGTCCTTCGGAGCAAATAATATAATCAACAACGCCGGTTACATGCCCACCTTCAAAGTGCAAGGGCAAATCTACCACAGAATTGGTAGAAGTACGAAGACGTATTTATTCCATGAATTCCGATGATTTCCAATGATTTACCATTCCAATTCAAGCGGATCCAATTCCCTTTGCGTCTTGCACAAAGCACAAGGCCAATCATTGACTATTGCTGGCTTAATTTTGGAAAATTCATGTTTTTCACACGGCCAGTTGCATGTGGCTTGCTCCCGAGTTGACACGCCAAAAAATTACACCAAATAAAAAAACAGAAAACATTGTCTATCCGCTGGCCTTAAGATGAAGTAATAAGTAATAAAAATAAATTTCAATTTGCCTTAAATACATGCGTTTCTTTTTTGATTGAGCCCATATCTACAACATATATAATTTATTCTTTAAAAAAAATGTATGATAGGTATACCATGGATTTTTATTTAAAGGCCGTAAATTTCGTTAAAAGCTCAATTTAAATCGTGTGGTAATACAACACTAATGCCTGCTTAGGGCCAGCAACGCGGACCGGGTCAGCTAGTACCCTATACAAATTCTCTTGAAAAAAAAATCGACCCAACTTGATGTTATATAAGTAGACACAATACATTCATACATACATTTATATGCTCCGTAGACTCACTTATGTAAATACCAGAAACTAATAAAGAAAATAATATTGACTTTGGATCTCAGGGGTGGTACGTCGGTTAGCAAACAGTGGGTTAAAAGGGTCAAAATATTTAAAAGAAAATATTTTAGTGTATCCGGTGCTTGTTTTTATGGTCGTGGTCAAAGTAAGACCAAGGAATAGTTAAATTGTGGCGTTATATATACATTATTTATAATAATTGGGCATGAGACTAGATCCCGATTAAATATTCATATGCATTATATTTTCATATCTAATATAAGATACAATATCATTTTTATTTTATACTTTTATGGGTACCTTGCTTCATTTGATGACAGGAAGTACTTCGTTCTGTCCTCGTAAACCTCCATTTCATCGTCATACGCCGAACTATTATCTCTAATATAATGGTAAAGAAGTCGCACAATAGGAAGTGGCTCTGTTTGAAAACATAAATCATTTATTTTAGGTAGGGTTTTATACATTTTGAAGGAACTGTTATGTAATCGAGAAAAATATATCGCGATTTGAAGACTCAGAATAAGGAAACATTTTTCTTCATATGAAGACGAAGCCACACTGATAAGTTCCAATCAGTATATTGAAGGTGGTTTTCAGTCTATCAATCAATACGCTCGACACTTATATGCCAATATTACTGGATTGCAATTTTTGTGTATTGGACAGAGCATACTTAATACTAGTCGTTGACCATATTTTGCACTTTACCAGCTACGCGCCGCTCAGATGGCAGTTGGTCAACACCAGCACCTTAGATGGGCCACTATTCGAGTTTCGTATAAGTCCGGTAATGGAACCTCGGCTACGTCATCATTGATTGGAGGTTCTTGTCTATCATCTCCGACTTCCGTGCTATCACCATTGATCAGCGTGGATAAGTGCTCCCTCCACAGTTTAAATATACTCTGGATGTTGGGCCTCTGCTCACTATTTTTATTCTTATGAAAACCTAGATTATTTCTCATGAATCGTGTTGGTTCGCTATTTCGTTTTCTACAGATGATGTACCATAAAGCTCCAGTGAGTGCGTTAAGGGTTTTTGATTGACCTCTTTGAGGATTATCTACAACCATGAGCCGTACGTCAAGCATCGCATTATAATACTAATATATAGAAGTACTCTGTACTCCAGTTTTAGAGGGGAATTCAAGTTTGATGAGCGAATGAAAGCTGTTGTTGGCGTGCAGATTAATTTAAGTTTTCTTAGAGTCAATGTGCTTACACGAAGTGAGGCACCTGTCGAGATACTCGCCAGGATGCACCACTTCATTGTTGGGCGCGCGAACAGGAACTCCGATTTAGTTTGAAGATGACGTGTTTGCTCTTCTGCTCATTGATCCTTATGCACCAGTTGGTCAAAGACTCCTCCATGGGCAATGAATGCTGAGCTAGATGCATTGTTCGGTATTTCGATATTTTGAGCCGATATTTTTTTGGGATCGAGCATTTGGGTCCAAGTATCGTATCGAATTTTCGAAGAAAAGATATATGAACCCTATGTAATTATCTATGTTGCTTGTTTTATTTGACACTACAGTGTGCAGTCTTTTAATATTTTTCCGATAGTTAAAATGAGACCCCCATTGATACTTTCGATTCGATATCGAATTTAAATCCCACCTTTGACCAGGGACCACTTAGTCTTTAGCAAGCTTAAAAAATAAAATAAATTGTATTAACCGATAACCAAACTTTAATCAAATTAACATAAGAAATCGTAAAATAAAATAGAGTATATTGGGGAAAATTAGCATAGCTTTAATTATCAAAGTAGGTTTCTGCGACAAAATTTAAGATCGTTTCAGAAAGTTATGGATAAAAATACTATTGCACCCAAAAAACGTGCTTTCTGCTTTATTTCCAGATTTTTAGGATGTATTTGGGATTCTGAGTATTCAGTTGTTTATTACTCAAATCACGTTACGTGACCTAAGTATTTCAGTTTTGTTATATGTATAGTGCAATTTCTAGTAAATAATAGAGTTTCTGGCAATAAGAGTTTTCAATTTACATCTTGTGTTCAAGTTCTTGAATTCGTGTTGTAATATTTTTACTAAAGGCACTTGCATATCATCTTATACTTTTGGCCGTTTTCGGGACTTGTTGAAATTAATACTAAAGCAGAAAATCCTTCTTAGCATAGATAAGTTGTAGGAAAAATCATAGGATAGGGTTTGTGACAAAAGGGTTGCGTATCAGTCAGCTTTAATTGTTGTTGTTTATTTGGAAATAACCATCGAATACATTAGTCAACATATGCAGATGACTGCCATGTTTCCTTATATGTTTTCCCTACATGTGTCATACTTTTCATCGTCAAGTAGTAACCATCGTCAAGGTATGCCACTAGGGATTCTGAAATTTCAACATTACAATGGACAAAAACGGATTATCGGAATTGCTGTATTCGGCCGTTGCGTAAATTTTCTCGAAATTAAAAATATTTAAATTTTTTCCTTTCAATTTCAGTTTCAACCCACTGTACACATGTGATTGAAGTGTGCCACTTAAATATCTACAAACTTATCGATGCATACAGATAAAAACAACGTGCTCTTGGCTGTTGGCCGCGAGGTTGCTGTCTGTCAGGCTCTAAGTAAACTTCAACAAATGCACACACACAAGCAAACTGTGCCAGCGAGCGGACCATTGAATGAGCTGGTAAAAGAAATCAATGTTACCTACCACCAGCAACATTGAAAAAGGCTAAAACGCTACATCGGATATGCCCATCCCAAAAAATTATTAATACGACACAAGAAGTTTAATTCTGTTGTTTTCTTTTTTTTTTTTGGTTTATTTTTTTCTTTTTATTCTTGTAAGATTCTTTCCTTCTCATATTCAACATACAATATCTTGGTTACATCACCATAAAAAACATGAATACACAAACGCATGTTAATCGGCAAAATGACGCAACTCAAAATTGTTTTCGTCTTCCACTATCGAATTACAAATGTTATTTGTCATTATCAAAGTAATGAAAAAGTTATAAATACAAAATAAGTATAACTTAAATTATTATAAAATTATTTTAGGACCCTGTAGTTTCATTAGATGTACATATTTATAATATCAGCAAGTTATATCTTTTTGTAGTATTTGTGAGTTTCGAGTTGCGACTATTAAGAAGTTAAGGGGCCGGGTACTAAAGATTAGTACAACAAAAGTGCCACAACAAAACTCAAACTCGCCCATAAAGCTGGGAAAAAATCGCCATGTGTAAATTGAAAAGGATAGTAAATTATGGGCGGGTGGGGTGATGCGGAACAAAAGCTTGGGGAACATACATATATGCACATATGTATGTATGTATGGGTATAAAAGAAAAATTACATATTTACATAAGTACATTATGTTGATGCGGACTGAGGGTCAGCTCAAGTAATGTGGAACTTGTACTCTTCACGAGAAGGTATAAAGTGCCTTCGGTGACTCCACCGTTACAAAATGGTATCCGGTTAAGTCTTTCAACAAGTGCCAAATTTCTAGGCGTTATTTTAGATAGGAAGTTGAACTGGAAAGATAATCTAGTTCAACGTCATGAGAAGGCTTCCGTAGCCATCTACACATGTAAGAGAGCCATAGGCAGGAAATGGGGTCTTAATCCCCGGATCTGTCGGTGGCTTTTCACAGCGGTCGTCAGACCAATACTCCTATATGGGGTGATCGTATGGGGGCCTGCATTAGAAAAAGAGGTTAACCTCAGACTACTCACCAAGGTGCAAAGATCTAGTATGATCTGTATAAGTGGGGCGATCAGAACCACGCTAAATGAGGCCTTGAACGCCATTTTAGACCTCCCTCCTTTAGATTTGGTTGAACATCAGGTGGCAGCGATGACTGCTTTGCGACTAAGAGAGACATCCCAGTGGTATCCTGAAAGCCAAGGGCTCTCTTGTATTTTGAACAAGTTCTGCTCTATTCCGAGTAGCACGGACCGGTGTGCTTTAACATCGGTTTCTGAAAGTAACTTTATTACATGAATTCCAAGCAGGGAGGAGTGGAAACTTTAGTTTTATACTCCACCTGATAGCATTGACATTTATACAGATGGCTCGAAACTCGATAATAAGGTAGGAGGAGGCGTTTTCTCACGAAACCCTCTCCTACAAATTTCCTTTAGGTTACCAGATCACTGCAGCGTCTTCCAGGCTGAGGCCTCAGCTATCATGGAGGCGGTAGAGTAGATAGGGACCGGGATTATAGGAAGGTGCATCTTCATTTTTAGTGACAGCCAGGCTGCAATTAGAGCTCTGAGCTCTTTCACGTTTAACTCGAAAATCGCGCTGGACTGCCGCCTATCTCTACAGAAGATGGCCAAGAAGAACAGACTGTACCTCATTTGGGTCCCTGGTCACCGGGACATAGAGGGAAACTGCATGGCAGACGAACTTGCAAGACAAGGTACGACCAAGCAGATTCTTCAGGATAAAGAACGGATTGGTATGCCGTTTGCCACTTGCAAACTGCTGCTCAGAGATTGTACATATAAACAAGCTGACAATAGATGGAGGCAAAATACGACCTGTTGAACCTGAAGACAGACGTGGCCTACATGGGATCGGAAACGGCCGCGCAGTGTTCTCTCTCTAAGAAGGGAAAGCATTTCCAACATGATCGGGGCTCTAACAGGGCACTGCCTGATAGGGAAGCATGCTGAACGGTTGGGAGTACCCTTCTGAAGATGCTGTAGGAGTTGCAAGAACGACGAGGAGGAGGAAACGATCTTGCGTTTACTGTGTAAGTGTCGTGCACTGTGTAAAAGCAGAATGCGATATCTGGGATCACCGTTTTTTGGATGATATTAATGAGGTCTCAAGCGCCGAGGTAAATTGCCTGTTGAGGTTCATCAGTGAGGCAAAATGGTTTGGTGAGGGGTAATTATTCTTCTTAATTAAGTGAGCCGCTGAAGGCGGCTGCCACTCCAATCTAACCTAACCTAACATTATGTTGATCCAAAGCAAAATTATCGACACAATTTGGCCATACTTAAAGTGTTCTTTGCAGAGAAATTATGGTTTCCTAATAACAAAAGAGACACAAACAAATCATAGAGTTAGAGTATTTTAGGTTAGACATAATATTCTCAGTTTGGTCCAGAAAGTGTTGACAGCAGCGTCAGTAATTATTTTAAGTAGTTTGGTAGCGATGAACATTCTCGCATGCCCTCTTTTTACTGAACAAAGTCTATTTAGGAACATCAAAATTATCGACGGCCCAACAGGCGTACATTAACCCTTTTTTACCTGTCAACTCCTCTATTTTACGGTGGAAAATTTTTTTGTAAAAAAACTTACCTCTTTCGATCCAAATAGCAATTTGAAAACAAAAAATGTTGATAAAGAAGTTCTGAGAAGAAGATATAGCCTTGTGTAATTTGTACAATATATTAACCAATAATAAGAAGGGTGGCGGGCTAACATGCAAAATGCGTTTATGTTAGAATAAGCCACATAATTTGTAATGGTTAGAAAAATTAAGTTAAGAAATATAAATAAATTTAAATTTGAAACTAATTACAAATAATTCATATATTTTGGTTGACTAAGGAGGATAAAATTACGCATACATATAAATTGTGTCCCACTTGATTTAATCTTTTACATAAATTTACAACATTTGCTGTTGAAACCCAAAAAGCTAGTACAATTTCTTAATCAATCTGAGTTGCTGTTTCTTGGTAAAGCTCGAAATCGTATGGAATTTCAGATTTCCCACAAATAACTTACATTTTTATGTCTTAGGATTGGGTTTTCCTTGAGGTAAACTTTGCATTAGACTTTACCTTTAAAGTCTACAATTTGTTCATTGTTGCATACTTTCTGTTCTACTGGTTCTTGAAAGCGACGATATTTTTAATGGCATTAGCTTTTATAAATCTATGACTACAATTATTTGTTAGACGAAACGAAAACGTCATGGTAGTTTTAAAACGGGAAAGCCCAAATGTTGGACCCCAAATTAATGAGATCCGGCGTAATTGCACTCTTCCGATAATAATTTGAAGTCCAATTAGTATTTTAATTTCTTCTTTAGTGGCCTGACCAAAGCTCTTGTGATGTTGTTTGTGTAGCTTACAAGTTAGCATAAAACATGGCTTTTTCAAAAATGTCATCTGTCATAAATTGATAAAAATAATATCATAGATTTTGATCGTATTCATCGTTGACTTTACTATTTTCTAGGGGGTGAAGGTACAGGTTCGTTTTCACTTCGGTGCCCGTTTTCCACATAATATTACATTCTGCATGGCCAGATATTTCAATTGGAACTTTAACTACTGCGTTTTCCATTCCGTTGTTCAAAATCTTCTTTGCCACACCGGCGAGACTGCATCTTACATATGTATGCATTTATATTTACCTAATTAAATTTCGCCACCGTTCAAGTAAGATGTGAAATATATTGACCAAATTATTTTTGTACAATATATTGTACATTACTTTTGCACGCCAATGTACAATGTATTTATTTGGGTAAATTTTTTTCAAATTACAAGTACAGATACATTTAATATCTTTAAATTGTTAAAATATTTACATTAAGTGTTCAAAAATGAAATTGAATGTATTTTTCGGTCAATGTTAGCAGCTATAAGCACTTCACATTTGATTGATAAATAAATACTTTTCAATTGTAATTTTACATGCCCTTTTTATAATACTGATATTCAGTAGAAACTGGTGTTTGAAACCAAAGCTTGTACTGTGGATGCACACGACCGTTATGATGACAACACCAAAGGGCTGATTATGTAAACTTCGCACAACTTCGCAGAAAGTTTTTGACAGAAAAAACGTTTCTTCTTGGCGACAGACCTGAAGACGATCACACAGAGAAAAAACTTTTTTAAAAACATTGCGTATAGAGTCCAAGAAACTTCTGTAATCCATCAAATTTCGTATGTAATTTATACTCGACCATAGATAACGAAGCGTGATTAATTTATTGCCCAAAAATCAAGATAGCATCGTTTCGTTCCTATCGTTAATAATCCCCTGGATTTTAGCCATTTCCTGAAACTACGGAACGAAAAGTGGTATGCCGAATGTTGTCGATTAGAAGATTTTTTTACGATCAGCATACTTTTTACTTTTACGGGTAAGTTTTACTTGTTTTTTGTCTGACAGTGTAATTTATTATTTTTTTCTGACAGTAAAGGGATAACTGAAGTACATCCACATATAGGTATAAAAGCAAGACATTTGAATGAGATATTTGGTGGCCACGAGATAATATTAGATCATAACGTTTAATGTTCACAAATGTTCGCAAATATTAACTACCGAGGCTTTTTTTTATTTTCGAAATAATTTGTTTATTTTTAAAGGGCATTGACAATTTACGATCAATAGTGAATAATTTAATAAATTGTTTCTAAAAATTGGAAGCACCTAAAATTATTTCAGTCTTAGATCGCGTGAGGGATCATCTAAATAGTGAAGTGAAAGTTGTTTTGGTAAATGAATGATAAAAAGTATCAATAAATCAGTGAATAAAAGATAAACTTCGATTTTTTAACCAACCACTTTAGTTCTTGTTACAAACTTAATAAATAAAGGGAGCAATCTATTTATTATGTCTGTGATTTAAATTGAGGTTAGTTGTTCATATTCACTACTTTATCAACTTTTTTATCATTTCGCTATTTGCCCAAAATACTTTCACAAGTTACGTCAGTGATTTTGTTCAATATTACCTAAGTTATATGATGTAAATACCTAGAAACATTTTGTAAACTGCCAGAGTGCTCTGGTTAAATATAAAACAACTAAGAACTTTTATAAACTGTCAAAGAACTTTCAGAAAGACTTAAACTAGCCGACTTAGGTGTAATTTACCTAAGAAATAGCGTACCAAGAATAGTTAGTGTTACGATAACAAAAAAAACTTACTTTCCTAAGGTAAGCTATATAAAGTTTATGTATATGTGCTTGTATAGTAGGCACGCAAACATTCTAAGTATAGTTTAGTATAGTAGGTATGCAAACATTGTAAAGCAAAACATCGATGGTTTATTGTATTGATTTTAAAAAAACATCGGTTGTCAAAAACATCGATAGCAAAAGCCTCGATGTATTTTAAAGTTCTTCAATGACAACAATTCAATAATGCGGGAGAAATAGTTTACTTCCGTACAAATAAACTCGGGTAGCTAAAAGAAATACAAGAATTTCAAAATAAAACAAAATTTAAAAACAATAATGTCTATTCCATGTCAAAGGAACTGAAGTCGCCACGTTGGATAAATATTTGCAAGTATGTATGTATATGCTGTCCCGGAAAGACATTTTTATATCCATTCTGGTGAGCTAAATTTTTATGACATGCCCAAAAATCAAAAGATCTTATTAAACCGTTTAAAGTAAAAACTCTTCTACTCTTAACCAAAGTATTTTTTAAATGTAGTAATTTTAATCTAATGTTGTTGTTAGCGCCAGAATAGAATTGAAAGGTTTGGAATAAATCGACATAAAAAAGCATCGACGTATCGATGTTTTTCGATTCAATTTGCTTTACAAAAACATCGATGTATCGTTTGGATCGTGGTTTGAAAATTTAGAATCGTAACAGCAGGAAATATCAGGCAACAAGAGAATTGGCGTCCAACCAATCTACATTCGAGGTTCGAGAAGTTTCTACTTCTAACAGACCTTTGGCCAGTGCAATCTTATAAATAATGCGTAAATAATGCATTCATCTGGGATATGGAGCTTCGACAGCCTGCCTTTGTGAGTTGAGAACAGAAAGGCTTTAGAGTCTATGGGCTGCGAAGAAGATTGTTAGATATAAGTGTCAGTTTATAATAAGGATATATCTATTGGGATATGACTCCTGCGCATAGTAAAATAGGGAATTATAAATACTGCAAACTATAAATGGAGATTTTCTTCTGACTATCGAAACATTTTAACATAGTTTTGCCGAAGTTAAGCTAATACTGGCTATTTCACATTAAATTTTTTCAAATTTCTAGAGTAATTTACACCCCTGCTTCTGTTGTTAAAAATTTCCCATATCAAATTTAAATTCTCCATACATATATACGTAACTTATGAATATATATTCCCTTTTGTTCATTTTCCATTGCCATATGACTTTGGTTGATTGTCGACGAAGTGTATTCACTGTCATTTTGTTGTTGATGTTGCGGTAGTGATGTGGTTGGTTACCTTTTTCATCCTGCCATTCTTTTCATTGATGTTATTGTAGATGTGTATAAAAGGTATAGTATAAATGTATACACGTAAAGGGTGGTCAAATTTTAAGGGCCAATGTTGAATGTGAACCACACCTAAACGTCAAGTTTTTTTCTGCATTTCATTCGACATTTCTCAATTTCAGACTAACTCAATTTGAACATGGAAAGATACACAATCGAGCAACGTGTTAAAGTTATTCAGGCTTATTATAAAAATGGGCGTTCAAATCAAAATGCATATCGTGCACTTCGTGATTCAGTGATGAGACGCATTTTCACCTCAGTGGATTCGTCAATAAGCAGAATTGCCGCATTTGGGCGAATGATAATCCAAGAGTGATTGTCGAAAAACCAATGCACCCACAAAGAGTGACTGTTTGGTGCGGTTAATGGGCTGGCGGCATCATCGGGCCGTATTTTTTCCAAAATGAGGCCGGTCAGGCAGTTACTGTGAATGGTGTTCGCTATCGTGAGATGATAATGAACTTTTTATGGCCCGAATTGGAGCATATGGATGTGGACAATATGTGGTTCCAACAGCATGGTGCCACTTGCCACACAGCCAACGAAACAATGGCTCTTTTGCGCGACAAATTCAATGGCCGTGTTATCTCATGTGGTGGCGATGTCAAATGGGGTTATTTGAAAGAAAAGGTGTACGTCGATAAGCCAGCAACAATTCAAGAGCTAAAGGATGAGATAATTCGGCACATTAACGGCATAGAACCTCAATTATGCCTCAGCGTCATCGAAAATTTGGACCATCGGATGGAGATGTACCGCCGAAGTCGCGGCGGACATTTGGCCGATATTTTGTTCCACACATAATTGAACCACACTATGTTATCATAATAAAAAAAATTACAATAATTTCCAAAATAATTTGTGTTTTATTCAAAATCAACATCGGCCCTTAAAATTTAACCACCCTTTATATATGCCAATGCTCTTATGTTTATGTTCTTTTCAATGATATTTTTTTATACACGTTTTTTGTGAATGAAGATTATTGAATGGTTTAGCACGCGCCTTAAAATCGCAATCTGAGATGGTTATATTGCTGGTTACTCTTCTTTGTGTGGTTTACATATTTAT
Organism: Anomoia purmunda; assembly: GCA_951828415.1. Classification (NCBI taxonomy): domain Eukaryota; kingdom Metazoa; phylum Arthropoda; class Insecta; order Diptera; family Tephritidae; genus Anomoia; species Anomoia purmunda. Next base: position 55,490,249 of record OX639993.1, read on the forward strand.
GGTTTATTTTGATGTTTTGTTGAAGTTATTGCTTCCTCTTTTTAAAATTGTTGCTAAACTTGCAACTTTGGAGATGAGTAAGAATTTGGAACAATTTGCTACTATTGATTTTTATGTCTGTACAGGTATACTCGTACAAGAAAGAGCTATCTCTTCTGATCTTGATAGCGTCCATACTTATGCGCCGAACAATAGCGCAGGCACGATGAGAGGCTCATAGAGCGTATATTTCGTTCGTCAAGAGAAGGGTTTACTACGCAATTGCCTACTCAGTCCAAAGTGGTGTTGACGCTGCCCAGGGTATTATAACTTTGTTTACCTAACGGTTGTTTGTAACAGCATAGAGAAACCGAGATAGATATATGTAGATCTATATGTACATATATACCAAAATTCTCTAAACAGAATAGCGAAGTTGATGAAGCCCCTTGTCTGCCAGTCCGTGCAATGGATAACTCGCGTAAGTATTGAGCTATTTCAACGAAACTTGGTATACACTTTGCCCTGCATCCAAGATACGTTGGTATTGCAATTGGGCGAGATCGGATAGCAATTTTCTCAAATTTGATACATAGGATTGGGTTGGGAGAAGGAACACCTTAATTTTTTTGTTTTTTTTTTTGGAAAATGGGCATGGCCTCTCCTACTTTAGTCAAAAAAATCTATCCTCCGAAACATTTCAAGTCAGGAAGCAAAATTTCGAAAATTTTTTAAATCGGACAAAAACTGCGGCCACCTACATATAACGGTAATTTTCCAAAATAAAAAGAAAACTCGATATTTAAGTAACTATTAAAGAGAATTTGCTCAAATTTTATATGTATAATGAGATTCCATAAGCACATCCAGGGAATAGAAACATTTTGGTCAAACGTCTGCCACCGCCCACTTCCGAGCAAATAGGTATATGTATCTCAAAAACTATGCTACCAAACTCCACCAATAGAAACATTGCAGTTCAAGTCAATAAACATAACTTTGAAAATTGTAAAAATCATCTATCATAAAATGTTACAGTCATACTAATTTCCTTTTGTTAAATTAGTGAAATAAAAAATCAATAAACGACGTCTAAGGTTTAAAAATGTGTCATACTGGCAAGCGCGTAACGGCACTGCTGTTAAGGACGATGATGTCGACATCATCAAAAGTTGCTCGATCTCATAAAATATAGTGTCTGGCCGGTTCAATTCTGCAGCTGGAATTATCTGAAAATAATATGAAATATGAATAATATGAAAATAATATGATACGAAGCTCTTTGTTTCGTGAGTGATAACACTGTGAAAAGGTGGGTTTTATTACATTTTCCAGTGCTGCCACTAGGATAAAATGGATAATGGGAATTTTTGAAAGTACAATTCGATATTTCGCAGTTTCTACACCACCGCTGATGTAGACAATAGGTGCCTTACCGAAGTTAGTTCCGGCTGCTCAGTTCCCCACTTATAGCACCTATATAAATAAATAAATAAAATAAATTAGCAACATCACAAATTAAAAATTTGCATTTACATATGTAAAACGATAAAGCAGAAAAAAACTATTTTAGTGAAAGGTGTAATAACAATATCAAGAAATGAATAAACATGATGAATTCAGGATAACAAAAAATAAATTTTGTTTTCAAAATTTCAATTTCAATTTAATTTATTCGGTCTATGACATGATATGTCTTACAGACTAGCGGTACAATCAAATTAAAACTAAATATACAAAATTAACTTAAAACTAAAAACCAAATGTATGCGAAAAATAAAAAATAAAAAGCTACCCATACAAATCGTCTATGACTGATTTAAAGACAGATCTTGGTGACGAAAAATCAATATTTACTTTTTTTGAGATTTTGTTAAACTCTAAAAGCGCTCTAAAAATTGGTCCATGAGAAAAATAATTAACTTTGACAACTTGGAAATAGAACAATTTTTGAAAACGAAAAGCTTTACTAGGTATATTAAAACTAACCATCCCTAGAAGTTCGGAACAGTCAATGAAACCATTAATTACATCATAAACAAACATTAAAGACTGAATTGTTCTTCTGCTCTGAAGTGATGTTAAGCTTATTAACAAACATCGGGCATTGTATGAGGGCAACGGCTCTTCAAATCTGATCGATTGGAGTGCAAAGCGAATGAACTTACGCTGAACCCTTTCAATCCTAGCAGCATGGCAATCATAAATCGGATTCCAAATAACAGCAGCATACTCGAGTTTCGAGCGAACTAAGGTATTGTAAAGAAGTCTCCTAGTATACGGATCTTTAAAATCCTTAGAGTAGCGGCGTAAAAAAGCTAGATTTCTATAAACCTTTGGAAGGACATAACATATGTGATTTCGGAAAGTAAAACGGTTATCGAACACAACTCCAAGGTCAACAAAATCATTAACTGAAATAAGTTGGTGATTTGTAATAATATAGCACGATTTCCGAAACTCCGGAGATTTAGAAAATGAAATATGGAAACATTTGCTAGTATTCAATGAAAGTTTATTACTGCGACTCCACTCGACCAGATTGTTTAGGTCATGCTGCGGGAGATGAGAATGATTCTCGCAAGTAATAATACGAAAAAACTTCAAATGATCAGCATAAAGTAGAAAATTTGAGTTTTTAAAGCAAGAACCAATGTCATTAATGAAAAGAATAAATAGAATTGGACCAAGAATGCTACCTTGTGGAACACCCGAGGTCGCCAAAAAAGAAAACGACTTGCAATTTTCTATTTCAACAAATAACAATCGGTTTGAGAGATAAGATTTTAGCCAGGCCAAGAAAACAGAGTGGGAACCAATACATTCGAGTTTATGCAATAAAATTGCGTGGGATACTCGATCAAATGCTTTCGAGAAGTCTGTATAGATGGTATCTATTTGAGAACCACTTTTGAATGCTGTGATACAGTACTGCGAGAAAACAGCTAAATTACTGACAGTAGAACGCCCTCTGGCAAATCCATGCTGGCGCGGCTCTAAAATAGATTTGGTAGCAAAGGTAATTTTTTCTTTAACCACTTGTTCAAAAAGCTTTGAGCATACTGTTAGTTTAGATATTGGTCTATAATTGCTTATATCATTCCTACTACCTGATTTAAAAATTGGAGTAATCGAGCCGAACTTTCATCGATCAATGAACACACCAGTAGAAAGCGATAGATTGATGATCAAACATAGAGGCTTACTGATCGAAAATTTACATTACTTCAGAAAGTAAGAGCAGAAACCGTCGTAATCAGATTTCAAAAAAGTTTTTATAGCCGTTATACCATTCTGAACATCTAATTCAGAGACTGACAAATACCCGAAATCCAGTGAATGGGTAAAGGCAAAATGTTAACATAAATGCGTTAAATTACTGTTTTTAACAAAGTTTTTAAGGTGGGCTCTACATAGTTTTAAGTGAATGAAATTTTAACAGAGGGAATGTGTTGCTTCTAAAAGAGGATTAATAAAAATCGTGATCCTCTTTGTACTAAAAATTGACGTTTGTACCTAAAATTGTATAATTTTGTTAAGTCCGTACACCACCCGCCATAAAAATTGATAACACACTAGTTTAGCCAGTTATTATTCGCGGCTGTAGGTATGGTACCTCGGTATTTTACATGCCAGTTGTTCGTCGAGGGATTTATTTGGCTTTGTTACCAGCCCAAACATTAGGTAAATCCCCAGCTCTCAGCTGAAAATAACAGAGTTTCGTATCATGTCACGTTTGATGCCCGGCTATGCAAATGAATTACAAACTTTACCTCAAAAAGATATGTGGAAGTATCTAGGTGCGGAAACCACACATAGAGAATAAAATTACTGAAACGAAACTAGCGCCCGTAAACCACGAATGCGTTATTGGGCGAAAATCAAAACTTAGCTTAAAAAACGAAATGTTACTTTATACATATGTGGAGGACCATGGTCTATTAAAAATTACTAATGCAGTTTAACAACCATCCAGATCGCCTAGCTAAGGATCTTTTAATCCAAGCATATTCTGGAAGTACTTTGCCGATGTTCATAACTGATGCAGTGTATAAAAACTGTGGTTTTTTGCATGCAATATTTTTAATGATATGTTGTATAAATCTTGAACGATACCCCTCTTGATATTCGGTATTTAAGCGTTAATTATAATATCCTTCATGATAATTTTCTTTTAAACATTTATGATATTATATTCTTACTAGTATACGTGCTCAGACTCTTGCTATCCCTACTGATATCCTTTAAAAAAATTTAGTATTAATTTAATATTTTAACATTCGAAAAAAAATGTTCAATGCCCTACCACAGAACATACGTTTGCAAGTTAGTTTTATGACTTTCTGTGGCTTTCTATGAAGATATACAATAAATAAAACTGAAATAGTAATAATAATAATAATTAGCTATAGAGAAACATACCCATATTAACCACAATTATATGCAATAATATTTGATCAGCGCCATATTTTGTTCCGTAATCGAAAAACAAAATAAATAATAATAATAACATCAAACGATACCTACCTTTGTAAAAAGTCAAGTAATGACTATTTTAAAAGTGTCAGTAGAGGTAGATAGATTTGCAGTAATAGTACTGAAGGAAATTATTAATTAAAAGATGAAGTGGACACTTTTTTTTTGACGAACATTTGCTGGCAAGAAATTGCAACATTTTAGAATAATGCACAGAACGAAAATACCATTAAAAATGCCCTATAGATGGGACCAAATTTTGCGGATTTCTCTTTGATTTTTTTTTAAATAAAAAGCATTTCTTATTATGGCTGGGTAAGTGTTTTGAATAAAATCAAGGAGATAATCTGTAAAACTAAGATGAAAACTTTTCAATGTAATTAAGCAGGTAACCTTTAAATTAAAATGAAAATCTTTTCAATAAAATCTAGTAGATAACCTATAAAATTAAGATGAAAACCTTTAAAATAAAATTAAGAAAATAATCTGTAAAACTAAGATGAAGCTTTTTATTAAGAAGATAACCCGTAAATTTAAGACCAAATTCTTTTCCACAAAATGTATAAGTTAGCCTGTAAGACTAAGATGAACACCTCTTCAATATATTTAAGAAGGAAATCTCGGCTTTCATAAGAATCTCCTCTTAGTTTTAACTTAGTTTTAATACTCGTAAGCCGATTATCTTACTAATTTGAAAATATTTTTATTACATTATTCACAAAGTAAATACACCCTACAGTCACGGTCGCCTATTAATATGTCTCATTAAAATTAGTTGATGCAATAAGTTTTTTTTTTTGTGAAATATTCAAAACAATGTATAATTTAGACTAAAAAGAGTTTTTCTAAAAAAAAGTTTAACTTATTAATAAGATTCTAGTAAAAATGAAAGGATGCCCTTATTAATTTACTTTTATCATTTTTTGGACAATATTCCACAAAAATCAATAAATTGTCTTCAGCCGTTTTCTTTCAACAAATTTCTAATGAATTTTTTTTTCAATATTGCCTCCCTCGCCCTCATTAGCCATCAAGCTGTTTAGACGTCAATCTATTTAATTATAGGTGAACTCCTTAGCTGCGTGTGGTACCAAAGCCTCCATTTTCTGTTGAAAAAATTGCTTTAAAATATCTATTTTAGTTAACATTACAATATAAAATTATATTAAAGGTATAACCACAACTTTTCAAAGTGGTAAAGATGATATCACATCTTCTCATCAAATTTCTTTCTTTCTAGAATTTTTCAAAGTTTGAAGACGGGTACATGGACTCTAATTATCCTTATCTCCAACCATACCGCATGAAGTGTGACGTCGCTACTGGAATGTTCGGTTCTTTTCAAATTTGGCCATTTGCCGCTCTTACCACAATAGCACAAGGTCGAACCTGATTTGTATCCAAACTAAAATAGCAGGGAATGATGGAAATTATTTAAAAAAAGTTGTATTTTACGTTATCGGTTATTATCGGTATATTCGACAATATGTTTCACATTATAATTTAGTTTTGACGGGTACATTTGACATAAACAGGCAAAAGGGCTTGCTCGTTTCACACGCAGAAAATATATGGTTGGAATGAATGAAGAATCGAATCGCACAAAGCATAAAAAGTAAAACATTTAATGAAACCATATGTAATAAGAAAAAAAACTTTCGGAGAATGCATTTCGACAATATCTCTGCAAACATTAGTTTGAGAAATGATTGAACTGATTTTGGATGTGCGTACAAGCGGGGACATACGCAAAGACATATTCCAAATTTAACATATGTACATATGTATTTATGTATGTACAAAACATGTGTAACTTGTAAAAACACAGCTTTAAATTGTTGACCAATGTGGCGAGTGTAACTAAATGTGGCGCCATTTTTCCCGCACAGCAGGCCGCATGAGATCAGTTAACCAAAGTTGCTTTAAGCTCTACTCGCATCGCATTGCTGGTGCGGATTTGAGCAATCGTGCGCGCCGAGATTATTTACACTTGCACCTGTTGCCACTACGTATGCACCGCTGCTGGAGCAAATGCTTGCTGCAGCCGTTGCACCACAGGCGACAGCTACATAGCCGACAATTCGACTACCAATTTTTCTATGCCAGTTGTGGGGGCAGAGATATTGCGCGCGGTGCCACACTTGTATCCCTCTTATCGGCATACAATCAGCGGCGTCGATCGGTTATCAACGACATTTCGCCTAATGACGGTGAGAAAACGTTTTACGTTCACCAGCCCCGCCGTCCACTAGTCGGCCAGAGAGCCAGTTAGCTGGCCACCAGCTGTGCGTCTGCGGTCTATTTGTACTTTACAACTGCCAGCGAATGTGGAGCGAAACTGGTGCGTCGTAGTGATGGCTAGGTTGCTCCCGTTGGTGGGCCGTTGAGGCGCGCAGCTATTGTAAATATTTTGAATTTGAATTATTTCCAGCTTTCATTAAGCAATTAATTTGGGCTCGTTTATGAGTTTCATTTTGATTTTAATCGAATTTCGAATACAAAAACTCTTTAGATTTTATGATGCTTCTGCTAAGTTGTTACGCTTACTTCAGCGACTTGTTAGATTTTTTTTTTAGATTCGAGTGGTCATTAATGAAAACCACACTAACCATGCCAAGATTTCATCGAAATGTAATTTTTTAAGATGGCTTAATTGTTTTGAATTTATTTTGAGGTGAAATCGGTCGTGGTGATCTTAATTGTTGCTAGCTTTAATAGGATTGCATCTTTCTTAAATTAAATTATAAACATAGGAATTATCGAGATTTCCATAATGTTATAAAAATTAAAAAAAAGCGTACAGGTTTCAAAAAATTATTATAATACAGTCTTAGTTAAATAAAGCGCATTTAAATCAATGCTTCTGACTTTATAAACAATTACAGAACTTCAAAATTTCTAACTGTTTAATATTTTTTTTTTGGTAGCTTAAAGCGGTCGCCAAACCTCTGCCGGTGTACGTAAAATGAATCAAATTCTGCCATGAGAAAGCTTCTCAGAAAAATCTTCCTTTCGGAGTCTTAGTGATGTACTTAGCGGAGGAATTGGATTCAGATAATCGGGTCCTTTAATAAACCGACTGGTCTGGGCTTTACTAAAAACAATCCAGATAACTAGAAACGGCTTCTACAGAACTGAAAATCGGCCCCAAAAGCGCAAAAACGAGCAGACAACAACGAAAAAATCATGTGGGAAAATTTGCTAATGAGGAAGCAGGCTTTGAAAAAAGATACTACCATCTATAGGGTGTCACTCTAAATCTATATCATATTGTGTAAGTATATATGTATATATGTACATATATTGTATAATTTAACCTACCTTTTTCCTTTGTGGGTCAATTGAAATGAAATTTGGTGCTACCACACAGTACAAAGAACAAATAAAACGGTTTATATATTTATTTTATAGCTTATATATGTATTTTATATGAGCTGTATGAACGGATTCCGGTCAGTCCCACCGCGACTCCTTTCTGCGCTTTAAAACAATAATAATTAAAAAGTTAATGGTCGGAAATTACACAGTTCGATTTCCTTAAGCCTCACAAAGTATTTTAGAGTCACTAGGGAAATTTTGAAGAATCTGGCATCACAAGTACTGAAATACCGTAGCCATCACATTAGAAGAATAGAGTTAAAAGCATTTATCCTTTAATTTAGCAATTAATTAATTTTAACAAAAAATACCATTAAAATTATTAATATTTGTGTGAAAAATGTTATCGATTTAAATATTGGGTTCGTGCGGTTTGCTAAGAGATGGCGTAACTTGTATGTTTTTCATCGTTCCAATATATTCCGAACATACGTTGGAAAGCTACTGCCATTGTACGTCTTTTCAGTATATGTCATTCATTTGAAGCGTAAACAACAATAATTTTTTTTCACTCAAATATGCCGAACTTTGTGCCTGAAAAAGTGTTTTTGCGGGGAGTTCTTCTTCATTACTTTAATATGAAGAAAACTGCTGCCGAAAGTCATCGTATTTTGGTGGAAGTTTATGGTGAACATGCCCTAGCTGAGCAAACGAGCCAAAAGTTGTTTACACGATTTAAAAGTAGTGATTTTGGCTAGGAAGACAATGAACGTCCTGGGCAGCGAAAAAAGTTTGAAGATGAAGAACTGGAAGCATTACTCGATGAAGATTGTTGCCAAACGCAGGAAAAGCTCACAGAATCTTTGGGTGTCACTCAAGCAGCTGGATATATTCAAAAGCTAGGAAATTGGTTTCCACATGAACTCAAGCCGAGAGAAGTCGAAAGGCGGTTTTGCTTGTCCGAAATGCTGCTGAAACCCCACAAAAGCAAGTCGTTTTAGCATCGCATTTTTGCTGGTGATAAAAAATGGATCCATTACGACAACCCTAAGCGCAAAAAATCATATGTGGAATTCTGTCAACCAGCCAAATCAACGGCTGAGCCGAATATCCATGGCGCGAAGGTAATGCTCTGTATTTGGTGGGGTCAGAAGGGTGTGCTGCTAAAACCGGGTGAAACCATCATTGGAGAACGCTGCCGAACACAATTAATCCGTTTGAAGAGAGCAGTAACCGAAAAGCGCCCGCAATATGCGACCAGACACGAGGCAATAATTTCCGACCATGACAACGCTCGGCCCCACGTTGCTATTCCGGTTAAGAACTGCTTGGAAAACACTGGATGGGAAATTTTACCCCGACCGCCTTATAGCCCAGACCTTGCCCCTTCTGACTACCATTTGTTTCACATCAGAGCAGGATATCAAAAATTGGCTTGTTTCATTCTTGCCTGCCAAGCCGACGTAGTTCTTTTGGGATGGGATTCACAAATTGCCGAAAGATGGGAAAGAGCCATAGCTTCAGATGGGCAATGCATTGAATAATACTATTGTATATGTTTTTCTTAAATAAATGTTCAAATTTTGGAAAACCCCCGCACGAATTAAGTTATAGACCCAATACATTTTTGCAAGTATATGGGAGCATTCCGCGCCAAATCGGCTTTTTAGCTTTTGCATCTGCAATTTTTACATAATTTGTTATGTTATCAATTGAGAGAGGCTTGCCGGATTTTTCTTCAATTTTTTATTTTGATTAGCCGTTATCGAATTTTGAAATGCAACGTTCCTATTTTTTAAATGCTCATGACTTTGCAAAAAATTGATCGATTTGGGCCATTTTTTGTTGTAATTGTTGAAAAAAATTGTAAACACGTAATTTCTATAAAAATTTTAAATTATTAATAAAAAAATTTCTTGAAATTATTTTCTAAAAAGCCCTGATACCTTTGAGTCTTATGTGATAATAATAAAAATATTTGAAAATGCAAGACAGGAGTAGGATTATTGGTTTTAGTCACATATTGACAGTGCATCTTCTTTCAAAAAACATCTGTGAATTTATTAAATATTTATATAAATATGCAAAGCCAGATGAATGAATATTTATGCCATGTCAAATTAAGGGAGATATAATTTGAGCTGTAATCCTTTACAATTGAAGAGTCATAGAGTAAAGAAAAGTCTTAATGAGTCTTCTATTACTCAAAAAAAAAAAATATATATATAAAAACAAAGTTTTAATAAAAATGGGGTTTCCTACGCGTCGTGGAGAAAGCATTAGGCTCAATAAATTCTGAATTTGTTGCTGAAATTACTAATTTCGTAAGTCTCAAACGCAGCATCTGGTAAGAATAATTAAATATTGTTGTCAATGGACAATGGAGTTTTTTAAATCATGTTGATCATCAATTTTAATTACAAAACAAACTTCAAAAACCATGCGATGAATTATATTCCCGTTTGTTTTAGAAACAATAAATTTGCTCAAATTTCATATGCAGGAATGGGGTGGAAGACGAAGTAATTTTTTTCTGAAATAGACGTGGCATCGCCCACTATAGTTCAAATCGGTACATATATATCCTAAACTATGTAATAAAATCCTGCAAAATTTAGTAGACATCTTACATTTCATGTTAGTAAGCACAATTTTTAAATTTAGATAAGTCGTACAAAAACCACGCTTATCTCTCATGTAACGGTAAAATATAAAAATTGGAAAAATACGATTTTTCTCAATAAGAAAATATTGGGTTTGAAAATGAAATTCATGTTCTTTGTGTTTGTCAAATTCAAAGTGCAATTTCGGGAGTTATAGAAATCAGACGAAAACCATGATTATCTCCCATATAATTTATTTTTTACGTGTTGATTCGACACAGCGCGCTGGAGTATGTGCGGGGTATATAGGGCTTTAACAAGTTTTTCTATAAACTCAATGGAATGTTGGTAAAGACGACTTCCAGATTCATATCAGGCTTACTAATAATGAGCAAATTGAGCGATCTCAGTTGTGACGTAAGTAAACTATGTACTTTTCAAAAGCCGAATATATTATCACATAAATTCACTTAACAAACCGATAAAACATGAGTTTAGCTACAACAACGTTCAAAGTCGGACAAGTCAAACTTCTTTAATATCAGTTCAAACACAATGTCTATGAAACTAATCTTTACTATTTACGCTTATTTAATTTATACCATTTATATAACATGAATTTCTAAACCTTATGTTTTATGAGATTTTTTGCTTGTAAAAAGCCCCATAATCTCGTCCTTTGTAATATTGGAACAATATATTATTTACATTTTTATTATTATATTAATAATTAATATTTCGGTGGTATATTCCTTCTATCTTTGAATGAAAATGAATGTAATCTAATGGTTTTTCATAAAACGGCTTTCTTTTTTTCCATTCTCTTATACATCTAAAGTATGACACGATGTAAGTAACGGGTGTTCTTTTTAGACTGATAGAACTTTCGATAGGGATAGCTGTCACTCGACAGCTGGTAAATGACATTTCGTTTTGACATTTCTATTCAGTATAAATTGTGGAAATTTACTTTAAAAATCAGTGTTCTGTTCGCCAAACTCTTAATCGAAAAATTGTGTTTAGTGATGAAGCTCATTTTCGGCTAAACGGATATGTGAACAAACAAAATTGCCGTATATGGAATGAGAATAATCCTCATGAAACTCTCGAGATACTATTGCATCCTGAAAAATTCTCGGTATGGTGTGGTTCACATGCTGGAGGCATCAACGGCCCTTATTTCTTTAAAAATGAGGCCGGAGCGAATGTTACTGTCAATGGTGATCGCTACAGATCAATTATTGCCGATTATTTGTTTCCAAATTTGCATAACATCGACCTGCAAGAATTTTGGTTCCAACAAGACGGTGCCACGCCTCATACTGCCACTCGAACTATCGATTTGTTGAAAGAGCAATTTGGCGATAACATTATGTCAAAAAATGGTGCAGTGAATTGGCCTTCAAGATCATGCGGCTTAACCCTATTGGACTATTTTCTTTGGGGTTATGTAAAGTCTCTAGTTTACGCCGATAAATCAGCAACAATTGAAGCTTTGGAAGCCAACAATACTCGTGTTATTAACGAAATACGCCCACAGTTGCTCCAAAAAGTGGCTCAAAATTGGACTGATCGCATCCGATTCAACAAAGCTAGTCGTGGCGCACATATGCCAGAAATCGTTTTTAATAAATATTAAATGTCATGAAAATATCCGGGCCCAGGGTTAAAAAGATGGGGCCCCCTTTCCACATAAAAGTTTCGAATACTCCATAATTTTCATCAACTATCTTTCTACTTACTACTTCAATCTTTTTAAAGAATAAGTCATATACGACGTTTTTTGCTCTCATCAGTTCATCACATCTGTATTGAATTTGCTTTATATTTGATGTTGGGTGAAAGAAATTTTTTTTATACGTTTCCGAAAATCAATAGAATGTATTCATCAGTTCATATCTATAGACTTTTGGTCAGAAATATTTATATTCAGATTATATCGGAATATACGAATATAGGTATAGCAGGACTTGACAGTTAATAATAAGAAAAAAAATTGTAGAAGTGTTTCACGGAAAAAGGTCCACAAGAAGACGGGAAAATTTGGGTCGGTGAAATCGCGCGATCTTGTATCGATAGCCACTTTTCCGATAAAAACGGGATTTTTTGTCCTCTTTACAAAATTTTTTGAAACTCATTTGCAAACTTGTTTGTGAATTAAATATTTCAACTTACCTTAAGGACAGTTTTCCAACTCTAAATTCACAAAATTGCTCTGGCCTCTGGCGGATAAATTCGATCATTCTCGAAGCACCGAGCATAATATAAGAACATTCTTGGAACACGAAAAAAAACAAACAAAATCCTAAATTCTCAAGTTGGAAACGTCAATGTCACTGTTAAAGTTAAATGTATTTTTCCGACTAACGCGCATGCCCAGAGTTTTTTAAACGAATAGGGAAGCATCTGGTGGCATTCGATGGTGGGGAGGAACTTTCCTATAGTGCAGATGTGAAAGTGCCTTAACGATAAGAAAACGGACTCGGTTGGCGGCTCTTATGCCGACTTTTATTATATTTCTTTGCCAGTTTTTGCCTATGTGCGTAACGCGCTTTATCGGCAATCACAACTTTCAAATAAATGTTTGAATTAATCGACTATCAAAAGCATTCTAATTTAACTATTCACTCAATTTCTTGAAAAATACGGCCCGCTTCGAGAACTCCGGGCCCGAGGGGAATGCGTCATACTTTTTGTCGTCACGTAGTTCCTTTAACTTTGCGAACGTTCGTGGACCATATTTTAGCGCTCGCGGAACATTGGTTGGGAAACCTTGCTCTAAATTAATTAACCGACGGCAGTTTCTTCGCAGCCAACCACTCAACGTGATTTTGAAGCTTTGACAAATGTTTTTGAAGTCAAAATTTCTTTTTCAGCTCTTTACCAGAAAAGTTTAACATTTTAAAACAACATTAATACGTTAACCATCTAAACTATGGCTGTGTTTAAGTTCTACAAGTTGATTGTCAAATTTCCACAGATATGTGAAACAAAACAAAAAATAAAGGAGATGTCTTTTTCTTTTGTTGTATTTCATTAAGGTTTTCTTTTCGTGTGTGGCTGTGTGAGAGTATCTTAGAAAATTTAAAGCTTCCAAGTTATAAAACACAATGCAATCTAAGCACTTACATTACCTTAAATCATTGATATCGACGCTGATAAATAGTAATGAAGCACAATACCAAGCACACAGCGTCTGGCTAAAATGATCACTGAAATTAACATACAAATAGTGAAGAAAAAATGATAACAATTCCAAAATGGAGCATTTATTGACGGTTTAATTCACAACAAAGCATATCGTTATCAGAGCGCACAGTCGATAAACTAAGTGTGGGGTCCAATTGCAACCAAAACGTTGTAAACAAAGACGAAAATGTAAAATATTTATTTATACTTATTTGGAACACAATAGCAGCTAAATGGATAACAAGAAATACTATGTATGATAATAAGATACATACATATGTACCGACGAATTTGTAACATAAATACATATGTATGTATATAATTCAATCGTCTTGTGGGGGCCATAAGACAAATTAATGACAATGAGTTTACCTGTACACGCATATATATATATATATATACTATGTATGTGTGTATGTATCTTAGCGTCAATATGCGCCAATTTAAATGTCAGGCTGTTGAGAACAAAAGCCGAGTGAAAACATCAAATTTATGGTGTTAGAAATCATAACACACGACTTCATGGACTGCTTGGGCGCTTTGAATAGAGTCATTGGAAATCAATGCAACTCCTCTGCCTATAGCGAACCACACACACGCTATTTGTTGGCTATTGGTAATGATCAGTAGCAACAAAAAACAATTCAAATAGATGTGTTGGACTAGCGACGCATGCGCATTCAAAGCAGCAAGAGAGTACTGGCGAAAGAGGTTCACTACCAGTTATCGATGCAGCCACAGAAAGTCCATTAAAATGTAATAATTTATGGATGCATTGTGGACATTTTACTTCAAACGTAAAATTCATATACATATGGATGTGCATTCGTTTGGTAGAGTGTGTTTAGCTGTAGAGAAGATTGCATAGTATAATTCTCTAATCAACATTCCAGAAGAGCTCGGATGCGCTTTAGGTAAATTAGCTTTAGAGTTGGTCTATTTTCTTGTAATTGTCTTGACATTCTGGTTATGTATTGATATCATGTAGAGTTTACATTGTAGAACATTGTAGATTTCACAACATTCCTAGTGTTTATTTAGGTGATGAGCGGTTTGGGCATAACATCATCTTTTGCAGTGTTAGGCAATTGTTTCATTTTGAGGATAACTGTAGTAAAATCAAACTGAAAATTTATAAAAATTCTTTTCAGGAAAGTTAGCAGGGATTCCATTTGCATATTGTATCTATCAAGGTGGTTTTATATTAGGTGGTGTTATAAGTATAGCTACCAGATTACCATGTGTAGGGGTTTTCAAAGGGAACGCTACAAAAGTTTTTTTTAAATAAAAAAACAAAAACGGTTTGGGATATGAACTAAATTCGTTATTCCTGTGAAAGTACATTCGATGCCATTATGTATGGAACTCGATTTCTTTTGCATGGGTACCACGGGCACGCTTACAGAAGTCCAGACGCTGAACCCAATTTTCGACGGTTTTCATGCATAAATCGGCCGGTACTGCTGCAATTTCACGTTCCATATTCATACGAAGTTCATCAATCATCGCTGGATTGTTGGCATAGACCATGGACTTGACGTAGCCCCATAGGAAATAGTCTAACGGCGTCAAATCGCATGACCGAGGCGGCCAATTGACCAATTGCCTGGGCCATTTCGTGAGATAACACGTTCACCAAACTTGGTTTTCAATAAATTGATTGTGACATTCGCTGTGTGGCTTGTGGCGCCGTTCTGTTGGAACCACATATTGTCCACGTCCATATCATCCAATTCGGGCCAAAAATATTCGGTTATCATTGAGCGGTAGCGATTCCCATTCACAGTAACGTGCCGGTCTTGATCATCACGGAAGAAGTACCCAGAAAGCCCAATGACGCCGCCGGCCCATAAACCGCACCAAACCGTAATTTTTTCGGGATGCAATGTTGACTCATGGAGTACGTGTGGATTGCTGTCTGTCCAATAACGCATATTTTGCTTATTGACGAAGCCATTCAGCCAGAAATGACGACGACCATAAATTGGAGGTAGCGCTCTTAAAGTTGAGCCCATTGACTCCGAATTTCGGTAGTAACTTTTAATAATTTCCACTCGTTGTTGGATCATATATCTTTCCATGATGAAATGGCAAACCTGACTGAAGAGAAATGTCAAAAGAGCGGGGAAAAGTCTGGCGTCGTTTGCTGTCACTATCCGCTATTGCAATACCCTTTATTTTGATTTTGGTTTTGCGTAAAAACAAAATCAAAATACATGTACATACAAGGTGGCGCAAAAGTAAACTTCCGACGTTCTTTGGCTGTAATTTAAAAAAAAAATGAAAAACTTTGATTCTTCTTGTGGATTATTTTTATTTGGTCTTTTAGTTTTTTACATCAAGTCGAGAATATGATGTCATGTAAATGGCCGCCGCCACAGTTGATTGTCATTTGAGCCCTTTTTATGGCATTTTCCATCACTTTGGCCAAAACTTCCGGCGATAGGTCCTCACATTCTTGACGGATATTCTCTTTAAGAGCTGCATGAGTCTGAGGCTTGTTGACATAAACCCGCGACTTCAAAAAGCCCCACAAAAAGAAGTCTGGAGCGGTCAAATCAGGCGATCTTGCTGGCCAGTGTAAATCGCCAAAACGGGTGATTAGGCGCCCGGGAAATGCATCCTTCAGCATATCGGTTGTGGCACGTGCAGTGTGTGCCGTTGCACCGTCCTGTTGGAACCACATGTTTTCCAATCCCAATTCATCAAGTTGCGGCAAAAAGAACTCGTTGATCATTGCTCTGTAGCGCTCACCATTCACAGTAACCGTTTGGCCCGCGACGTCTTCGAAGAAAAAAGGTCCGATGACTCCTCCAGCGAAAACAGCTCACCATACAATGACTTTGAGCGGGTGTAATGGCTCTTCGTGGGTTACACGCGGATTTCCAGTGCCCCAGAAGCATAAATTTTGCTTATTTACGTACCCGCTAAGATGGAAACGGGCCTCATCACTCATGATTATTTTTGATGAAAAATCATCTTCCTCTTGGTGGTGATTAAGGATGGTTTGAGCGTATGTTAGACGCGATTGGCGGTCAGCAGCTAACAGCTGATGCACCGTCTGGACTTTGTACGGAAACATCTTCAAATCTCGTACCGAAATTCGCTGTAAAGACCATCGACTGATACCCATTTGCGTGGCACGTCGTCTGGTCGATGTCGACGGCGCTTCCATGACATCCTCGGCTACAGCAGCAATATTCTCTGCAGAACGGCTACTCCGGGGTCTGCCACGCCTGGCAGCATCTCGTGTTGTGCCAGTCTCTTCGAGGCGAGCGGCTAAACGTCGCAGTGTTTCACCAGTAGGCGTTGGGCGGCCAGGAAATCTGCGACGAAATTCACGTTGTGCCAAAGTCACCGACCGATTATTGGTCAAATAAATAGTCAGCAATATTCCGCGTTCTGGAGCAGTGTAGCGTAACATTGTTTATTTACGTGTATTTCGCATGTGTTTACTACACAAATGTCAAAACAGAACTGACATTAGGGGCCAATCGCAAAATGTATAGCATTTTCTGATAGGAGGATTACTTTAGCGCCACCTTGTACATAGCTGAATAAAAAAATCAAACTGGCTGCTATAGTAAAATTACCTTATATGAATTCGCCTTGATATCTATCTCAATTTGTAGAGTAATATGCCTTGCTTATAGGGAATTTTAAAAATCTGAAATGTGTCTCTTAATTTTTTATAAAATTGTCTTTTTCTCTGGACTGTGCAAGGAAAACCTAATTTGGCGCGAGAGATCGCAGTTGCAGTGAATCGGGATTTTAAATTAGGACTTACCAAATAATTCATTGCCAGAAATTGCTCAAAATATAATAGTATCCTCATGATGCACACCAATTACCTAAATTCAGCCTAGAGCGTATAGATTACCCAAATTATATTAGAAAACAATTCTAATGAAAATTTGTTAGAAAAATAAGCAATTCTTAAGATTTATCTTCCTATGAAACTGATGATACGAAGCAAACTAAACCTAAAGCATACGAAACGCAAATTTAGCCAAAATAAAATGTTCTTTGCCCAACATAGCGTAGCAACCAAAGTGCTTGAGCATTTACTGCTTTTTTCAAACGAAATTGTTCCGTGCTCCAAAATATTCAAGGTGTTCGTCTTGGAAGAACTAAGTGTGCAAGTGAAGCATTATAAGAATTGTGTAAGTAAAACACAAAAAGATGAGTTAATTCAAAAGCTACAAATCTTATAGTTTTCTGTTAAGGTAGGACAATTAAATTGGATTGTTCTGCGGGGCGCTTGGCACTAGTTAGCGGAATTTACCAACGAATGCAATAATGAATATTTATATGTATTTCTTCAAATAGATTCTCAGGCGTTTCAATGAACTTAATTTCATTCGTAGGCAACTCAAGTGGGGGAGTGTTTCACTTCGCTTACGTTTCGGTGTGGACTAACAAACGTTAGCTATAATTGAGGTAGACGGTATAGGTAAGGGCTGGAGTTTTGTAGTTTTGGTGGGATAAAAGAGAGTTTTGGCGCCGTGATGTAAATTGAATTTATATGGGCCTTTACTGAGCCTTCACCAACATATTGGAAACAACAGCTCGAAACCTAGAGAGCCCAAAATATACTTCTTCGGAGCTAACCATTGTCAAACCCTTAAAATACGTTATAGCTCTCATGGTCTACTTTTTTGTGGAAATTTGTATGCGATAATTGTCTATCATCTGGTCAAGTAGGTCGACTCGACCGATACACAGCTGCAGCCGATCCACCTCTGCGTACTCCTTGTTCTCTTTGACCCTTCGCTTAGCTTTGCCTATCTACGCTAATTTGAAAGTTTTGTTGTGGAACCATATTGTAAATGTAACCTTTCCGTTAATACTGAAACAATCCGCAGAGGTTCCACACCCATTTTTCGTCATTACCTTAGGGCCAGGAAGTGGAGTTTGACTAAGTAAAAAGGTTACATATTTTTCTTCCTTCTTCAAGCCATGTCTAATACTTTTAATTTTGGAAAAAATGTATTGCATTTCCTCTTTTCCCGCCATAGCACGAAGTCATAACCTAAATAAAAAAAAAATTGGTAAATAACAGGAATACGAAAAGACAAAAACGAAGTGCAGTCGGACATAAATCATAGAAATTATTCAGGGTGAAATTGTTAAGTTTGTGAAATTCTTTAACAGATCTTTTACAAAGCGAAGCGATCACTTTCACGAGAATATAGATCAAGCGTACCAAGCACCTCGTTGTTGTACTAGAACCTCCAAAAAATATTTTGATTTTAGGTTTCAATAAATTCATAGAATTCAAAGAAAATGTCAAAAGGGAAATGTACGTAGCACTGGAGTTACTGGATTTATTTGAAGCAAGACAATGTCTGGGTTACGAAATTAAAAATATAACCCTGAGTTACTTATCTCTTTATTTATAAATTTAACTCTGGACTTTCCGCAAGTGGGCCTAAGAAGGAATTGATATTCCAATGAAAAATAGCCAATTTGTTTTAATAGTATCCAATTCTTCAATTGCCTTATTTTCTCTCGATTGAGTAAAGTTTTTTTGTCAAAATGAATAAAAATGTATACAAATATAAATCTGTTTTCTCCAAAAGTAAGAAATATTTATTAAGCGTAATTTCATTCTCATTGTTTTTCTTTTGGTAGCTGTTTTTATTCAATCCGAATAATATATTTTTTTGAGTGCATGTTATCTGTTATAATTTTGGTTTTCAAATAAACTATATTGGGCTCATTTACAACAAATTTTCGGCTTATGAATATAAATGCAAGAAAAAACTAAATTTTCGCTGTTAAAAATAGAAAATTTCTAATGAAACGGTAGGGATTTCTTAAAAAATTTATTTGCATCATTAAAATAACGAGTACACCCAACATAATCCTTGTCACAAGGACTAAAATAAGCCGCTTTCATTCTTATTTGTTTAAGTTATATTAAAACACTCGTTTATAAATTTTTTTTTGAAGTGTTAATTTTAAATAAAATTTATAACCGTTACGGTCCGTCGAGAAAACATCTTTAGATAAACGAAAACGACTTGGCTGATGGATCCGACTGGCTGATATACAGCTCATTCTTCCAACTGTAATTTTTCGCCGATTTTGAAAGGCTTGTAATATTTTGGCATTGCATGCCAAGGGGCGATCGCTATTAGAAAAAATCTATTCTAAAATTATTTGATGTTACGTACCCCGGCCGATATTTCAGCCCGGAGTATTGCATGTACACGCCATACATGGGCAGCAAAGGTGCACTTTCGCGAAGCAAATTTGCTTTCCCCTTAACAAAGTACCTTGATTCTCATTAATCATTAACTTATTAACAAGCAAGACATTAAGTTCATTTATAAAATATTTTTAACAAAACTACCAGTTTTGGTTAGAAATTACAAAAACGGCAACACTGGCACTCAAAGAGGATACAAATCCTCTAGTTCTGGAAGTATTCGGGGTAATATCCACTGGTTATAGCAGAATATGGGGAAGGTTCTCACGATATTGGAAAGATCAGACGGAGAAAGACTTGGTCTCACTTGGAGTTTCGAATAGGGCCCAGTGTGCAAAGATTTATAATTTTATGTTTTTTTGCTCATCCTAATATGTCTGATATAAGGAGAAATTGCAAATTATTGCATCTAAGTGATCCTGCTTCGGTTGTAGATATTTAAGGATTCTCATTTATATTTAACAAAATGCTTTTTATCTAAATAGAATAACATTGTTAACAATATTAATTTTTGGGATCGAGGCCAGTATAAGGAAAGTATTTGGAAAAAAAGACAACAACTGTCAAGAGTTGTAGAAATTATAGCTATTTGGTGAATATAACATTTATAATGAAAGAAAAGTAGTAAAAAGCAACAGAAGCTCACAAAGTGACTGTGGTCCAATGGCTACGCATGAAGTCGGTGAAGTCATGAAAGAAATTTGATGAGGAGATGTGGTGGTCTCCGAAATAGATACAATTTCTACCACTCCTGACTGTTGCTGTCTTTTTTCCTTATACTGGTCTGGAGCTCAAAAATGAATATTGCCGAATTTAATAAATTTGGCCAAAAATAATATATTTATAAAAGTAGAATAACTATTTGACTTACTCTCCGCGAACACTGCATCTGATGAGCCGAACGATTTCGGTCGGGGCTTATAATCATCCGAACGATGGCGCACTCTTACGGTAGTACCACTTCTGACCTCCACGCTGACCACGCCATGCTTATATACTATCCTTATAATCAACATTAAAAAGGTGACATTTTTGCTAATCCGAAAGTTATCGTTTCTTACTTGTTTGCTTCAGGAGTGGGAAATAATTTCAAGGAAGGATTGGGAAGTGATTATAAGGTATGTGCTGTATCGGGTCTTAGTCGTCTTTTTTTTTAAAGGAAATCTCTTTATTTCCTCTACCTTCAATGCAAGAGACATACATATTTTTGCCGATGAAGATATTTGCACTCCAGATACCATTTGCGGGTTGTCGGATGGGGCACAAAATATTGGCGCATTGTTTCTGCGAGTGGTCCTATACAAACAACAAGGGTTCAACATTGTGTTTTTCTTTTTCAAATATATGGAAATGTTAATGCTTTTTCCGTTTTGAAATTTATATATAAACACTCATGTATGCACATTTTTTTCAATTTCAAGATTAAACTTTTTGATAAAAAAAGTGAAAATGGGGTTGACAACATCCACAATTAAACGTCGTACGAGGGTTGCCTTTTATATTTTACGCCTTCGCAACACTACATGTGATTAGCTGTAATTAGATATTTTTATCGTAAAGTTTGGTATTTTTTGGCATAAACTTGCATATAACGTTTTCACTTACGAGTTTTATTTGTGTTTATTTATAGTGAGTTTAAAAATTCATATTGCCTAAAAATGGAATTAGACCGTGAACATTTTCGTGCTATGATTTACTACGATTTTCGACGTGGCTTATCGATACAGGAGTGCATCAATCAGCTTACTTCTACTTTTGGTGTTGAATCACCACACTTAGCCACTGTGAAACGATGGTACAACGAGTTCCTACGGGGCCGCCAATCTTTGCAGGACGAATTTCGTGAAGGTCGTCCAAAAACGGTGGTTGTGCCAGAAACAGTCGATGCTGTGCGTCAATTGATAATACGAGATCGTCATGTGACATATCGCGAGATAGAGGCATCCTTAGCCATTAGTGGGACCAGCATACATTCAATATTGCATGAACATTTGGTCGTAAAGAAGATTTGTTCTCGTTGGATACTCATACCGCATAATTTGACAATTGCCCAAAAAAGGACTCGTGTCGATTGGTGTAAAGAAATGTTGAAGAAATTTAGCCGCGATGGATCAAAGCACGTCTATGACATCGTAACAGGTGACGAATCTTGGATCTATACATATGAGCTGGAAACAAAGCAGCAATCGACTGTATGGGTGTTCCAAGACGAGTCTAATCCAACAAAAGTTGTTCGCGCAAGAACCACCTCAAAGCAAATGGTCGCCTGTTTTTTCGGAAAATCTGGTCATGTCGCAACTGTTCCACTAGATAAACTTAAAACAGTCAATTCTGAGTAGTATGCAACCATTTGTTTGCCAAAAGTTTTTGGAGAATTAAGGAAAACCAACCGCCGAGGACAAATCATTCTTCACCAAGACCATGCGAGCTCTCACGTATCGATTCACACAAGAGAGTTTTTGAGTACTCAAAAGGTCTAATTGATGCGTCATCCGCCTTACAGCCCTGATTTGGCACCTAATGATTTCTTTTTATTCCCGAACATCAAAAAAAAAAATGCGAGGTCTACGTTTTTCAACGCTTGAAGGAGCTGAAGAAGCCTTCAAACAGCTCGTTTTAGAGGTATCCTCTTCTGAGTGGCGGAAGTGCTTTGAAAATTGGTTCAAGCGAATGCAGAAGTGTATTGACTTGGATGGAGAATATTTTGAAAACCAATAAAACTATTTTCCTTAATATTTGATTGTGTTTTTATTATTAGGCGCAAAATATAAAAGGCAACCCTCGTATGCTATCCTTACATATTCCACTTTGTTAAAAACACTTTGGTGTATAATAAAAATATGACCTGAATATCTGTTACTCATTCGAAGGAAACTTGCTCTAGGCTTGAAGCTACCCATTAAACATTCGACATTTCAGAGAAAATTCCTTTTCTGTGAGTAAGATCTGGGTATTGAATAATTGTTGACTCTTCAAAAAACTGAATGGCTGCCATCTTAAATGTTAAACAAATATTTTTGAGCCATAACTTCCTTTAGGTGTATATTTACGTATATCACTAATTGAATTTTTATTAGTTTTTAATTAAAAACCAAGGTGTCTACAATTTTAAAATCGGCAAAAATGTGCGGAAAGATTTTAATTTGTTTAGCTTAGGAATGCAGGCGTGAAGTAATTGGTGAAACTTAACCAGTTCGATATCTGGTTTAATACACACGCATAACAGTCAATACAGTGACCGAGTAATCTTTAAACCTTTTAAAACGTCTTAAATTATAACACACACAAAATGATAGCGTTCATTAATTTTTCACGCTCTTATCTCGTTGGCCTTTCATTTGGAATTTTCAACGTCACCGCAGAAGAGTCATTCACCGAAATGACATAAAACGGCATGTTTTCGAAGCGATCGGACTTGCTGTTAACTGAACACATGTTTACTATGTATTGACTGTTTTTGTGTATGTATGTATGTATGAATCTGTGTATAAAAGCCAAGTTGAACAGACAAAAGGAGATCGCCTTTAAAATCAAGACACATTCAAGATCTTTATGGTGTACCATTAACGCCAAAACCACCACCGCCACAACCATAATAATCAACCTCCGGTGAAAAAATACCAGAACGGTGCAGGACGACGACTCGCACAATGCAAAGTGTGTACCTGCGTTCGCACGTGCGTCAGAGGTGACAATTTTATGCTCATTCAAAAGAAATGTTCGACATGCTACGACAAGAGGTCAGTAATGCAGCCGCGCATAAAGATATTCATGTACCTATGTATGTATGTATGTATGCATATATCGAGTATGTATGAATATGTGGATATCAAGCATATTTGGAATTTCTGTTTTGAAGACCTTGCATTTAGGTAAACACATACATACATACCCACAAGCATGAATATCAAGTGATTTACCATATTTATGCTTACGAGTATTTTTTAGCTGTATATATGTTTGTATATTTGTAGTAGTTTATTCTACATAATCGGATATACAAACACACATTAAGTCCACACTAACAACTGTTGATCCTTTTCACTCCATTTCATTTAACGCTTTGTTTATTATGACCTCAACGGTGTCAGTTATATAGAATTGCAATAAAAGTATTTATGATGGTATGGTAAAGCTTGCGGAAAAGAGTGCAGATTTAAAAGAGGAATTTTTCCGGTTTTTAACTATATTCGAATAATAAAATTATTACGCGCATAATGCTTGGTGAATAACTGAGTCGAATAACTCCGACGATACATATAAAACATTTTGTTCAATGGCCTAACAACGGCTCAAAATATTAGCTAGATACGCGCTCGCCTCCGTGTAGTGGAAAATTTACATCTAACAACATCAATACCAATAAGGGGTAACATTTTGGCACCCGACTCCTACTCATTTGTCGAAAATTTAAATGTATCCATACCGGAGAAAAAGTTAAAAAAAAAATCCAAACACAGTCGTGCCTGCGAAAAGGGAACAACCTACATACTTATATAGTGAACACCTCGGCATAACACCCAAATTTTTACATGGATTACTCTAAACCTCTAAATAGTGAACAAAATTTTGAAAGCAAGTTCAAGAAAAACACAACAACAAACATAAGAAGCAATCAAATGAGGGTATCTTCATAATTTGTACATTTGCTGTTGATTGTTACAAAATCAGCTGTTTCTTAACCTTAGCGGTTATCTTTTTTGTAGAGCGCAGAACGGTTGTGGATGAAAGTGGGGGTTTTTGCGAGTATTTAAAAGTTTTTGTGCGTAAAAAATCGTTGTGGGATCATGTCTTCGCGGAAATTTCTTTCATTCGAGGAAAAGTTGGAAATTGTTGATAAAATTGGGAAAGTAGTTAGCATTTCATCTATGACAAATCAAATAAAAAATAAACAAACGGAAAAGTAACCTAAGCCCTCATCCGGCAAGTGGAACTTCTAACAAAAAGCAAGGAGAGAACATTATTCAACTGGTTTGTGGAGCAACGCAAAAAATAATTGGCCGTGTCGCGCAATGAAGCCGCATTCTTTTAAGTCGTATAACATTCCGGTAGACTACAAGAACTCTAGGAGTGCATGGATAACTGCAAATATCTTCAGAGAATGGTTCCAGAATTGTTTCGTCTCGCAGAAACAATGAATAATATTAACATTCAAAGAGCATAAACTTAAGAAATTTTCAAAAAACATCAGTAACATTTTGCCGTAGAATGTACAAGGGTTTTATAAAAACGAGCACGAAGAATTTACATCAAAAACATTGCAAAAAATTCAATAACAGGTTTTCACTGAAACTCAGTGTAACGTTTTAAAAAGCTGTTGCTAGACAGAGCAATTTCTGTTAGCTATTTTTTCCAGCAAAGCCACTTTTCTCCGCTCTAGATCACCGTCCTTCCCCACTTCTCCATCACCATTTTTTGAAGTTGTTGAACGGCTTAGCTATTTGCTTTCTTTTTTTGTTCCACCTCCAATTTCTTCAAAAGAATTTTTTTTTATAGTAAAGCACTCTCCCTGAACGTTTTCGGCGTACTGTTGGAGCTGGAGAGGAAGCCAATGTTGATATACATGGTGGTGATATTGACGACGATGGTGACGGTGATGATGTCTGTTACTGAAAACGTCAAAGGTGTTGGTGATGGCAGTGGCGAGGAGATCCATGAGGACGCCTTAGTAAACAGAGCATTTCCCGAAACTGTTTCAAACGGTCTGTAACCCATATGAACCATGTGATCGTTTGAAATAATCGGACTTCTTCCAAATATTTCGGCCATTTGCTCCATATGGACATATAGACACCATGTCTTCCTACACGTTCACGTAGACCCACCTCTTTCTTTTTTGGTGGAACGAATTCCGCTTTCCGGGCGAGGCAGCATCTCGAAACCCCGATCTTTCGTCTTTTTTCTTGCATTCTGAAATAACAAACATGTTTTAATTCATAATTTTATGTGAAATATACGAAGCGCAAATTTTACTTACCCTTGTTCCATTTTTATTTGTTTTGTTTATGTATCCATAAAACAAACAAGATTTGACAGTTGATTGAAATTTCCCAAGTATTTTTCCAGAGCCCATTCACAATAGAGCGGGTTTTTTGCTTCACAACACTACATCTCAGGTCGGATATCATATAACCGAGTTGGCTCAACTCGCATATTTTTCCGAGTTAGTGCTGCTGTTTTACATGCTATTTTTTTCCTACATTAAAAAGGGACCAATAACTCGCCGAATGCTAGTTTCCAACACGTCAATCGTAGCTGGTTTCAAACCCACGGCCACCAAAATCTTCTTTGAATTAACACAGGGTAAGCCTTCCACCAAAATATTTTTCTGTGTGCATCTCTACCTCGCTCCAAATTCGTCAAGCTGATTTGACGGTAAAACCTTCCGTCCATTCACCGAACGTAGAACGCAAACGATGGAAGGATGGATGGCTTTAATTCTCTCAGGAGGCCAAGATCTTTCCTAAAAAATGTGCATGTAGTGGAGCAATTTCCAAGATTTCAGATCTAAACTTTATTCCGACGCAACTTTGTGAGTGGTAATTTGCCAAATTACGCCGATTATAAATATCAAGTACAAATGTTTATTTTGACAGCTGATTTGACAGTTATTCCTTTAGGAAATTCTATGTCTCTATAAAAACTACCATTGTTACATAACGAAAATAATATTATTTGCTAGAAACATTCATTGATTATAATTTTTATATCGATTCATTTACTTTAAGAAAAACACGCCGAGGCTGGTTCGTCTCCAACGAATGACGGGAAATCTTTCCAGTATACATTAAAAAACATCGGAGCAACCGCTAAATATTTCTTGTACAAATGGCGGAGGGATGTATACTCAGAGTTTACGTTTCTAGAGATATTTAAATGTACGGCGAATTTTTTCATATAAGCACATGACGAATTTTTGGGTCAACCTCTAGAAGATTTTCTACGCACTTTCATGCATTGCTTGATGTTCGAGCGAGATGGGGTTAGTAACAATTGAAGAGTACAACGAAACGGTTATTTAGATCGAAAACCTTAAATCGATTAAAAAGTAAGCTCAGAAATGTGGTCACAATTCTAAATATTTCTTTACAGTTTTTAATGTTCATAACTCTGGTATATAAAAAGTAAGCACAGAAATTTGGTCACAATACCAAATGTTTCTTTTCATTTTTTTAACATTCATAACTCAAGTAGCAAAATGAAGATTTTTGTTTTTCATTTTCTGCGATAAAAATATTTACGTTCTTGATCCATGCAAGCGAGCAATATCCTTACTGTCATTGCAGTGAATACGCCACATGAACGATAAACATTAGCTGATTCCCAATGATGGCCCATTGCAAAGCAACATAAAAACATCGCTTGTTGTGGCAAATTCACGCTGGCCAAATAGAGGCGGAACTGCGTTATAGGCCCAAATAAATGAAAAGGTGGTAAATGATAACTCATTGCGAAGTATTATGGCGCTTTACGCAATAACGCCTAGCAAAAATTGTGCAAAGAAAAATTGACGTTTGAATATAAAGAGTGCGCTTGCTTGCTGTGTTCCCAGTATGAGTAGAAACAACGCCTCAGTTGCCACACCGTGTTACACTGCGCCAA
Source organism: Anomoia purmunda (assembly GCA_951828415.1). Lineage (NCBI taxonomy): Eukaryota > Metazoa > Arthropoda > Insecta > Diptera > Tephritidae > Anomoia > Anomoia purmunda. The sequence goes on from OX639993.1 coordinate 55,517,630, forward strand.
GTCGTAATTATAGCTACGAGTATGTATGCTGCTGGGTGATATTTAATGCTCTAGCGAAGAGTAAATAAACGGAATTGAAGGAAAATAGAGCTAAACGAAAGACTTAAACAACGAACTGTAAACAACTGTGGCGGCAAACTAAGCTTGGATGGTGTGGCAGCTTCGTGAAAACATGTTGGGTGGCTCACAGCGCCACGGTAACAAATCTATATATATTTATATATATATATGTAATCGTATTCATATGTTTGCCTAGAAGTTGCGGTGCTGTTGGGCTAATAGGTCGTTCAATATATTGCTCTCGAGCGCCTCCCTTGCTGTTTTTATATTAAGTATTTTTTTGCAATAAATGGAAGTGTACGCAATCACCGCTGCACCAGTCGCGCAGACGGGAGTTTGCTTAGTCAATCGTTTGGTTACTGCGACTTGCTTAATACCAGAAGCACAAAAATCGTAAAGCAAATGACTGAAAAATTCATTTGCAATTTTTCAACGATCGATGAACAGTAGAGTGGTAGAGTGCTCGGCTGGAAGACCTGTCGCGGTGTGTCAACCATTAGTTTTTGCTCAATTATTTATATAAGTGTTTGTATCACACACAGCTCATGCATGGGGTGAAGTGGAAAACATACTAACTGACCAAACATAGTACAGTAAAACACGGTTAGATACTACTCCGCTTAAGTAGATATGTATCTTAAACATTTGAAATTTTAAAACATATATTAAAAAAGTAACAATAAATGGAATGTGGACATCTAAGGCATTTGTTCGAAATGTTATGAAAAAAGTAAAAACCGAGCTTTAAATACTCTCCGCTTTTTTTATTTCAAATAAACCGTACTTGTTGCATACAATAAATTCGCTTAATAGAATACTCATTAATTTGAAAGCTAAATCTATTTTTATTTATGCAACAAAACCAGTTAGGCCTACTTGCGAGAAAGCAAGTTATCTATTTAACTCAGAGTTTAACGGCTAAATTGATAAATTTGCTTGCACAGCAAAATGTTTGGCATCAACTCAGAGTTAAAAACATAAATATTTAACCTAGCAGCTATTCCGGGTTAAGTTTTAAAGTTTGGGACAAGGCGAATCCATACAAGGTGGTGTTATAAATACAACTACAAAATTCCTATGTATTTTGTTTTTGTTTCTGCGTAAGAGTTGTCAATATTTAAATACATTTTGTTTTTGCTTTTACGGCTTTTGAAAGCTCATACGCAAAAGTAAAAACATAAAAATAAAAAAAAAATCAGCTGCTCTTATGCCATCACCTTCTAAAAATTCGCCTTGGTTTGTGACATTCTGTGATAAATAAATAAAAAAAATTAATTTGTCAAACAAATGTTTTTGAAATAAACGAAAAAATTTGAAAATAATGAGGATGTCATCGAATATGTTGGCTCCAACTCCTTTTTCAGAGTTTTGGCAAAGCGAAGTGCTCACTTTCACGACATGAGATACCAAACAGACCAAGCATTTCCTTGTTGTACTAGAAGCTCCAAAAATTATTTTTATTTCAAATTTCAATAAATTCATAAAATTCAAAGCAAGGCAAATTCACATGAGGTGGTATCAAGACGAATTCATATAAGGGGAGTTTACCAACACAACTACAAAATTCCTTTGTATTTTGTTTGTGCTTCGGTGTAAAGTTGTCAAAATTTACAATTTGTTTTTGCCTTTATGGATCATACGCAAAAGCAAAAACAAAATTTATGTATCACGGTGTACTGAATACTGAAGGTGACGCCTTTAGAAGTACCGCTACTTTGGTTTTGCCGGGTTTGACAATTCTCAACTTCAACTAGACAAAGCTTTTTTCACAAATTAAGAAAAAGAGACACTTTTTTTTAGAATTTTGCGAATTTATTTATTAAATGTCTGCCTATAAATTCATACTTTTATACACTTTAGAACAATTAGAACACGTTTTTCAATGAAATATTGGAAGTTGTTAAATTTTCTCTCTCCCGTATTCTTGTTTACTAAAGGCGAGATCTGTCATTTCACCGCGGGAAGGCGCAATCTTGTATTCTATCATTCTTGTTTATGTATGTAGGTGAATAAAAAAAATCAAGTCAAATCGGCTGCTATAGTAACTACACCTTACATGAATTCACCTTGATTCAAAGAAAATTTCAAAAAAGTAATGTACGTAGCCCGGGTTACTAGATTTATAAAGTCTGGCTTACTAAATTAAAAATATAACTATGAGTTACTTATCTCTAATTATCACCTTTTGAAAATTGAAAATATTCCAACAATAGTTTACACGTAAAAGGTACATAATTAAACAAATCTTTTTGAGACTAATTTTGGGTCGCACCCAAATTATTCCATCACGTCTGACGGGTTATTATGAGTTTGCCGCAACATAGGTTGACTTTTTCTCAATTTTTTTTCAACATTGTTTCATAAATCGCAATTCTAAAAACTGATCTGTTATTCGCATAAAATTACACACATTTTGATATCCAACAATTTACATCTGCATAGATTATTTATACTATTAGAACCAGTTTTATGCCAGAAAAGGGATAATTTGGGAAAAATTTCATAGTTGTTGGAGTTGTTTTTGGCTATAACTCCTGAACGAAAAGAGATAGAAAAAGCTTAAATGCACTTTCACGAAGAAATATGTAAAAATACCTTTTATCGTTTATCAGCTGTTTACTTGAGATTAAAATAAATAGTGCCTAGCTAAAAAGCGAATCGTACTTCAGTACGACCTGCCTTAAAAGTTTTGTATAAGTGGTTTTTCGTAAACGAACAGGTTCCAATATGATGGTATAGCTTTTGGCGTAGAATACGTCTTACCTTACGGTATGGGCACCAATGTCAGGTTTTTATTGTTGTAATCTCTATTTCTTTAATTATAAGGAAACGGCTCGATAAATTTTTTTTTTTTTTTTTTTGTAGTCAAATGAAGATGTTAGCTTTCGTTTGACATACATTTCATGTTGGTTGATATCTTCCTAATATTTAAATTTCTCAAATGAAAATTGTATAAACACATGCACACAAATATGTGTGTGGTGTTTGGTTGAGTGTTTGCTGTTGGGCGATTTAAATGTACTCGTGCAGCCCTTTATTTGTATTGCATAATTTTAGGCGGGCAAGTTAAAGTAGAGTAAAAGAAGAGAAAATGCTGCCAAGCACTGCAAAAAAAATAATAAAATGGATTCGCGTATGTTATTTATCATTTATCTTTACTATTGATAACAGCCATTGACTTCGTTTTTGCGAGAAATTTAATTGATAATTTAAAAACATTTTTATCCTATTTTTCCTATCATAAGCTTATGTATATCATCCAAAGTAACTATCAAATAAAGAAATTCATTTGCTTTTATTATTTATCATTTATTGTTACATATGTTTTCTGTCTTATCGGATGGCGTATTCTACGTTAAACTTAATGGCCGTGTCTCTGACACAGCCTGCTTCTTTTTTCTAGTTTTTTTGGTTCCGAATTTATAGCTAAAAACAACTTGAAAATTATTAATTAAGAAAATCGATATTTAATTATATTTCCGATTAGTTTTTAGAATTTCGCTTCATTACGATTTTACGATTTTTATTTCAATCTTAGTAACTTTTACATTTTCTGTCTGATTTAGGTACACGAAATTTTCGTAATGAAGTTTTTAATAATTTTTTTTTTTTACAAAGTTGATAAACTAAAAAGAAAAAAATAATCTCAAAATACTTTTAAGCAGGTTAGTTGTGTTCGGTATTCTGAAGTTTTTGGCGATAACAGCAAAAGATCCTAGAAAACAGGGCGTAGCTATTTTGCTGAATTCTGTAATAAAGCTTGAATCTATAGTATGTACCAAATTAGGTAGAGTTCGATAAACTTACGAGTATCTCGAAGATATATGTACATATGTATTTGCTTCAAGGTGTTCGGTGCAACGCCCATTTTCCATAATGTTTTTTAGCCCACGTCGTTTTATACGCAAAACAATTCTGCTTAACAAATTTTATCGAATTGCCTTTGTTTTATTCCTGTTGAGTTAAAACGTAAAGCGTGTACAGTAGTATCTCGACAGACCGGACACCCTTGATGTTGGGGGTCGTCCGGATAACGGTGGTGTCCGGATTATAGATATTTTTTGAATAGTTATTTGCGCGAAAGAAATTTATATAAACGTGGCAAGTTTTAATTGTTGTGCATTTGAAAAAACGTATCAATTTTGGTCTGTTTAGAGTTTTCCAGAGACATTTTATCTGGAGTTTCCTTTAAGCGTTTTAAGGTTAAAATATCCATAGCCGAAGCGTCAATTTGTTCTGCCCACTGAATCGCTTTGGAAAAAATACTTTTTGCTTCACAACTACTTATTTTATTTTCCACTTCAACTATGCTATAGTCAGAGTCAGAATCATTTTCTTCAATATTATCGTTTTCCAACACGGACTGCACAATTTCCCGATCAGAAAAATCGTATTCGAATTCTTCTCTTCCAGTGGCCCAACCATTTATGGTTTGAGTATCAACTTGTGAATCCAGATTTATTGAAGCGATGATGGTATGAATTTCATTTATGTCTGAATTATCGGCTGTAAGTTGAGCCAAAGGTATCAAATCTTCCTCCATCCACTCTTGTCGGTCACTACACAACAACTGACTCCAACTGCATACAATATTCTGCTGTGATATACCTAGCCACGCATTGTTTAAAAGTGTGACGCAATGTCGTAGCGTAAAGTTTTTTAATGCAATTCCAATACCTGTATTATCAATTAGAAGATATTTTAAAAGTTGTTTTCTGTATGACACTTTTACATTTTGAATTAAATTTTGATCTAAAGGCTGTATAATTGCAGTGCAATTGGGTGGAAGAAAGACAATTCGAAAATTTGGTTCTGTGTCAATATCTTCTGAGCTTGGGTGACATGGAGCATTGTCGATTAGTAAAATAGCTTTTAATGGTCTATTATTATATTGCAAAAATGTTTTTACATTCGGTATAAAATATTTCCTGTATCATTCTGTAAATAAGAACGTTGACATCTAACCTTTTTTAATTGCATCTTACTTTTTCACCACAAATTTTTAATTTCCTTATGCCATGTCGTGCCTTAAAATTTGAAATCCACCCCAAACTTGCCCCAAAATCATTTTTGCCAGTTATTTGATTGTAGAAATGTTTTGCTTTGTGTTGGATCATTTCGGTTGATATAGGAATATTCTGGTTTCTCTGTTGAACAAACCAAGTCATTAAGGCCTTATCCATATCAGGATGTTCTCCTAGTCTCATGGTCTGCCTTTTTTCTGAGAAATACCACTAAATTATTTAAACTGTAAGCCAAAATTCGATAAACTGTCACTAACCAGGTTTCTGCACACAGTTGGACGCATATTTTCCGATAGCATCACGTTTCTTTTTTATGTCAAATACAGTCGATTTTGTTACCCCAAAATGTTCTGCAACGCATCTAATTGATTTTCCTTTATCAAGGCGATCTAATATTTCACATTTTTTCCGAATAGATAGGGTTTTATGCGCTCTTTTATTTATTTGTCTTCCGCTCATTTTAATACATACATACATACAAAAGAAATTTAGTGTATGTCCACTCACTGTACCACTTCACGAACAATGAATAAACACATCATAATTGAGCATCATACAGTAGGTATGTATGTATGTAGTACGTAAACTCACAAAGTAAAGTAAAAAACATAATACCAAAGATAATAGAGAAACAAAAGTCTGCATTTTTTGTATCGTCCGGATTAAAGAGTAAAAAATGTAAAACTGTCCGGATAATAGCAATGTCCGTATTATAGATATGTCCGGTTTCTGAGGTATACATATTTTCTCTAAATAGTCTGGTGTCACGCCAACGAATTTATTTATTCAACCCAAACCGTTATACCAAATTTAAGAAGTTTTTCTTTTATAGATAGAGAATTATCGCATTATTTAGATTTTCATATATCACAGTTGATGTGGGCAACGCACATAGGGTCAAGGGTAATGTGTGCCCCAAGTATTGTGTACCAAGTTGCGATATTTCAATACTTACTGGAGCTATCCGATACACGGAGACATGACTTAAATGTTTACTCTTTTCAATATGCCGATATCTATCTCGGTTTTTATAAGATGTTACATACAACCGTTGTGTGGACAAAGTTATAATACCGTGAATATTAGTGCACTCGGGATATTAAAACCTTTAACAATTTTAGTAATAAATAAAAATGTTAATTTAAATACATTATCTTGGGATTACTGTAGACAGCCCCAAGGAAAATTGTAAGATAATTATAAACTTTAAATTTAACTTAAAGTTTCTTACCATCGTAAAGCAAAATATTTTGTATGTGTTTAAAATTTCTTTCTCGGAACAAATCTGTTGATTTGATCTAATTTTTGTGTAATATGTGTTCAGTTTTTCTATTTTATAAATCATGTTTCAAAATTGTGATATCTCTATGAGGACAGCTCACGCAATTTTGCAAAAAAATCAGTCAAAATACACATTTTATATAAAACAAGGCTTGTAGGGGAATAATATGAGGAAACAACAATTTTTCAAAGTGGTAGAAGTGATAGCTGCTATTTCGGATATCACCTCATCTCCTCATCAGACTTCTTTCTTTCTAGACTTTACCTGGCTTTGAACCATGGTACACGGGATTGCTAGGCGAGCACGCAACGACTCAGCCACGCTAACCGTGTGAAAATTGTTTGTTTTTCTCACAATTCCTATCTCCAACCATACCGCTATTAAGTGTGACTTTTCGGCACTCTGTGCTTAACAGGGTGGTTGGTATTGTTTGTTTTTACAAATCTATCAGCTTTTTGTTCGTACTGTAGTTTTGATTTTTAAGTTTGCTCATACTCTATTATAATTTTTATTTTTGGCCTTATTTTTTATGAATCGTCTGTATAATTTATAGAGCTTGAGGCCAGGTTTGTATTAGGAATAATATGAGAAAACAACAATTGTTCAAAGTGGTATTTGTTTCTTTTTTAATTCGTTTTTAATACTATGTTCAAAGTGATACGATTTAACTTAAATATCAAATGGAAAACTGGTTCAGGCCTTTCAAACTGGTGCTTCCGTATTTAAGTGAACAGAGTGATCCACATAAAATATGTAAATTACCAGACTATAACAGACGGATCCGTATGAAATGAACAAATTAAGTCAGCACCCGGAGAAAATATGAGTGTTTTAATAAGTTACCTCTAGTTACCTACTAGTTGATTTTTACCACCCTATGCTGGTGGCCTGACAAAGCTCATCATCCTGACAGTTGTCAGGTTTACTGCGCCTAAAGCTATGCGGCAAAAACGGTTTCAGATCTCCAGTGATACGAGTATCAAAAGTCATTTTAGATGTAATGTCTTATTGAGTGCGTGACATCGACGTTATATTCTGTGACATAGTTTTAGACGCAGGAAACCTTACAACTATCAGGTTGATAAGTTTTGCCAGGTCATCTGCATAGAGCGGTTATTTACATATTTGGAGATGAAGCGCCAAAAATTATACAGAGGAATGCATACACAGATTTACCGAACTGGTATTCAAACGTGTTAAATAGTTGAACTGGGGTCGAAGTATGAGCTCCGCGAACGGTACGGCAATCGTAAGAAAAAACTTTGCGTCACTGATCGTACGCACGACTATGTTTGAAGTATGGCAAACGATAGCTAACGTAACGTAATTTGCTACAGGATGTAATAGATGAAATAAAAAAATTGTAAAAGATGCTTGCGAATTTCGTGCGTTTATAAATAAGACAGCATTTGTTTTTAATTTAGGTTTATTAAATGAGTTCGGCTCAACAAAGAGGCTTTTGATTATGTTTTAAAAAGTTTGGAACTCAAAAGTCGCTCTTCAGCAGCAGTGCCCCCCGTACTTCAATTATGTGCCGCACTTTCGCTTTTGGGAGGTGGTGGGTTCCAGCACTCGGTAGGAAGTGATTACTTGATTGGAATTTGCCAAAGTTTGGTTTCGATATTCACAAACAATTAACTTAAGCTAATGGAAGATAAACTGTGTCCTAAGCACATAAAATTCATGGCGGAATCCTCGACTAGCACAAAGATTTCATATCTTTTAAAATAAAAATAAAAAGCTAAACTCTTGAATTAAGCAATTCTAATTGTTTTTTTTTATTTTTAATTCAATTTCTTGAACATTAATATATATTTTATATTTTTGTTCTTTTATTTCTAAAAGTCTTTCTTGGATTTGAAGCAGCCGATCTAATTTGGCTTGCATACCTATCTTATATTCGTTTGACACTTCCAAATTTTTTTCTATTATTACTAGCTTTGGGTCAGTTTTTGTTTTTTTCTTCTTAGGTGGTGGAGGATGATTTTCTTGATTAGAGTCATCAGATAATAAGGCACTTAAGATATCACTGCTCAGTCTCATTATTTTCAGGGAGCGGTTACATTGACGGAGTTGAAGCGCTGTTTCCAAAAGTTTTGACAGTTGACAAACCGTCCACGCTTGCTTCGAGACCACTTGCTGCAATAATGTTTTATTCAGCATCCGTTATCAATTTTTCGTCATATGGACCGCCGCCAGTTTGCCTCTTTGAAGCTTTATTATATGATAGCTTCTTCTAGTTAGTATGATTGCTTCTTCTAGTTATACATCACAAGATGCACATCCAATTCTTTTGATTCTAACCTTTCTCGCTAATTTCGCATCTTTTACAGGTGGTCCGGCAGCATTTAGCTTGTTTGTTAGCTCATTCCACAGTCTTGCCATTGTTGCCTTCCCTTGTGCACAATTTGGAAACATATTTTTAGCAAAGTTCGGATGATGGTTCATGAACTCGCCCATTATATTTTTTTGTTCACCGTTTAGCTTATTTAAATGTGTCCCATATAAATAAAATTAAATAAGCTACCAAATTCATTAATTTGTATTATACATTTAAGGATTTACTTACATTTTTTGCTTCTGCTCCAAAAATTTTGTGCACGTAGGGTACGTTCACGGAACGCATACTTCCAATACTACATTTTTACGTGACGAGTAGTATGTGCACGGAACTCATACTTCGACCCCTGGTTTAATTTCCAACAACAATTTGCTTATGGCCGACCGAAGAAAACCAGCTTTAATTTTCGTTTCAAACTGATTCATGAACGAAACACTTTTGTTGGATATGGCCCATTTTGAAACAACGATTTTAAATTTTTGTTTGCTTTAGGCCCGTATGCATAGATCAAAACTTCATTACCTGTTGCGATAACATAAACGTTTTCAGAAGTACCTCGATTGAATTTATGAAGCCGACGTAAGCCTATTGGGCAGTGCTGACATAAGACGGCGCCTAGCATCACCACAGCCGTTATAATGAATTGCACTCCGGACAAATCGGCTCCCTTAACAAATCATCAAATTTAAGTGGAAATTGGAGGAGAAGAAAATTTTGTAGAGTCAAAATGTATATATTCTGTTTTGAATAAAATATAAAATTCCACCTTGAATCATGTCCTTCAGAGTTTTTGCATAGCTAACATGAAACAACCTTTTGTAAGGGAATGTTAAAACACGAATGCAGTTAGGGAGCAAACAGCACGCAGTCGAATAAAATTGGGCTTTAGGCATCTTTTTAATTTTATCATATGTAATTATTATTATAAATTATGGGTATACTCGCGTTTCGACCTAAAATTAAATTATATATATGTAGATATAGATACATGTATTATACAAGATTGATATAGCAAAGATTGCGCCGATGGCGCACGAAAAATATGCGCATTTACGTCACACCATCAATACGATATTCAAGAACGATAAAACAGAGATTACGATATTTGAAACTCCTATATAATTTGAAAATAAAATATGTAAAGATACAAGTATTTCTGTTTATATAAATAAAAATAAAACGACTTAAAAGATTTAAAGGAAAAGGTGCAGTTATTAAGTCTGCACCAAATACACCACAACATTATTACGTATAAATATTGAATAATATTGGACATGTACAAGTCATACAATTGTAATTCGTATGATGGTCCTAGTAGCGGAAACAGCGGTTGTCGCAAAAATCGCTTGAACTCAAGTTCCTTGACAGATTGGAACTCCACTAACGACACTATTGTGTAGCAAAATTCCGAATATTTTAAACACATCGGTATGGCAAGGCAAGATTTAAACATTGTGCAAATTATAAAAAGCTTAGCAAACTTTCGTAACAATTCCAAACTTAATAATCAGATTTGTTACAAAATTATTGGGTATGCAGTTTTATAGACCATTAAATTTTAGAATAAGACAGTGCAAATAATCAATTCACTTACGTTGTAATGTTCAAGCAACTTTGACGACGCGACGTCATGACTCGACAATATCGTAAAGCAAAGGATAACAGACCTGCGCAAATCGTATTCTCTTATTCTATCAATCTTCAATATTATAGAAGTGTGCACTTCGACCTAAAAGATATATTACGCCCAAAGATCTTTTATGCTGGCCCCTAAAAAATAAGATAACTCAGAAGCTTACGTTTAAAGACATATACACTTTTTGCAGAGTGTCGTATTCCAAAACTCGCAGATTATTAATGTTAGTTTTAGTAAAGTATATTTATTGAGGCATTCGGTTTTATTTATTGAGCTTATTGACGGATAGGTTTAGCGCAGATTGCAGTCTTGAACAAATAGTTAACTCATGCCAGCCTTCAACACACAACCATATACGGTAAATCCTTCACCATTTAGCTATTCCAGGAGTTCGTTCACCACCAGCGTCCATAGCAATGAAGATTTAATTCCCCTTTGGGGGCGACCACGAGTGGCAGTTATTGATAGTTCGCTACCCCCAAGGTTTGCTGCGGTTTCTGCATTTTTATAAGCCAGTTTTACTATGACTCTGATGAGCTTACATACTTTGGGAAGATGAACTGCATTTTCCCACACTTTGGAAATGAATATCACTTCAATCTCACTTCATGCTGGTGGAATCAGAGCAAGCAAAAAGCTAGCTCTCAGTACTCTTATTAGAGACCATGCGGAAAAATGAAATCTGTACCTGGAGATTTGCGTGCGCATTTTCAAATATTTTTACATATTAATAAATTTGATTTGCATTATTTTTACTACATTCTAATTTTTTGAATCTTCACAGGGGAATATGAAATTTGAACCTTCGTGCGACACGCCTTAGCCGTTTGCAATCGGTACTATATATATGTATGAATGTCATATCTTAGACTTTAAGCCTTCTCCAATCGGAAGCAAAATTTACATGCGATATCTTTGACCATGAAATTACCTACTGAGGCGCTGATGCTATTTAGTTTTAAAAACCATCTTAAAGCATAGATTCTTTTTACGTGCCATATAATTTTTTCTGATCACTTTTTCAAATCGATTTAGTATAATCTTTTTCAATTGTTTTCTGCACTTATTATTACACAGTATAGTACAACTATCTTACATTTCGTAGTTGATTTAGAGTTGTGGCTAACCGTTGGCTTAATGACCTCACTGCTTTGAAGCATAAAACTGTAAATAAATACAAGGAAGAAAACAAGATAACAAACAAATTTGGTGTACAGCTAAAGACTATCACGCATTTAATGATCAGTTTTAGACAATGAATTATTGATGCATAAACCTCAACATATTTTTCTTGCATGATTTTACCTATAAACTTATGCTGCAAACAAAACCAGACTATGGATTTACAAGAGTGTGTGAGTGCAAATTATCCGTATGCATGTAGTAAATATCTGCCAAAAAGTATTTAGAATACTCGTAGAATATCGATGCACTCTTACTGCAAGTGACTTGAATGTTTGATCAATCCGTGCCACAGTAGCGACGCAATGGACGTGCTGCTCAAGTCACGTTCATATCGACATATCTACATACATACATCCTACTATAGATTTAAATACATGGAAGCCTCTAATAGCAGCGATCAGTAGCTGTCTCTCGCAGCCGCCAAGTCGCCGTGTTACTTGTAAGTAGTATTAGAAAGCATACATACATATCTACATATAGACTTGACTACAGATGCACAGATGTAGAGCGATCCAACAACCGGCTGGTCAACCAACTGCACCAACTGGCTGGTATGGGCAGCCGCATTCATCTGAGCATTCAACGGTTATGAAATTATAGTCTTTCAGTGCATTTTGACTGAATCAGCGCTACCGGGTAATCACTCGCACGCTTTTGATCGCCATCTTCAGTGCGCTTATGCTGTGGCCTAGTACCACCACTGTTGTTGGTTCACTCATCTGGAAATTGGCAAATCTGCTTCTGAAGCTATAAATTATCAATGGCACTCATCTGCATATCGGAGAGTCAATTTGGATTTTTACTTCTTTTATATTTACAGGTATGCATACATGTACACAAACACATACATATTATATGCATATGTATGTACGTATAAAATTGTGGTTTCTTCTGCGTTAAAAAAACAAAAGATATCAAAAATTGATGAGACGATCTGGAAGCAGTCAAATACATTGAGTTATGGAAAAATTGAAACTCTTGGACTTTTTGTATTGATTGACATTTGAATGATACAATGCCCGCAATTTACGTGCAAACGCTAGCGGCTGGTCGCTTCGATGGCCCGCCTATAATTGATAAGCGTACACCGACTAATTTTGCCCTTTTGTCTTTCAGCGGCAACCATTTTGCCTCGTTAGCACAAAATTATGGCCATTTACATAATTTTCATTCAAATTTCGACACCATCACTGATACTCGTGCCAACTCCCAGCTCCCCAGTCCCATCTGAAATTAGTCGCGTGCCAACTCTTTGATTAGCGGCTCATTAGTGATTTATTTGACGCCTCATGCGAGCTCATCTCTCTTCTTAATGCTGTCCGGCGATCAGTGATCAGCACATCGCACAGTCAGACACTTAATGGCTCAACAACGCAAGCGGCGCCCACTAAGCTGTCGTTTTGACTCAATTATCTATCATCCTCAAGTCGGACCGTAATTATTAGCACGCACAAAAGCGCTTTCAACGTCTTTTCAGCGCTCACTTAAGTTACAGTAGCATGTGGTAAGTAATTGAAGATGTTAACAGACTTATTTCAGCAGATTAAGCGGTTGGCTTCTTTCGTCTTAATTGGAGTTTTTCGTCACTCCAAAGCGAACCAATCGTTGGCAAAATAATTCAGTTGTAAAATTGATTTTGTTAAACTAAATCCTGTACGACGTCATTTAAATGGTTTTTACTTCACTGATTACTTGGGTCAAAAAGTGCGGTCTCGATATAGACCTATATACTTAAAAGTGAAATAGTCATCCACACATTCCATAGTACTGGTCATTACGCGCCAAAATTCGATGGTTCAAGCCTGAAATTCATGCATACTGCTAAGTATCTTGGAGTAATTTTAGACACTAAGCTGCTCTGTATGCGATTCACTAACTTTAAACGATGCGACAATCGCAATTTTTGTCGACAATATCTGTCGTTTGGCATCTTGGTCAAACTAAATGCCAAAATGGATGGAAAACACAAAAAGGAATGGGAAAATAAATTCATGCTGCCGAATAAAAATTTGAGAGCGGTTTTATTATATTTGATTGAAGTGAAATAAGATACTATTTTATTTCGAACTACAAATATTTATAATTGTTTTATTTATTGCAATATTCCATGGTACCGGAGTTTCTGACTCTCCTCTGAGTGCTTTGGTAGAAGAGTCATCAACTCGACTCCATGGAATATCTGGAATCATCAGGATCAATTATCTATAGATTAAAAATAAACTATACTTCTGTTTTTATTCTTGAATCAATCCTTGATAAAAGTTTGCTTTTACCATTTGCACATTAATTGAATTGGTATCTTTGGCGTCAAAATTGATACACGAGTACAATCGATGGCCCCAATAGTGCCTCCCACAAAAGGTGACGACGCTGAAGCAAATATTTCTTTTGCAGCTTGATGCTTGGGTCATAGGAAACCTGTCAAGCTGAGAAATCAGGTATTCAGCCAAGTCTGGAGTTAACCGATACAGCTTCTAAAATTTTCTTGCATTCAAATGAAAAGGATTGTCCACATCCCGGAGTAAACTTCGATCCACTGTTAGAGCGTTTACTTCTTCCTCACCTCATGATAAATCACATGCCAAATATTCAAACGACATTCTTTAATGTTCCTTTCTTAATTTCAAGAAAACAAATCAACGAATTTTAACCTTTTCTTTTATTTAAGTTGAAATCACGAATTTTTCCTTTCTCGGTTGAGTTAACAACATCAAATTTATTGTCGTTTAGTTTTCGATAATTGACTATCTAACGACAACAGCTGATTTGGTGATATCGGAAATCGTTAAAAAATGGCTGCTGAATAGCAACATCGTGAAAATTTTCGATAAGATGAGTTAACCATACGAATATCGTTAAAATAAGTTAGTTAATCGCACTACTGGAATGACAACACAATTCTTTCCATTAAGAAACCCACAACAATACTCTTCACCTGTGGAAAGGCGATTTTACTCCAAAGGACCATCAGTCTTGTGGCGCCTACCCTTAGCAAAACGACAGCGCTGAAACAATTCCACAGAGTATAAATGAGTGTGGAGCTTTATGTTCCTCCCCACTGAAGGCCTGATTGCGATTGTGCATCTGACTCAGCTTCACGTAGTTTCGCGAGAGATAGCAGCCGTAAGGCAGACTTTCGAGCTCATGGTACATCCGGTCACTAGGAAATTTTATGGACTATTTTGCACAGTATAACGTGTGGGACTAAAAAATTGAAAAAATGAAGATGCAAAATTCGGAAAAGTTTTAACGCCAATCGAGCAACGTGAATTCTTATAAGGTGATATTAATAGTTATAACAAATTTAGTATACATGTTTTTGTTTTTGTTCTTTTGCATCATGATTGTCAATTGTTCTATCAGAAAGTATGAAAAACCAGTTTCCATGACTACGAAAACAACCACAATTTAAACAAAATATTTTGATATTCAGATTTGAATAAAAAATAAGTGAGAAAGAATCTAAGTCAGGATGCAACCCAGCCCAAGTTTTTAATTGAAATAAACATGACTACTTGCATGCAATCAATAAAGTGAATGAATTTTTGGCAGAAGGTGCATGTGGTCTCCGGGCCCAAAATAGGATATACAAATATAAGTGTATAAAAGTAGGCGGTGCCATGTCCGAATGGAATGGGAAATTTGAATTCGTCTTACATTCTCAACTATTCGGCGCAGATTAATGATATTTGGGTATATACATACATATGTGTCGGTTTGGAAAAAATGGGCGGTGCCACGCCCTATACAATAAAAAGCCTAATTCCTTATCATTCCTCAACTATTTGATGCAGATGTACAATATTTGGTATAAAGATCCTATATACGTGGCTACATATTTGTATATTTATATTTGTTGGGGAAAAAGGCGGACTCACGCCCCCATTTAAGCCGAAAATACTATTCACTATATCTTTTCAGCTATTTGACGTAGATACATGATCCTCAACACATATTTACATATTTCCTTTGAAACCTTAAATGACGTTTATTAAAACAAAAGAAAATTAGTAAGATTTTAACATATCACAGCCTTTTTCAAAATTATATTTTTTAATTATTTCTCTCCATAACTAATTTTTTTATACAGAATTTGAAAGAATTTTCAACAAGATCTAGTAAAAAACAATATTATATACTTTGATTTGTTGTAATTTACCGTTATATGAGAGATGAGCGTGGTTTTCGTTTCATTTATATAATTATCTAAGTTGTGCATTCTGACTAGAAATGCAAAGTTTACGTAATGTGTAGAATTTGACGAAGAAGCTTCAAAGATATACCTATTTGCTCTAAGTTGGGCGACACCATGGTCAATTCTAAAATTTATGATTCCATGTATTTCATTTGCAAACCCAATCCTCTTCATCAAATGTAGCCGAGTGTATATTGAACCATTCTCTATTGCGAACTATTTTCAGGCAAACGATTCTACTCCTGTAAATTTCGTCTAGCAGTTATATCCTCTATCTTGTTCGTTAGCGAACACGCTCCTTAAGCTAAGATCCCACTATTGCTGGAAATAGCACAATCTGTACCGGTTTTTATCGTGCTATATCGGATCATAATTAACAACTTCTCAAAACCATTTGGTGAGCCTTCCCATTATCTGTGCATATTGTGATAATCTATTTCGGGATATATCAGCAAAAATAAAACAGCGAAATACGTTCACATCATTGTGCTTTATTGACAAATTGAAAATTATATTTCGGCTCATTTGGAAATTATGAAAAATATTATAATTTTTTAACAGAAATTTGCTTTGCTAGCCTCTATCAATGTGCCATTATTTAAACAAACAAAAAACGCTTTTAGTTAATAATTTTAGTTATTAAATACCCAAGAAACGAGGTTGGTTAAAAAGGGAATACATGAGAATCAAGATCAATATTTTATTTAAAAAGAAATATGTGTATAAATAAAGGCAGATTATTTTCGTCGTACCATCTAAAGCGGCCCGAAAGCCATCGAAAAGGTGGTGTGTGTGGAGCTGTATATCAAGGATCTTTTCCAGTATTTGACGCGCTGTGAAGATCTGGACTTGCCAGCTCTGAAGGTACACTGATAAGTTCTAATAAGTTGGTTCATGTAGGGCTTCAGTATTTCGCAAAGTATCGTCGATGGGACCTTAAAGGAGATGTTGAGAAAGGATCACCATTTATAAAGATTGGACAAATCACATTGGGATATCAATCTTTGGGCATGTATTAATCAGACCAAATTGTGTTTAAAGCTGGTAAATGTACCCTACCAGTTCTTTGCCGCCAGCTTTGAACAGCTCAGCTGGTAAACCGTCGGCTCCGGGAGCTATGTTTTTTAAAACCGCATACTTAATTATTGTGTTCACCTCATGTTGCTCTATTGGAGGGACGTGAACATCGTCTCTAAACAATGGACTTTTCTCATCTTCTTCAAACATATCACCTGTGTAGTGATTTTCAAGTGTACTCTGGACGTTCGTTACCAGATTTCCACCTTCGTCTCTGCGGGAAACAGCCCGCTATTGTGGTTTGTTTTATGCTGGAAATATTTTAGGCGACAAAAGCTATCCGCTACAAAAGCAGACATATGCAGGTATGCATTTAAGGGTGCAAAGCCTAATTACACTTTTCGTAAAAACGACATGGTTGTAGTGTAAGTTGAAATATATTTAACATAATCCACAAAACACTCTTCTTTTACATGTTTTCGCAATTGATACAAATTTGTGTTCGTTAGCTTTTTTTGTATATTCTAGTGTTTGGGAGTCAAACCGTACAAACGCTCTGGATGTTCATAGCTGGCTGGTGTCTTGATGTAATCAAACGGCTTTTGTATGTAATTCAATATTTGTATGTGATGGACATGATCAGAGATATTGATTTTACTGCTCCATTGAAATCAAAACGTGTTGCTTCTTTGTAACGCAGCATTTACTGCACCAAAGAAAAGGTCATAAGAAATAATGTAAAAGAAAATAAAATTTGGATGAAGCTATGGAATGATGAACTATCAGGTATACAATAATTAGGCGCCCCAACTATTTAAACGAAATTAACCAGCAAACACAGTCTCTAGCGTTAGAGAAACATTTGATTTACGTGAAAATTCTAATGTATGTAGTTGTTTAATCGTTAGGAAACACACCAAATATGTATATTTGAAATAATGAAAGAACACGACTTCATATTGCATGTTTTCGATCTTTCCTCTCATAACAAAATTTTTGGTCTAACACGG
Source organism: Anomoia purmunda (assembly GCA_951828415.1). Classification (NCBI taxonomy): domain Eukaryota; kingdom Metazoa; phylum Arthropoda; class Insecta; order Diptera; family Tephritidae; genus Anomoia; species Anomoia purmunda. Next base: position 55,535,380 of record OX639993.1, read on the forward strand.
TAAAGAATTGCTCAAAAGTCTTATTTCTGTTTTGAAATAAAGTTTTTATTTTCCGAATATTATAGTATACAATTATATTAATTTTGTTTTGAATCGTTTCAATTAGATACTCCTTCATTTCCTCACACGCTCAAAGCGACGTTTTCACTTTACACAGCACTTTTCCGGACTTTTCCACTTTACATATCTTGTTATGCTTTGGTTACCTGTGTCAAAACTACAATCGTTTTTTTGCAATTAACTTACATCATATTATGAGAGGTGAGCGTGGTTTTAGTTTTAGCGAAATTTCTCAGATTCTTTTCGGCATTCGCTAAACGAGAGAGAAATGAAAAGTGCTTACTAAATTTGGTAGAGTACGGTACCATAGTTTCGGAGATAAAAATAAATATTTCCCTAAAAGTGGGCGCGGCCACAACGCTCTCCAAACATTTTAACCTTTTTGCATTTTTTTCCAACCCAATTTTGTATTTTAAATTGACTAAATTGATTAAATTACTCAGGTGATCCGATGCACGGATGTACAGATATGACTTAATCGATTTATGTTTTTATATATGTACATTAGGATGACCCCTAAAATCAGTCTCCCGTCCTCTATCGGTAGTACCACTGTCAAAGGTCATGGTCAAAAATATGTATCTACATACATTTTTGTCCCGATTGAATACGTGCGGTACTGAGACCAAGTTTCAGATTACTTTTTGAATACTCAAACTATATAAATACTTTTTTTTTATCTGACACAAAATAAAAGGTTAAAAAAAATTAAATTTTACTCGCTTTAATTTTAATTTTTTGAGTCTCCATAAGTAAGTTTTTTGAGCCTTTAAGTCAATCTCGAATCGGGACCAAAATTTACATGTGATATCTTTCAATTTAGCAGTATCGACGTAGGGGTTGGGGTTAGATTGATGTGGCAGTCTCCACGATACAACTTATTATTTAAACGATAATATACACTGTAACCCAAAATGAAGATCCGCAAGCTCCTGATTTCCAACCACGGAGCTCTTCTGGGATGTAAATGCAGTGAGAGTGCATAGGCAGGGCAGCCGAGTAGAATATGAAAGGATGGTTTCACCTCGTCATCTTCCAAGCATCTTTGACATAGAAGGTCTGATACTACATACATATATAAAACATAACCGCATGAATACGTATCGGACAATGCCCGGTTAGAACTCCTACGAAGATCCAAGTCTCATTGATCCGACCAAGAGCCTATCTATAGATTAAAAGTCCGGAGGCGGCCAAAGTAGCCCCCACCCTCAGCCTTACCAGAATCATAACTTCAAGGGTGCCCTACCAAGTTAGCTCATCAGCCATGCAGTTACTTGCAAGGTCGCTATGCCCGACACCCAAATCAGTCGAAAGTACTCAGCGGCGGTTAATGAAGTAAGATTAAATACCCTAAAGCCTTGGTTACCGCTTGGAAATCAGAATAGATGCTTCCCGTCTAAGGGTCCGTTTTTTTTTGACAATTTGCTGAACACCAGAGCAACGGATTCCCACAAAATTTGAACAGTACATTCCTAACACGCTTGACACACACATGGGGTATATTTCATTCCGTTAGGTGACGGCCGCCGTAGCCAAGTGTGTAGCGTGTGCGCGCTTCATTCGGTGGATTCCGGGTTCAAATCCCGGCCAAGTAACTTCAAAAATTATAGAAACGCTTTTTCTAAAGCAGTCACCCTTCGGCGGGCAATGGCAAACCTTCGAGTGAATTGATTAAATTTTGACGACATTAGAAACTAGGAGCGTGACGAGAAATTCTTTTGCTAAAAATGGTGGTCCGAGTTCTCGTATACACATACAGATACGTATATACATACATCGTTGTTAAATGTACAAAGGTCCTAAATGACAGTTACATTTTTGTGCAGGAGAAGCAAACAACTTAAATGTCAACGCAAGTAATTCTATGCAATTTTTGTAAAGTACTATAAAATTGTGGATTTTTTAGCTCTAAAACTTTGAGAAAACAACGTTTTAGAAAAAATGTCAGCTAGGGCCTTTAATTAAAACGCTTGTGAATCAGAAAGTATTGGATGACAATGCGGGAAGAATTGCTGTGCGAACTCCTCTAATACTTGCACATACTCGCCGTGCTCACGACGAAATAGGCGCCAATTCGGCAAAGAAATTAACCAAGAATACGAATTAAATACTTTAAACGAAAGAGCTATATCACAAATAGCATCGAACACGAAAAGTATATGGAAAACTAATAATTTTTATGTACACGATTTTTTTTTTAAATCATTACATAATAGTTATTGTGTTATTTTTATCTTTTGATCACAAATAATAAATAGCATTAGTACAACTAGTGGTAAAAATTAGTAGTAGCATTAGCAAAAATAGTCGTTGAAATTAGTAAAAATAGTGGAGAAATTAGTAAAAGTAGTGGAAGAAACTAGTAAAAATAGTGGTAGAAATTAGTAAAAATAGTGGCAGAAATTAGTATTAGCATAAATAAAAATAATGATTGAAATAAGTACAAATAGGGGTAGAAATTAGTATTAGCATATATAAAATAGTGATTAAAATAAGTAAAAATAGGGGTAGAAATCAGTAGTAGCATTAATAAAAATAGTGGGTAGAAATTAATAGAAATAGTAGTAGTAAGAAAATAGTAAATATAGTGGTGGAAATTAATACCTAAAATTTGTGGTAGTAATTAGAAGTAGCATTAGTAAAAGTAGTGGTAGAAATGAGTAAAAGTGGTAGAAATTAGTAGTTGACCAAATTAGTATTATTAACAATAGTGGTTGATGTAAAAAATTACGATGTTAAAAAATCACTACCACTAAGGAAGTTTTACTTCAACAAGTAAAGAAGAGATTAAGTTCGGAACTTTAAACACCGAGCGCATGTTTTAATTTCAAACTAGCAGTAATTGATGTAGGAAATAAATCCAGTCTTCATTACGAAATTTTAAATCACTTTTATTTATTTAAATAAAAACTAAAATTAATTATTAAGGTTCCAACGTGCGCCCGTCTTCCAAAATTTAAATTTTTAGCTACTTTTGATGTTTTTCTAATATGAGGTTTGGTAGGCGTATTTAAATTATTCCTTATTCCCAAAATTTGCTTAACCCACGTACGAGCAATTGCCCACACCAGCCCAATTCTGTACATCAAATTATATTCAAATATTTTTTAAAGTTACTAATATATGGAATCTTTCGGTTTTTGTAAAATACGATTATATGAGAGATGGGCGGGAAAGTTTGACTAAGGAGTTGTGGAAATATACCACAGATAATTACTCTAAACTGGGTAGTTCCACGCTCATACATATTCATAGCCTACGTATGTTCGTCCTCAGTCCAATCCTGCGTATAAAATTTGACCAAATTACCGTTTATAGTAACGTTATATAGTTAGAAATAGGCTTTTTGTCCGCTTTACAGAATTTCTATACCACATATGATCACTTAACCACGTTTTAAGATGGAATAATAATAGGTATGTCTTAATATGCCGTATATAAGAGATTCACCTTACTCTAATTTAGTGGAGATACCCACACCTTTGAAACAAATTTTGAAGTTGGTCACTATTTAATGATCTGCCCATGCACGTGTAGACATCTACATATAAGTATGTACACATGTAAATATAACTATTTTTAATAGCGATAGAATTAGAATAACAAATCAACGATTTAAAGGAACACTGGCGGCCTTTTGACCGATCCTACGACGATAAAACAAAGTCATTTTGTTAAACCTCACATACTGCATACAAAACAGAACCATTATCTTTGATTTGTCATTATTTCAAATAACACATCTACACATTATCAAATAAAAATCTTTATCTACAAATTGCACTTAAAGCTCATCAGTATTTTATTTTGTAATCTTAGGCCAAGTTTAGTGATAAACCACTCGCCTCCAAAAGCAATCAAACGTCAAAATCATCACCTAACGCATCGCACAAGTGAGGTCAAACGTACGAGTATGTATGTATGTATGTATGTATGTAGAATAACTGTTTTGCTGCAAACAACTCCAACTGGAAGTTATGTATCCTCACTTTCTTCTGCATTCGATTCATTGCCCGTATATACTTAAATGCCGTAAAATGTCAACTTGTACTTTTTGTTGTTGTGTTGTATAGTATAATGGCACCATTAACTCGCTAAATAAAACGCATTCAATTCCATTGCGTCGCGTCCGTTGTTATTGTACACTCATTTCTTTTTACTCAATCTAATTAGGTAAAAGTCATAAAATTTTTGAATATCAATTTTTCTCGCTATGAAAGCTTTTAATTTGAGTACTGTTTCTAACTATGTATTATTGTTGCTATTGCTGGAAATGATGCTTATGAGCATGCGCGTCGCTCGGTATACCGGTGGCAATGCGCCTGTAGTTTACCTTCTAACGGCAGCAAATCGCAAAGTTTTGTAGTTTACGAGTACTATAATGTAATCTGAAAATCAAGATTGGACACATCAGTTCTTTCTTTCATTGAAACGTGCAACGTCTCCCTCACTCTTTCACCAAAATGTGGCAAACAGGGCGCGAAGGAAATTAAAAATCAATTTACCAGAGCGATAAAAATTAGATTCCAATTAATTTGGTGCTTCAACTCCTTATCTTTATGACTGGCAAAATAGATTTGCATAGATTGATCAGCGCAGCCTTGAAGAAAAATTGTTCAGCTCTTATAACTTACATTGATCTGAAAGTCTGACTGAGCAATCGAGCTGAGCGACTGCTACTTGGATAGTTGAAGTTTAATGGTAAAAACTTAACGACGAAATTTCAAAACTGATTTAATGAAGTTGAATTAATGAAGGAAATGAAAAGCCCGTGGTATGGCTGCTGCAGTTCCAACTGGTAGCGCTCAGTCACAGAATGGCGCCTGTAGTGCTTTGATTAAATACATATGTACGTATGTATATTTGAGATAAGGAGAAAAGGCTAAGAGGAAGCAAGTAGCTGTCTTAATTTAATTTTACTGTTATCATATGTAGTTATTTTTTTTGAAATATGATAACTGAACTAATTTTTATTATACATAGTATCACTACACTATCTTTATTATAATGAAAAATATATAAAAATTTGGAAATTTATTGAGACCACCATGTAGGCCAAAATTATGCTGCAGTAAACTTTTAACTGTTATAACTTTCGGCTTGAACATTGTAATATTTACTACTTATAATATTGGAAAATAATTACATGAAGTCTCCAATTGCTCACCATGTGCTTAAACCAACCAGTTTTTCTACCTAATTCGGTTAAACTATAAAATTACCAATTGTTTGAAGCGTAAAGCATTTTGAATTTGACATCAAAGATAAAATTTATTTTTCATTAAAAATTTTAAGTCAAGGCGAATCCATACAAGGTGGTGTTATAAGTACAACTACGAAATTCCCATGTATTTTGTTTTTGCTTTTGCGTAAGAGTTGTCAAAATTTAAATACAATTTGTTTTTGCTTTTACGGCTTTTGAAAGCTCATCCGCAAAAGCAAAAACAAAATACAAGCAGGTGAATAAAAAAAAAATCAAATTGGCTGCTATAGTAACTTCACCTTATATGAATTCGCCTTGGTTGAATTAGTCAAAATGGTTCTACAGTCACAAATCTGGCAGGTTGAGTACTGCATAACGGTATCTTCTGTTGGCTACCTAGTTGGATTAGGTTTCATTCAAGTTTTCCACAATGACTTAAGTCTTCCAGGAATTGGCGACGAAGTGTTGCCACTGTGGATGACGCCCAATCAGGCCCATTTCTTGCCTTCACCCGGTCCTCCGCAAGATATAATACTTTTGATTTTATTACTTCTTTCTTTTCTTACGCTAATTTTCAGTTATACGCTCATGATTTGAATATTTACCATCTGGTATGATGAAACTTCACTGTGAGCTTGATAATTTTTTATTTTTGCTGCTTAAGATCTCATATGTTTCTAAATGAAAAAAAAAATTAAATTATTTTATGTCACTTTTTCAAAAACGCGCAGTATATTGGAAACTAGGTGCTGCATCGCACATTGTGGATTGCAGTCAGTTGAAAAAATTAAGGATCTTTGATTTCAAATGTTCGTATGCTATCCTTGGCTGCGTTCGGCGGAATAGCGCTGAAATTTCCGATCCATATACCCTAAACTTGCCATTTACCGCATTCATACGTTCTCATTTTGAGTACCCGGAAAATGACTCCAGTTTCATCAGTCCTTTAGTGATGGCCTAGAGCCCATCCAAAAGAGGTTTCTCAAATTCCCTGCAAGCGCGTTGTATTTTTCGGATTCTATGCCTGGAACGCGTTTATTACGCGTCGCTCTTGGAAAAAAATAATTTTGATAATCCACGAAGAGATCAAAAAACCTCCGAAGTTCACTGAAAAGGCTCCAAATTTGCTGGATTTAAATAATTTTTGGATTAATTTCTTGAACTACTTACAGCATGCCCGCGTAGAGTTTTTTTAGGATCTGTTAGCTGTTCAGTAGCGGTGTTGTAAAAAGTTGTACCTGTCTTTGGGTGTGCTTATTAGGGTGGTATCTTAAGACGGTTGAAATACTAACAGAAAAAATGACTATTATTGTATGAAGTAGCATCACTTTTGCTGATTTATTTAAAAGGTATATAGAAATTTATCGTAGTAAACCCACTAAACCCGTTTCAATATATTTTGTTACGCAAGTAAGGCTCATTTACCATACATTTACGGCATCGGTCTCGGAAAGTCCAGTAGTTTTCTACCAACTCAATCCAAAAACAAAAAACATGGAACTGATTAATGCAGGGGTTTAGTAATCTTGGTGGCATTTTTAAGCAATCGGGAAAAACTATCGCGAGTTGAAGAAAAATGGCTGACATATTGTGCAGTTCGAAACAAAGAAAATTTTTTTCGATTCGGATAAGAGCTTTTTTTTTAGTGTATATAGAAATAAAAGGGATTTATAGCGATTAAATCCAAATATGTATGCAAAATAGTTATAAAAACTTCAATGTTGATGTCCTCGTAAGAGCAAGGGCTGACATCACCGCCATCCAAGAAATGAAATTGACGGGGCAAGAAATCCATTGTACCTTGAGACTTCGTTACCAAGTACTGTCCTTCACTCCGGTGAGCGAACGTCTCGCCATGATCCGCATCAAAGCGACTTTCTTCCACATCTCGCTGAGTTGTGCCCCCGCCCCGACAGAAGAGCAGGACGATATGATCAAGGATCACTTCAATGAGTGCCTAGAAAAAACCTACGAATGCTGTTCATGTCACGATGTAAAAGTCGTGCTTGGCGACTTCAATGACAAGGTGAATAAGGAAGGGATCTTTGGTCACACTGCTGGAAAATTCAATCTCTATGATGAAACCACCGCTAACGGACTGAGACTGATCGACTTTGCTGGGGCTCGAGTCATGGTAGTGTAGCACCAGCTTTCAGCACAAATACACCAAGCCACATACATAGCTGTCTCCAGATCGAAAAACGCGAGACCAAATCGATCATATTGCAATAGACCGAAGGGATATTTCCAGTGTATTACACGTACGTACATTCCGAGGACCGAATATCGACTCGGATCAATATCTTGTCGCAGCCAAGATGCACATGCGCCAAGAAGAGTATCGACACACACTTCTTATTTGTCGACTTTAAATCAGCTCAATGAACCTCCATTTTGGTTGAATGGGTACATTAATAAACAAAATTGTCGCATTTGGAGTGTCGATAAACCGTAAGCCATTGTTGAGAAGCCGTTATATTCAGAAAAAGTCACTGTTTGGTGTGCTCTATGGGCTAGCCGTTATTAATGACTTTTTCGTGCCTGAATTGAGGGATGATGATGTGGATGACCTTTGATTCCAACATGACGGCGCTATATGCCATATAACTAACGAAACAACAAGTTTTCACGGAAACTTTTGGTGAGCGCATTGTCTCGCGTCGTGGACCTGTGGCGTGGCCTCCAAGATCGTGCGACTTAACACCACTGGACTATTTTTTGATATGTTAAGCCGCTTATCTACGCAGATAAGCTCGAGACGATTGACGCCTTGGAAGATAGTATTCGGCGCGTTATTGCCGACATACGGCCCCAATTGCTGCAAAAAGTTGTCGAAAGTTGGGCCTCTCGGCTGGAATTTATTCGAGCCTGCCGTGATCGTGACTTGCCCGAAATAATTTCTAAAATATAATGGCAAACCCTTATCTTTATAATAAAGCTAAGTACTTGGCCATAACATCAAACTTTATGCGTTTTATTTCTTCTTGACAAAAATCAATGTTTGGCCATTATCTTTATATATCTATCGCCGAAATAATAGCGGTGCGATATTTTGACTAATTTTTTTGTTTAGCAGTTTTACCATAGCGGTTGCATTTTTAGGTAAGCTTGGTTATTACAAATCTAGAAACTTTTTTCGAAGTGGGTTTCGGATCGTTTTAAAAATTTCAAAATAAAAATGGTTCGATCCATGGTTCGGTTATAAACCCAAAAATAAAATGATATTCGCTTCGACAACCTGTTGAGTTAAAAACCAGTTTGCAAATGAGATTCCATATTCTACATAAAGGTAGTTCCTGAAATTGAAAACCTGTCTCGTCTTCGATTAGTTTTAGTTGAATGCACTAAGTCGAATTTTAAGCTATGATTCAACTGGCGTTGTCTAAGAAAAATATTATTATTTTATTGAATCAATCTAAATCGAAAAAGGCGGGTTTAGTTCTAAATAAGAGGAAGAAAAAAAATTAATTAGGGTAAATCAATTTTTACAATCTAAATATTTTTTAGTACTTAAATTTAGCCAACTTTTTATATGGTTGCCAAATGGAATTTGTTATTTTCCTTGCGATCAATGAATTGAGCGGAATTCTAAGCCCATATAAAATACAGCAACATGCAGTCACAGGTTGGCAATATCAACAACTGTAGTTTGAAATCTTATCGTTTTTTTTTTGCAGCTGATATATCAAGCACATGCCCTTCGCACCTCCAACAGAGTGTGTTGAAATTAATTAATGGCTAGTTCAATTAAAATTGCAACATCCAGGTGAACACTTGAAGCCGAAACGCACAAACTCTAAACACGTGCACACATACACACATACACTCATACATATATGTTGTACGTAGTTACATTTACACCACCAAGCAATATTACAACAAGCCAAAAACAATAGCCGATTCACACCCCACAAAGGCATTTCCCCCTTTAACGCTTGGCTAGCAATTGACGCTGTTGGTTTTTCCAGCTTGTTCGACAAGTTGCCATGCCTTGTCCTGCGCTGATGAGCAACGGCAGTGTGGCAGCAAGTTAGTGCTACAAAAAGTAACAAAAATTAACAATAACAACCATCTCAGCCACTGTATGGACTTGTGCAACAACTACATACATACATAATCTCGTCGCGCCAATGTCCTGAAGCGTTAAAATGCTAAACCGATTTAAATTTAAAACCGGCAAAAATGCAAAATCAATTTTGCCGTTTGGTTCTGTTTCTAGCAATGAACGCGATTTAGTTGCCTAATAACAACAACAAAAACAATCACATGATACTCCACGTTCGATGTGGCAAACTATGCCGCAACGGTGTGACTTCATGGTGGCATTCACAGCTTTTCTGCCTCCTGTATCACTGTATCAGCTTCTGCTGCTGTAGTCCTTTTTGGTTTGTCAATTTACACATGTAGTGGCGCACGTGAGTACATCTTCCACACAATCGTCTTTGGTGCGCTCGTTTGAATGCTCTATCCTCATACTCACAATCATCCTCAATCTCGGATTAGCGCAGTTAACGTTAAAGATTCTGGTCAGCAATTTGTGGCGGAATGGAAAATTGGTGTTCAATTATTTTAGCATGTAAATTTGCTGATCTAACAATGTTTTCTGTTGCGGTGACAAGAATTTTAATAATTTATCACAAATTAGTTGCAGTAATCTTGCTATGTAACATACGTTTGGACTATTTACATACGCATGCAGCTACATATGTATGTAGATACATATGTACGTACATACATCGATGCGTTGGAAGGTACATAAGTTAAGTAAAGGAAATGAAATAAATGCTTGCATAACATTTGATAATTTAGTTGATCTTTTATTGCAGTATCATATTTGTGTTTATTTATAAGTATGATTCAAGACGATTTGTTGCAAGGTGAACAATATAGTTCGGCTAAAGACATATATTAACATTTTATAGCAGAAGATAAAAAAGTAATCCTCCATTTGGGATGCTTTAGGAGCTTCTCCTTTTGTTGCGCAAATTTTGTCGAGTGTGTAGCATATGCGCGCTTCATTCGATAGGTTCCGGGCTCAAATTGAGGCCGGGCCAAGTATCAATAATAGCAAGTAAAACTTATATAAAGTTGTTTCTAATAGCGGCCTCCCCTCGGGTGGCAATGTCAAACCCCCGAGAGTGTTTCTGCCAAAATCCAAAATCATTTGCCGTTCGGAATTGACATTAAACTGAAGGTACTTCAATTTGTGTTACAACACCATGACGCACGCCACATATTGTAGTAGAAGTTCGGCCAAACATCAAACTATATGGTGTAGGCGCCAAATTATTATTGGGCCCGTTTTATTGTAACCGACTTGCAAAAGAACGCTTCAACTCGGACCAAATTTCCTTTAGTTGCAAAAGCAACCCGGTTCCTGTTCCTTCTTGAAAGATGCGGTTTGTTTAGTGATATGTTGTTGTGCTAGCAAATTTTAGTTTGATGTATTTATATATTTAAACATACTACGCAAATAAAAACGGATTGAGTGTTAAAATGAAATTTCCCATGTATTTCTTTAGGGCACATTCACAATAGCGCAGTTTTTTCACTTCCCAACACTACATCTCAGGTCGGATCGGATATCATTTTAACGAGTTGGCTCAACTCGTATATTTTTCCGAGTTAGTGTTGTTGCTTTACATGCATCTTGTTAACATACCAAGTATCTTTTGCAACTCGGTTACAAAGAAACGGGCCCTTTATTATTATTATAAATTTTGAGGCGGAGCTGTCTTAAGGCGTGGGTCGTTTTCTCTTATCGAAATAAACCAGCTTTGGCTTTCCATTCGAACACACATGAACATTATCAAAGTGTTTTTGAAAAACAAAGAGGAAGGAGAGGAGACTTTTCCAAACCAGCAAGCAGACCGATCTTGAAAAACTACCCTTACAAACGTTTATGAAAATAAGATGTATTAAAGAGAAGCCGAGCTAAGTTCCTGAAACTATATTCTGAAGCAAAAACTTCCAGACTGTATAAAAAGTACATCTAAAAGAAGTGATTAACAACAGTTTGAGTAGGTACCAAAATTAAAATAAATAACCTTTTTAGCCAATTTCAAAAAAAAGAAGAAGGTTTTCAAAGCGTGTGATATACTTTTATAAACAACCGCTCTGGTGCCCAGTGTATTATAATTTTGTTCACCTAACGGTTGTTTGAAGCAGCATAAACAAGCCCCAATAAATTTATTAGTATAACCCAAAATTCTTAGTTTACCCGGATCACTCGGGTAAATCTTTAGTTATCTCAACGATACTTGGTATACGCATTGCTCTGGACCCAAAGTAGTTTATACACAGAATTGGTTTGGAATTAATACACAGAATTTGGTTCACATTGCAAACTTTAAAAAAAATTGGTATATCCCAGAATTGGTTTGGTATTTATACACAGAATTTGGTTCACACCACAAACTTTATAAAAAATTGGTATATCTCCGAAACTAATTCATCAAACTCTACCAACTTTGATACACTCTTGGCATTTAAATGTACTTATAGTGAGCACAATTTTTAAAAAAATATAAGTCGGACAAAAAATACGCCCAACTCTCATATAACATTAAATTACAAATTTCATTTAGTAGATTGAGTTTGAGAATAAAGCACATGAAATCAAAAATGTTGAAAATTAGCTAAGTATCGCCCACCTTAGGCAAATAGTCTACCTGAATATGTCTGAAACTTCTTTGTCAAATTCTATCAAAGTTTGTACAAATTTGTCACTTCTAGTCAGAAGGCACAACTTCGATATTTAACTAAATAATTCTTTTGAATTTGGCGCGAAGAAATTAATAAGTGTTTCACTGAAAATAGTTTCAAATTGGTCCCGAACTGATCCCGAAACAGTTCCGAAATGGTTTAAAGCTAATCTCGAAATAGTCCTGAAACGATCCCGAAATAACTAGTTCCAAGTTTGCGCTTTTGAAGTATTCCAAGAATAGTTCCGAACAGATTACTTACTTACTTAATTGGCGCTATGACCGCTTAAGCGATTTTAGCGGAACTTCTCCTAACCAACTGAGGTCCTAAAATAGTCTCTAAAAAGTCTCGAAATGCTTCTGAACCTTGTTCCGAAATTACCCTGAGATAACTACTCCCAAGACTGTCCCGAAGTGGTTTTGAACTCAACCCAAAATAATCCCGAACTGGTCCTAAAGTCCTACTCAAAGTCGCAAAATTGTCTCTCAATAGTCCCGAAATGGTAGTAATAGTAGCAGTAGTTAGTACTATTAGCAGTAGTTAGTACTATTAGCAGTAGTTAGTAGTAGTAGTTGTAGTAGTAGGATTAATATTCGTAGCAGCAACAGTTGCTAGTAGAAGTAGTAGCAGTAGTAGTTAGTAATAGTAATGTTATTAGTAGTAGTTGTACAAGAATTATTAATAGTAGTACTAGTTAGGAGTAGCAGTCCGAAACTACTCGTAAACTGACTAGTCGCAAAATGATTCCGAAATAGTCCCCAAGTGTTCCTAAAAAGGCTCCTAAAAATTTCCGAAATAATCCTGAAATGATCCCGACCGTAATACCGAAATGGGCCAGATCTTGCCGTCCAATGGCCTCCAACTAGTACCGAAATAGTTTACATACAGATCGATATGCCACTTTTTCAGGATGTATGCTTGTTTTACCTTTCGTCGTGAAGCGGCTTCGTGGCAGGATTCAGACGCGACTTTGTTACGCGTTGTGAAAAATTACTCGCATGTCGCTATAATAGTTGTACTTCAAAAAAGTACAAGTTTGATGTAGTCGTTCATTATTTAACATTTTTTCAAATTTAGAGCGCGAAGAGATTGAAAAATTTTCAGCTTCAGCAAACCTCTGCTGCGTCTTTTGAAAACAGAACCTGCTGTTATAAGCACAGTTGTTAATTTCCATAGCATATTACTTAAACCATTTAAGGAAAGTATTTTCCCAGCCATTAAATTTATTGAACTGCATCATCTATTTATAAAAGTGGATAAAAGTGGCAAGGGACTACAAATGGCATAATAATAATATATAAGCTACCACAATTCTCCGGAAAGTCCATATTTAGAAAAGTCACACGAATATTGTTACTTCTAAATATTTTTCAAGCTAGAACCATTACCATGCAATTTATGAAAACATCTCCATAACTAAAGTCCGAAATTCGACCGTAGTTCTGGTGGGGGTAACTATGGCATCGAAACAATCGATAATTTTGCAACTTTCCGTGCAAATTTTGCATACAATTTAGACCAGGAAATGAGAGGGAATTTTCGATAATATGTTGATGTGTCCTTGAAATGTTTGCAATAAGAACATTTGCTCTCATCGCATTCACATTTTTCTTAATCGATACATTACTTGGCTGATAATTATTATCTACACTTTTGTGTGCAGTTTTAGGTATGTTCAGTGAATGCCCTGAAAGTGTAGAGCAGTGCAAAACAACATCGGACAAAGCTCGAAGGAGTTTAGTGCAAAAGCGCTAACGAACGAATAACGGTGCATTTTACCTATATCTCTCTAATATGAATCAAATCTTTCGTTTGGGGAAGAAACTTGGTTATGTTTTAAATTTATTTTTTTGTGTTTAGTTTTTCTTGTATAAATCTAATCATTGCTGGGAAGTACCACTCGTGGAAATTATCGTTTGGAGTTGCCAAATTCTAGCGCCTGAAACGACTGTAAAACCTGAATAATTTCGAGAATCACAACACCTGAAAAGACTGTTGTGGAGTTCTAACTTTATTAATTTGGTAACAACTAAAATAATGTGTTAAGGAGCTGTCATGCTATTAAATTTGTGAATAGAAGCAAGTCTGAAAATAGTTAATTTTAGTTATTTAAATTTTCGAACGATTTCCGAAATTTAAGGCCATTCGGACATATTAGGGTACACGGTTTGCTTAAATTGATTTTGGTGAAAGCATTTTTTTAAAACTAAACGACATATTTACATAAATATGTGATTATATAAAATACGAGTAACATTCTGATTCAACACCAAAATGCTCCATACAGATTCATAAAATAAGCGGCAACACTTTGAAGCATTAATAAAAACAATCACCAGCTTCGCTGATGTGAAGATAAGAATCATATACATGCATCGATATGATGATAAAACACCACTTAATTGCTTCGTTGCCTCTGCTAATGCGTTGATGAAGGAATGCTCATCAACGCATTATCACTGCCACTTGTTAACAAAACTACGCATTATTAACATTCAATTGGGGGCCACTTGTCATTCGTGCCAACCCAAATATGTATGTAGCTGTATGAAGTATGAAGAGATGGTCAAAAACAAAAAAACAAAAAACAAAGAGTGAAGGGTGAAAGGCTAAGAGTAGCATGTCGTCAGTGCCACCGAATGTGGCGCGTTCAACATTTAAGGAAAATGAAATGTGTATGTAGGTACATATGCAACTAGTATGTATCACTAAATAAATTTATGTGTGCGTTCATTTTGAAATGTTTCAGCTTATGTGCTAGTCGTCTTCTTTGTCATTTAGAGTTAGTTAACAACCTGCTGGGTTGACGTGCGATCGACCAGGTACAACCAAAAAATGTCAAAGTCCAGCTACAGCCAAAGCGCCTGCACCGTCACTGCCACCACAGCTAGATGAGCAACAACAGCAACATAAAATCGCTAATTGACAGTATTACTGGTTGACGATATTGTTGGTTGTTTTTTGTTTTGTTTATGTAGCCATGTACATACATATGTGCGTCTATTTGCTGCTTTAGGCCGTTTGTCAGTCTAAATACCTGTCTATTTGTTTTGTATATTGGGTTCCTCTTGTTAGACATTTGGTCACTGGCGCTCGTCTGGAAGGCAACACTAAATATCGACGAGTTAATTGTGAAGTGGTGACAACGCGTTGCGCTGCGTTGCGTTGCAATTACAAGGAACAGCGAAGAAGGCGTTGCCTGTCACAGTGTGAGGCTACCGCAATTCTGCTCTCTACTGAATTTAGTATTTCTACTTTGATTGTTTGTCTTTGGTGAGGGCACCTGTAGCTAAACTATACTCACATACACACACGTAGCTATATATAAATATGTAGACACATATGCAAATACTATATACGCATCTATTCATGGAACACCAAAAATTAATAATGCATAAAAATTTTAAAACAAGCTCTAAATGCATCTATAATGGATTCGTAATTAGAAATCACCACAGTAACTATTGCTGAGCGACAAACACAGCACTGCCCATATGGCGGCGTACAGTGCATCGAAGTTGGACAAAAATGCGAACATTTAGTGTCCTTTTTGGGAAAAAGGAAAGTTTGTAGCATATTCTGTCATTGCGTGGATCTTGAATTTTGTATGCTTGTCATATTTAGGTAGTTAGGAATAAAAAAAAATTAACTGCAATAGTAAGTTTGTGCGATATGAACTTAATATATATTATTTCCCGTAACTATATTAGATATACAGGACTGTTGTCGAATCAAAATGGATAGCTATTCTTGATTTCGGTTCCGATAAGAAAATTTCAGCTGAAAAGTTTTGCCTTTCAGCTGTCGGAACGGAAAGAAATTGTCAAATTGAATTGCCAATAAAAACGCACCACTAAATATAATTGAAATAAGATCACATTAGCGATTTGTTTAGAAAGTTAGAATATTAGGACCATTTTTATTTGTTTGGCCACATGAGTAAGTTAGTTATCCACAAAATTTTTTTCGAAAATGGTTTTTATAAGGAATAGTCAATTAATTAAAAAAATTAACAAAAATGTACATTCGATGATATTCTTGATTAATTAAAAGAAAACAATGTGAAGTTAACTTAAAGCGACTAAATCATTTTCACCACTAACGGTAGAAATATAGACTTCACAATAGGCTTTCCT
Source organism: Anomoia purmunda (assembly GCA_951828415.1). Taxonomy (NCBI): domain Eukaryota; kingdom Metazoa; phylum Arthropoda; class Insecta; order Diptera; family Tephritidae; genus Anomoia; species Anomoia purmunda. The sequence goes on from OX639993.1 coordinate 55,551,487, forward strand.
AATAACGAGTCGTTCCTCCTTTAGCCTCAATAAGTGCCTTAATTCTTGAAGGCATGTAATTCACTAGGACCTCAATTGATTTCCTTATAACGGGACCATACCAAACCTGTTCTAAAATCTTTATCAATTGACTTTTATTTGTTGGCTTCTGTTTAGCAAGTTCACACCAATCCGAGCGTTGAGTCCCCAGATCGTTAAATATATTGGCCAACTAAAAATAAAAATTCGAGCTGAATAGGATCATGTATACCAATATTGTATAAATGTTTTATACAAGATTTGTTTCCAATCAAAACTTACCCATTTTGCACGATGGCATATCACTGAGTCATTCTGGAAGATTAGGCGATCCGTATAAGAATAATGATCTTCAATTGCGGGTACTAAAAAATTGTTAACCACTGTCGCATATTTTTGTGCATTCATTATTCCATCAACAAGGTGTAGAGGCCACAAAATATGGTATGAAAAGTAGCCCTAAATCATTTGACTTTGAGGAAACTTAACTTTCTTTACTACACAATTATCCTGGAACCTCTGAACGGCGCACGTAAAGCAAATTTTATGAGCTTAGCAAATTAAATTTTCTTTTGCCAGACCACATAATCTGTTGCCAATCATTTTGATCACAATTTTGGTACTTTTTAGCCCAAGAAATTCGTGCTGCCTTTAGTTTTTGTGTTAATAGTGGCTTTTTGACAGGGCGTCTTCCATATAAACCCACATCTCTAAGCCGTCGGCGTATGGCTTCGACACTTAAATCCACTTGGTAAAAATTTTGCATCTCCACCCTTATAGAAAGTGCACTTTTAAAGCGGTCGCTTAAACTTATCTGCCGCAGTATGTTGTCTGTTCTCTCAGTTGACTTTCGAAGACGACCTGATCCCTTTTTACGCTCCAACGCATCACTATTCTCTTTTTTTTTGTACATAGATTACGAACAATAGTTAAATGGCTACAACCATCTCTAGCTGCTATTTGCCGAGAAGATAAATTTTCTTCATCTAAAGCCAATATGCGAATTTTTTGATCACGCGTTAATTTCTTCCGACTATTTGGCATTTGACACAACCAAAACACGACTATAACCAAACAGTGCGCAGTAGTAGACATTTTTTTCAAATTTATTGTTATATAGCTGAAGATATTCTACCAAAGTGGTGGCACGTTTTTATTGACTGCAAGTGTATATGCTAATTGTCAGTCAAATATTTCAATGTATTGAGAAAATTTGTATGTCTTTATTGATTTAGTCTGAATTGGATTAGCTGCAGAAATCCTGTATCATAAAATTTGTATACGAAAACTATTTAGTCAAACGATTTCGGGATATGCCCACGCGTAATTTCAGCTAATGTTTTGCTTTTGTTTTAAACACGTAAAACCACACCTTCTTGCCACAGCACAACCAAAAATCATTGTTGCTGGCACTTTAAATTTTTCAAGAAATAATTAATTGACAACAGCTGATCAAACTGATTACCGTCTCGGAATGAGAACGATTCGAAAACTATTCTTAATTTATTCGAACTCACTTGGAATCGAGAACACCAAAACTGAAATGAGTTGGAGTTACATCGTTTTTACTTTCCAACACGAATCGAGTTGCTAATTAGGCCTGATATATAATTCCTCAAATTTAGCCAACGCAATTCAGTCTTTGAACCGTCATATGTTTTTGTCAATTCAATTTGTGTATTTTTTTGACTCAGAACTTAAAAACGCAAATGCAGATCATAACATAAATATTTTGCTGCAAATATTAGGTTTCTATAATCATTCAATTTCAAAGGTATCAGCTACATGATAAATGTCCGTTTTAATTTCTTAATTTAATGAGAATTTCGATTTTTTCAATATTGGTAACCGATTTAAATCTTGAAACCATCGTGGTGCAATACTTAGGAGTGAAGTTTCTACGAACTCCCACCACTTCTTATATGTAGTTTTATCCATTATTTATATGGCATCGGTGCACTGTGCGGCGCTGGTCCAGCTGTCATTGGCCGTTGGTGACGGTAGTGCGGTTGTAGGCTAATATGTTGGCGGTGCCGTTTTCAAAATGTAATTTAAACCCCGTTAATCTTCTGTTAATGAGCCTGCCAATGAGAGGCGTTCCATCTATTTACGCTCGCGGATTCGCCTGTCGTGCAAATGAGTGTAGCTCAAATGCAGTCTTCATTTCTTTGCCTTTTCAATTAAATCTTTTTTGTATGCATATACATACATACATACAGGTAAGCACGTACATACATATATAGTTAAATAGTGTATTTTTATACCCAAAGCATAAATGTGCAAAGGTGTTTTAATAGTTTCCGGATCGATTGAATATCCATCATAGCTCAAAAAGTGGTCGACTCTTGGCAGGCAATGGTAAAACTCCAATTGTACTTCTGCCATATAAAAGTTGGAAAAATCAGCTCTTCGGAGTCGACATATTGTAGATCCCTTAATTTATGATACAATAATATGACACTCGCCCCACAAATTGTTGGAAAACGCAGCCAAATGGCGAGCTATAAGATGTAAGCGTCGAATTACACGGTACAATAATTTCAAACGTTTTTCAAAGTTCAGACTACGAAAAAATATATGTACGTATGTTGGTATTTGGGAAGCTTACGTTATTTTGGCGGGACCAACGTTGTCCACCCTTTTACACATTTTTATGGTAAACAGACATCGGAAACCGTTTAATCCTTGCATTATATATAGATATAGGATGTGTTCAACGATCCTATGATCTCCCTCATATTTTTCATTTTTGTAGAACATTTTAACCCCTTAACGCCTCAATAGGTCGACCTTTTTACTTCTTTCTTATTTCAAAGTTTAGCTAGAATGTCAGAAATCAACCAAAATTGAAAATATGTTTAGGGGTTAATTTCGTATTTATTCAAAACTGGTGCTAAAATTTCCCAGATAACCTTAGAGGGTTAATGCATATGGGTAAATGTCTTTGGTAAAATTTCACAATAAGTTACTTTATAAAAAGAAGTAAGTAAGTAGTATTTCATACCAATATCTGATAATATTATATTTCTTCTATAGTGTTCTTCACTACGGCATATGACCAATGTAATCTTTGAACACCTTAAAGGGATTATGTTGCTTATGGACACTCAAAGTAATCAATAACATTTTTGCGCCATTCGATGACTGTGAGTGGAGGCACAACGAAGTCAACCACGTGACCAAGCCAACTCCTCCAACAGTTCTTTTGAGTAATACTTTGCAATTTAAATGTGCAAAAATATTACATACAAAAATTACTGCAAATGGTAAAAAGGCGTATGCCAGAATTAGGTTTTGTTCATCGGGATTACAACCCGCTGGCGAACTGATAAAAATTTGTGCTTGCTTGCTGCTGGAAGAAAATTTTGATCGACCGTGCTCGAAAGAGCTGATTGAGCGAGCGATATTAGAAATTCCATAGCCATAGTCGATCTTTAAAGCCGACTTTATTTTTATTATAATAAATAGTAATTGATTGTCAAAAAGCAAAGAAAAATTACAAATTTCTTACAATTTCAAAAATTTTCCCAAATACATATGTTCGACAGAAAATTAGATGCGTTACGAAAATTTCGAAAGGATTGCAAAGCTCATGATATCAATCTGACATTACTAACTACTTAAAATCTACCTATTTATTTTCATGGGGAAAATTTAAGACCACAGAAGAGAAATAGAGAACTTAAAATATAAAATAAAAATGTGTGACGGTCAAGTCGAGTACTGGGAAATTTTATTTTAGACGATCAAATTTAGTTTCGCTACGCTGATATTACAAATGAATATTTAAAATAGCTTCCTGGATTTAAAGAACGGGTTGAAGTCACACATCCATTGCCCTTGGCAGAAAGTTCAAATATCTTTAGAAGAGTTTTCTTATATTTTGTGTGTACACTTCAACACAACGAATTGTGTGCGAGCGATATCAAGATATTAAAAGTTTAAGAAACATTTATTGAAAGACCGAAAAGCTCATCAACAAATAAAGTGATTTTCGAAACAAAGAGCTTTTGCTCTACTGCAAACTTTTCAAAAAACGTTGCCCACGATCTACTTGAAAAGCATTTCGGAAAGCCAAAAGGAAAATCATTTTGCGAATCCTTCCAGGACTAATTGGGAACCCGCAGGGGCCGTCGAAGTCGAGAAAGTCGCTAAGCGGGCTATCAATATTTGTAGTCGTCCCCTTGTTTCTTGTTCGGTATTTTCAGCAATCATGCGGCTTAAAAACAACAAGGCATCTGGATCTGACCGTATGCCACCTGAGTTGTTCAAATCCCACCCTAGAGCTGGTAGAGTGCATGCACCAGATTTTAAGCACGATTTGGTCTCATTTATATTTGCGGAAGAGCGGAACCGCAGTGCACTTTGCTCAAGTCACAAGAAAAATGGTTATACTGTTTGCGCCAATTATCAAGCGGTAAGCCTTCTTAATATTTCTTGGAACCCTTTATAAACCACCTGACGAGATATTCGCAGTGTGTTAAATTCTAGAAAAGAGCCTAGATAAATAATACGACACGCAACCCCTTCTCGTCGACTTAAGAACTCCTTTTAAAGATACGAAAGGAACCTGGGTCTATGACACCATTTACAAATTGCGAAAAGCTTTCAGCTCCGTCCAACAGAGGAAAAATCTATCGACCCAATTTGAATACGTGCGGAAGTTTGTATATTTGGGATTCCGCATTAACCTTCCCAATTACGAAGGCCTGAAAAACTCTTGCCAAACTGTGTTACTTTGAGGTCGGTTGGCAATTAAAAACCAAAACCCTCTCGACGATCAAAAATCTCGCTCATCAAATCTCTGATCATTATTATTCTTTTATAAGTCCGGAAGCGTTGATGATATCGAGTGAAGATGAGAAGACTTTGGAGACCTTCAAGAGAACTATTCTACCAAAGATCTGTTGGTCATGTCCGCAAGAGCGGCAAGTACCGAAGAAGATAGAATGAAGAGCTAACGAAAACAATAGAAGAACCAAGCTCAGAAGGGCCTGTATGCATTTGGTGTAAATAATTGCCACAAATTGACTAAGGAGCAGGTAACTGTCGAAGGTTTTGGTCTGGATAGAAACCGATAATTACTTCTAGAGCCATATAAAAAGCGGAAGTTTGCGCTCTCGTCTGATAATGGTAAATAATGCCATTCGGAATTTATAGGTTATGGAAAGCCTAGGTATGAGCTCGTTGAAAATTCGAATTCCTTGGCGGCTATGCGATCTGCCCTAATCTTGGATTAAGCTCTCTTTACCTGGTAAATATATGTATTGGGTATAAAATCTAGCCTGCAATCGGTGACAGGCGCCTTGGCTTCTTTTGTTTTAATTGGGTTTACCTTTAGAATTTTGTTAACAATGCCTGCAACATGCTGTTAACCGATTTTCGACATTTCGTCGACACTAATATTTTTACTCATTGTCACTAACGAATGTATTTGGTTGTTACTCTTGTTAGAGTTAAATTTTTGTTGTAATATATGTATACATTTGTATGCTGTTGGCGCTTGCTATGTAAATAACTACATACGAGTATACATAGGTATTTACTTAAAAACGTTCGTTAGAAAACGTATTGAACCTAATTGAACAATGTATGCAGATGTTGTTATATTTATAATAGTAATAAAATATTTGCTTTATTAACATATTCTTTGTACATTGTTTTGCCACCAGTGGCGCTAGATTCGCCTCATTTTTTATCCCGCCTCCTAAATTTAGAGTGAAGTGGCTGCATTAAGTTAATTAAATTTGTATACAAATATTTGTGATTGTATGTTGTACTATGTGACTGACCAAAACTAATCGCCTGCAGCTCTTCCACCTGTTAGATTTAAGCCTTTTGACAGTTTGACATGTGTGGAAATGCAATGAACAATAAGCTAACAAAGCAGTAATTATTATAGCTACTGAAAATGAACAAAGATAGATCTATGAATTCAACTGCTTCTGGACTATAAGGAAATTTTAATTCATATACAAATATTTACATTCTGTTATTTGTCAGCACCGCCGGCCAGTGTGCCTGTTGTCTTAACAATCTTCAATTCTCTTTCGTAAAACTTGCTTTAAATGCGTACATATGATAAGCTTTAATTTAAAGCTGTGACAGATGAAAATGAAATAAGTTACAATTGCATATTCGTTTAGGACATTTGCATACAAATAGTTCGTCGCGGTTATGATACATTCCAGGGGCCTGAGCGCGGAGCGTTCATCTTTCCTCATTAAAGTACACTTTAGAGGTCTGAGGACAGAGATTTTATTTGACGTCGCTATATAAATTAAATTTTTGATAGGATAGGTTACTCTGGTAGTTCTCGCAGTGGGAACTCACTTAGACATAGTAGGAGTCCATTGTGATACCACCTGTTTAATGAACCGTAACATGAATCGGAAAAATAAGGAAAGATTAACCAGAGAAACGTTGCGAACCCCGAATGAAGTCACGCAACTTACCTATATCCACCCCAGAAAGCTCTTCTGGAGCTTTAAAGAACTACAAGCCTAGGTACTTGAACCTCCGTCTCGCAAAGGCAGGACAGCTGAGCAGAAAGATGAAAAAGATGAATTCGCCTCAACCTCCTACATATAGCTGCGGCAAATGAATACCGAATAACCGAATGAATACCCTACGGACAATGCCCAATCAAAACGGTGACAGGTAACAAGATCAACGGAAATAACGTCAATTGACACTATTTCCCATAGGTTTGCGAAATAAAATCAATTGACGTTATTACCTTTTCAAAAGAGAAATAAAATTCGTTGACTTTATTGCTCTTTCAAACATTTATTTAATTTCTTTGCTTTCTTTCTCCATATTTTCGTAAGTCTCCGTTACAAAAAACTATTTGATTAAGTATAACATTATAGCTATAGTACTTGTGAGCGTTTGGAGAATTTTCAAGCCATAAGAGTAAATCTGATATTTTTTTGTAGTGAGGTTTTGTGAACGGTATCCATCGTATTAGTTGAAAGAGTTGCGACTCGCTGATTCCATTAACGAAAGCAAAAACACAAACTATTAATTGCGCCTTATAACTTTTTTTTCCAAAAAAAGAATCAATTATAAATCCAGGAACATGAGAAAAGTTTATAGTATCGCTTTTATTTAGTAAGATCTTCCTTGCGTTTATACGATTACTCTCTATTTGTTTCAATTTTTCCATATTCATTTTTATGCAGAATACGCAGAACTGTTTTAATAATCACTCTATTAAGATTGAATTGTCAAAGATTTTTCCTTTGAAAATTATAAAATAATAGAAGGGAATTTTTCCTTTTACGAAAGTGTACATTTCGTAGTTTAAAGCAAGCAAAATAAATTAAAAATGAAGTAAAGTGGGGCTAAAGTCATTTTCGTGGGGATTAATTCCTTTTTTTTTTCGTGGGGATTCTGTCATGTAAGAACACCCACGTTTGACGATATTTCCTTTTGAATTAGGAAATAACATCATTTACTTTATTTCAGAATTTATGTTGAACTTATTTCTTTTTTGAAAAGGTAATAACGTCAATTGATTTTATTTCGCAAAGCTAAGGGAAATAGTGTCAATTGACGCTATTTCCGTTGATCTTGTTACCTGTCGCCATCAAAACACCTACGATGGTCGAGAGTTGCCGCTTAGTAAGCGACCTCAGCTCCTTTGAGCGCCCGCGATCCACTCTCGGCCAGAGGGTCCTTGCTTCTGCATGTCGGGGCAATTATCCAGCGCTCGCTGAGACGACAGAGAGCCCATCTGTGCAGGAAAAGTCCGTAGGCAGCCAAGGGAGCTCCCACCCTCTCCCTGCTAGGGGAAATGACTTGCAGGGTATACCCTGGCGAGCGAGCTAATCAGCCATGCAGTTCCCTGCTATATCCCTATGGCCCTGTACCCTATATTTTTGATAAACTAATTACACTTTTGGCAAAAAGGCAAAATATTTAGCCATTTAACCCGATGAAAAAAACTCGTACCCTCTGCAAAAGGGTATCTCCTATTTAACTATTTAACTATTTAACTTTACGATACAGATTATTCAAATATGTTTTTAACAGTGTTAAAATATCAACGGATAGTCCAAGAGAGCCTATCAGTTTTTATGATCCGAATATCTGGATTTTTTCATGGAATATGTCGATTTGAATATTAGGATAGTTGAAAAGTCCGGATGGAATTCCCTGCCCGAATAGATAGATTTAAATATATATTTGTTTAAGGGTGGTGGGACAATTAATATGATGATGTTTCAAACGGGCATTACTAAAGGAAACCCCCTAGCTCATTTTGTAAAAAATCATTTTTTTTTGTATATTTCAATATATTACACCATAAGGAACCCTTGACGTCATTTTTATTTCTTTAAGCCAAGTAAAACAAAAAAAACTCCTCTTGGGAAGATAAATTTCCCAAAGAAAAAAGTACTATAAATTAAGGAAATATAGTTTCCTTAAATTGGATAAAATCATTAACATATTAAGGGGACCATGCGCTTGGAGAGATTTCAATGGATTTTTCCCCTAAAAAGGCAATTTTTTCTTAGCACTAAAGAATAGTTTTCTGCGAGTTTTCAAAAATGGCTGTCTGGGATGATGGCGTCTACGGGTAGTTTCCAAAAACTCCGTTGACCAAGTGAGAATAAAAGGCATTGAAAAGTAAAGTTAAACCCATAAAACGGATTTTTTGTTAAGGCGAAAACTTGACGAAAGTTATATCAATAGCACTTTCTTTATAAATTGAACAGTTAAGCGGCAATTTTGAAGTCTAGAAAGATTTGGGGTGAACACCTACCTAAACAAACCCTCAACTCCATTTATATACGTAGTATACGATGTTTTTTTGTAGACTGATAGAACTTTAAATTAAAATAAAACACATACAAAATTAAGCATGATGCCAATTTTTATTTTTTTTATTTGAAAGATATTTTCATGACATTTAATATTTAAAAACGATTTCTGGCATATGTCCGCCACGACTAGCTTTGATGAATCGGATGGGATCAGCCCAATTTTGAATTTCCATGTAGTGGATGGACAAAGTCCAACTTGTTGAGCACGGCGGATAATAGACAAATTTGGATCTTCTCCAACACTATCACTTACACCAGTAGTTCTTAACCTTTTTGGCTCGCGACTCTAAGAACGAATATATTTGAAGTACGCGAAATTTACAGCAAAATAATTAGTGACTACCCTGGTGTTGTATTTTTGAGCAAAGATCATGTATACGTGGAGTTATATTTATAGAAAGTGCACACCGCATGTCATGCTGAGGATCCAAACAACTCCTGTACTTATTCTTCATAACAGCACGGCATAAAAATCCCGCTTCACATAAATACATAAGTAGTTGGGAAAGGTAGCAGGGCTTTTTCAGCTTCATTGCTCAGAACAGGCTTCCCAGATAATTGTGCCCAAAATTTTGTGAGATTCGTTCTGGTAAATCTCTCTTTTAAAACTACTTCACCTTGCATTTCGAGAAATTCTTCTTGTAATCCAGCTGAATCGTTTTCAACGCCCATTATATCTACTTCAAATGGATTTCTTACCCAACTGTATTTCACGATATGGACATTTTGTGGAATATATCTTTCCACTTCGTTTTCAAGTTTTGTCAAATGTTCTAAGAAAATAGGCATGGTCTCCACGAAAATACGGTTGCCATTAAAATAAGATCTTCCGAAAACAAGTTTAATGTTGGAAACGCTGCCAATTGACATTGGCAATTTTTTTTCCAAAGTTTTATTTTGTTTTTAAAAACAGTAATTTTTTCATAAATGTCTACTACAGTGCGATTTTGACCTTGCATTTCTGTGTTCAACTGATTCAAGTGGTGGAAAATATCACCTAAATATGCCATTTTAGCCGTCCATTTGTTGTCACTGAAGCGATCAGCATATTCGTGTCCTTTATCTGTCAAAAATATTTCTATAAGAGAAAGAACTCTAGCTAGAATTTTTCCGCGGGTTAGCCAGCGGATATCCGAATGGTATAATTAATTCTGGTGATCTGAACCCATTTCTTCGCACATCAGTCGAAATATCCGAGAGATCATAGCGCGTGCCATTGTGAAATTTATAATTTGTATTACGTCCTTTAACACCTGATGTACATCTGGCTGCATATCACGTGTAGCCAAGTTTCCTCGATGTAAAAAGCAGTGTATCAAAACAACGTCTGGATTTCGTTCCTTGACTTTGGCACAAAACCCGATGTGACCCCCTGTCATTGCCGGTGCTCCATCTGTACAGACTGCGAGTCAATTGTCCCACAGTAATTGGTGTTCCACAACGAACTTGTCTATTAAAATAAATATATCAGCCCCAGTTGTAGTTCCAGAGAGCTTTTCACAAAACAGAAAGTCTTCATTGAAATTTTGAGGAGTTCTGTATCTTCAATATCAACTGATTCGTCGATTTGAATTGAAAATTTGATGGCTTTTTTAAGATCCCTTATTAATTGTTCTAAAATATCTAATGACATTAAATCTATTCTCCTTTTCACAGTATCGTTTGAAATTGGCACCATTTCGCAATTTCATCTCCACAGACAGTTCTTGCCATGGCTATTGCAGCTGGTTTAATCAATTGCTCAGCAATACTATGGGGTTTTTACATTGAGCTACTTTTAAAGCTGCTTCGAAAGAAGCGTAGGCAGTTTTTTCTAACGGAACGGTTGCTGATCAAGTTCATCAAGTCTCATGCGCTTTGCTTGTGTTTCTTTTTCTTTCCAAAAAGCAAGCGGCTTATTTGCGTATGTTGGAGGGACTTTTTCGAAATGTCTCTTCAATTTGTTTTTTTATTTTTAGCGATTCATTCCACGCATTGTGAACGTGGCACACCAGAACGATCTTTTATTTCAATAAATCCTAAGGCTAAAAAATCTTGCTTGTATGTTAACATCCGTTTCGCCATGACTGTCCACCATTCGAAAGACGACACGAAAAATCTTATACTATGTGTGTGTCGACAACGCTGGAGCAGTAAATTTAGTTTCAACCACGCGTGTTTGGAAATTCAATTTTTGGCCAATGCTCTATTGTGAGCGGACAATAGATGGCAGTAACACAGCCTTTAGTCATTGTTTTGTGAGGAGTAATAATTGTGACTATACTAGTTTAGTGACATCGATCGAGTTATCAATACAAAATAAAAATATTCGCCATTAAAAAGTGAAGTTTTACCACTTCTTTAAAGTCGTTTGGGGGATTTCCGCGATCCAATCCAGTACATCTCGTGACCCGAATTTGGGTCGTGATCCGAGGTTGTTGGTTTTTCATCGAGTAGAGTAAATGTTGTTCGAAATTTATCGACAGTTCAACGAATACGCTGCTCTGATACTCGATTATGTGGACCATAAAATTCACGAAGTGGCGAACAGAACACTGATTTTTAAAGGAAATTTCCACAATTTTTAAACGTTGTTGCGACGTCATTCTTTTCATGATGATTTGACAATGCTTACTGAACAGAAATCTCAAAACGAAATGTCATTTACCAACGGTCAGACGAGACTTAACGAAAGCAATATAATGTTTTTGAGGGTGTTCCCTCTGCGGGGACTGCCACCTCAACCTTACCTAACCTAAGGGTGTATGGGTCAGAACTATAACGACGAATAAGTGTGAACAGGGATTAGAAATTTGCAACAATGAACTTAATGTAGACCGTAGATTTGAGTTTTGATTGAAAATACACTCCTAGATATTAAACCCCACCAAATTACTCGACCATGTTAATGTATAACCGGTCGAGTAATAATTGGAATAAAAAAAAAAAAAAGTTTGAAATTAAAAAAAAAATGAAAATACCATATACATTTTATTAAATATATATACACCACGGTGTAATAACTGAAATTAAAAAACTACTAAACGAAACCAAACACTACATTAGAATAGCCTGGCATATAAGAGCGGTCTAAAGTATCTTGCTCACAAGTTATTGGAAGAAAAAACCATTATCTATCAATTTCAGTATAGTACCAGCAATCGTATAAGGTGAGCTTATTGTATTCTGCTTTCTAAAATAATTCATATGAGAGCTTTTATTAATATTTAAGAAAAGGTAATTTATTTCATGCCAAGAGGTGACTCTTTCTAGATCAGAGTAACGAGGCAAGGAATAATCGTTGGCTTTACAATCGAATAAAATAAAGTTCTGAATGATAATTTATAAATATTATAAATAACATGAAAACTCCTGAACTCTCAGGATGTTATGGTTTTCAGTCTCACTGTGATACTTCCGCGGAAATACCTAATGGAATGCTTTTTTACTCATACCATAAAAAATGCAAAACTAGTACAAAAACATACAGCGGAATTTGTGGAGAATGCTTTAATTTCAGTTTCTGAATGAAAGGGTATTTGACCCAATATAAAAAATTTCCTCGAATGCTTTTACACTGATATTTATGCACTAAGGTTTCTGCACAAAATGCAGAAAGTAGTATGCAAATATTTTGCATAATGACAGTCCTGATCATGTGGAATAAAATAAGGGCAAAAACCTTTATGCTTAGGTTTTCGAGATATGTTTAATTTTCGGGCTATTCGATTTTTTTTTGCTTTGTACTAAAAATTTGTCAAATTTGTTCAATCCGTTATTTTGTCAAATCTACTTGTAGTATCTATGCAGCTCCTTTTTAAAAATAAGAATTTCCTCATATCCTTTGAACATTCATTTCTCCACAATCCATTATGTTGGTAATTTGTGGAATGGTAATTCAACGACTTCAAATTCTATAATTTTTGAATAGGGAAACTTCTTTTTCATATGTGGAAAACGCCTTGCAGAATTGTAAAAACCAATATGAATAAAGTTAATTCACAAGTGGATTGGGCATGGAAGCGATATAGCATGGCATGCTCGGACTCCAAATCTCAACTCGTTATATTTCTTTTACTGGAAAAGTTGAAAAGAAACCGTTTATTGAGAATGATTTGAAAAGGAATTGGAAGAACCCATTTTGAACGTAGCGGATAAAATATCCCGAGCCGGCAGCGTGAGGCAAAACAAAAAGCAAATGCAGAACACTTTGAACATTTAATATAATAAGGTAGAGATTCATGAGTATACATATATTGTAAAATGTTTCCTTAAATAGTTCATAAGTGCTATATCAAAGATTTAATACAATTCTCGTTTTTCTCTTGTTAAAGAAAGCAGGAGTTACTGCAAGCAGAGCGAAAAAGGAATCAATTTTAGAAAATACCCAACTTAAAGCTAAGCACTTTTTGATATTTTGACCCAAATAATTGGAGTTGCTATTATGCAAATTTTTAACGTAGCTTTTTGGGATACCCTATATGCATCTTTGAAATTAATGGCGTTTTCTTTTCTCGAAAAATATTTTGAAAATACGCACGTAGTCTTCTAAAAGGGCTGCGAAAAGCAAAGCAGAGAAAAGAAAACACCATAGATTTGAGAAAATTTATTTTGCTCAACAAGGTTAAATATGTAAATAAAGTTGCTTATTAAAAAAAAACGCAAAAGGAGAAGGTTAATTTCTCTAATAACCTTTGTTGGATCAAAATTATTCGGCGCGGGGCAAAAGTAACAGTAATACTAATTAACCCCTTGGCAAAAAATAGGTCAATGTATAGATCTAGTTAGTTTATTTTTAAATAGTTTTCTGTTATCATCGTACACGCAACTTCGGCCGTTCTCATGGAGTTGTGCATGCAAATAATGGTAGTATAATATATTGAAGAATTAAAAGGAAAATTAGTTATGGTATTCTACTCCAAGCACGTTAATGACAATATCAGCGAAGTAATCAACATCAACAAATAATAAGTTCTAGATTGTCTGATGGAAACAGAAAACGATGGTGAAACATACTATCTGGATCTGATAATCAAGATAGGCAAGATCCTCGGAAATAATAATTATTCAATTTATAGGAAACAAACATCCAAATTTTTTTTTATTTGGAAGATATTTTTAAGAAATTTAATATTTAAAAACGATTTCTGGAATATCTCCACCATGACTAGCTTTGGTGAATCGGATGCGATCAGTCCAATTTCGAACCATTGGGCAAAGTCCAACTTGTTGAGCACAGCGGCGAATAGACAAATTCGGATCTTCTCCAACACTATCACTTACAGCACCAATATTTTCTTCTGTACGTACAGTACTTTGTCTTGTTGTTGGTTTTTCATCGAGTAGAGTAAATGTTGTTCGAAATTTATCAACAGTTCGACGAATAAGCTGCTCTGATGTTCGATTATGTGGACCATGAAATTCACGAAGTGCGAACAGAACACAGATTTTTAAAGTGAATTTGATTTGAATGATTTGTCAATGCTTACTGAACAGAAATGTCAAAACGAAATGTCATTTACCAGCTGTTAAGTGACAGCTATTCCTATCGAAAACTCTATCAGTCAAAAAACAAACACCCGTTATATGTAGTTATTGAGGTACTTATTTATTCAAAATCAACAACGTGCGATATTTCGGTAACTACCAAAAATAATTTGCGTAAATTTGATACATGGAATGTTGCATTGTAACTTAAAAAAAAAAAAAAAAAAAAATCTCTAGTTCAGTAACTGTAATAGGTAATTTTCTCAACATTGATATACAGGATTGGGTTATAAAAAGGAATACATTGATTAAGTTTTTGGAAAATGGGTGGGGCACCGCCCACTTCATAGCAAATAGGTCTATCACCAAAGCTACTTTATTCAATGCTACTAAATTTGGTACACAATTAGCAATTCTATTCAGTAAGCAATTGTAGAAATAGGATAAAAACCGCGCCCACCTCTCATGAAACGGTAATTTATGAAAAACTCATTATTTTAATGAATAAAAGTAGCAACTTCGCTCAAAGCTGACCTAACAAATTTAATTGAAGAGAAAGGGACACAATAATTTTAGTTTTCGGAAATGGGCATGGGATTGGCTATATCTATATATCTCCAAAAACTACTTTATCAAACTTTCCGAAATTAAGCACATTTGCATTCCATTTTTGTAAGCATAATTTCGAAAATTATGAAAATCTGACAAAAACCTTGCCACCTCTTATATAATTATATTCGATAGTTTACTGAATTACTTAGCATATTTGTCTTTCATTTGATAAAATTTCCTGCGAAAAATTGAATTAGGTAGAGAAATCATAAAAGTTTAAATTTTTTTCTAGTTTTTATTGAAGTAAATAAAAGTCATTTAGAGCAAGCGCAAGTTGAATGGTATCCAGTGAGTGATGAGCGAGGTCGCGCAGAACGCGACAAGTCCGAGCGCGCTCGACTTTTCTAGTTAAAAAAACTTTGATTTTAAGTGAGAGATTTTTTTCGAAATCGATACATCGTCTTCTACGATTGTTTTTTAATTTGTTATGATCAAACTGATGAAAAATTCATTTATTCATAACTTTTTCTATCGAAAAAAATCTCTGTCAATCAGTGATCAATGGCCTTTCCATTTCCGGTGGAATTGTCTGAATTGGTCGATTACATTAGCGGTAATAAATTTTTGAAAATAAAATGACAAAAAACAATAATTGCCAATATTATTGGTAAACATTTTTTTTCTCGAAAAATCCCTCAAAGTACATTTTTTGAATCGGAAATACTATTCAGAAAAGTAGTTATCAATTGAAAATGCATTTTGAACGATTGCGAGTGACCCTTTTGTGAAATCCTGACTATGTTATAGTAAATAACTACTTACATTGTTTAGAGCAAGTATGGATTTTTTGAAAGAGAAATAAGCGTCAGGCCGAGTTTCAACCGAAGTTAGACTTCTCTTCATTTGTTTTATATGTATAATATTTGGAAAAATATTATATCCAGTTTTCCATATACATACTTATATTCTTGATGAAAAGCGAAACTTATTTCTTTGATAGGGTCAAAAATTCATTGATAAGATCAAAAATTACACTTTTAAACAATAGCCCTCTAATTTATTTTATGAATTATTATTTTTTTACTTATTTTTACAGTTGTAATGCTCCCAATGAATAATTTGGGTAACAGAAATTATTAAATAAGTGACAAAAATTACCTTATTTATTCCATTTAATTAATGTGGGTATGTTTGATTAATAAGATTAAGCGAAAAAATGGGGGCAGATATAACCCTATAAGGAAATAAGTTTAATTTGTAGATTAACGAACTCAAACTGATAAATTTAATGGTGAATTAAAAGATTTCAATTACGACAAAAGTCCTTGGAAATCGTGTTTGACCAGTCTTGCGTGATTTTTTTTTATGCTAACTTCAACAATGTATATATGTATGTATGTATGTACTCAGTGTGATCTCATCGCAGTTGCAATAAAAAACTCATTCGACTATATTATTTCTTCATTAATATTTTATTAGAAGAGCGTGAAAATTGTCTATTCGCAATAAACGTTTATTTCAACTCGAAATGTCATTAACTTAATTTTTTATAGATACATACTATGTTCGTATGTATAGGCAGAAACCAATCACAGTTGCATAAATTCAGTTGGATGAAGTAATTACATAATTATTCGTTCATATCTGGGTATATTAGTTGTGCTTACGAGTAGATAAAAATTAAGTTATTCAATTTCATGAAAATATAAAACAAATATTCAAAACGCTTCGATAACGTTCGATTTAAGTTGAAATTAAAATTAAATAGTTCGCTTTATTGTTGCAATCAGAAGCGATCAGCATGCAACACTTGCAGTACTGCAATCGTACTGCTGGTTGAGCGGGGCTAACCGAGGGAGCGTTTAGTTGAGGAAGCAATTAAAAAATTCCGCTAGTAGCGCCATCAAAATGTAGAAATGTATGTATATGTCCATATGTATGTATAAAAATGTGTAATTATAATAAATTCAAATGTAAGACAGATACTTGCACACCAAATGCAAATGCAGATGCAGACGCAAGCGCAGCACCGGTTCCAAACGCGGGGTGTTTGCGAAAACTAGTTGCAGGCGTTTGTTACAGCTTTGGCTCACCGTCACTATGCTCTGCTATGGCTATGTTGTGGCAGACGAAGTAGATTAGAAATTTTACGATGTTGCCGCGTTTAGGTTGTTATGGGCAGTCCGACTGAGCGGCACAGCAATTGATGGAGCTGCGTGCCACTCGCAATATTCACGTACAATTGCAAACTGCTTGGCGTGACACTGCGGGTGCATCATCCTATCCTTGTAGTATGCGGGTGGGAAACGTATGGTGGGGCTGGCTGTGTGAGTGAGTGGCGTGCAGACGCGTGCGCAGGTAAATATTTGCAACATGCGGTGACTCTGATGTGACTTCGCATTTCTCAATCGGCAACATTGACAAGCGTAACAGTAACAATAACAACAACAACAACAAAAACTGGAACAACAATAAATAGAGCACCGGTTCGCGGCATACGCTAATATTGCCAATACGAATCTTTGGCGGTATGTTATTGTACTTAGTAATAACTGCAGCAGTTCCCGGTGAGACACTTTTCAAATTTTGCTTACGATTGCCTTCGAAGTTCTTGTAGCTAAAGTCAATTTGCCTGGCGCTGACTTATGGCTGGCCTGCTCCTTGCCCGGGTCTAGGTCTTGTTCTCGTTTGGTCAGCAGCAGGCCATGTGGTCAATGTGTTGTTCTTCGCATTTCCAACAATATTTCATAAATTGAGCGCATAAATCAAAATTAACGAGTGCAAGGAATGAAGCTACAAGTGAAGCGTTTACCAAGCGGCCAGGCATTGTGTTGCTTCCTAACAACGAGCTGGCATCAAAAGAATGAAAAACAAGTAAAGAAGTGTCTAAGTTCGGACGAAACCGTACTTTATATACCCGGTGGATGTTTTTCGTTAATCAAAACAAGTAACGAAAGTGCTGTCCTCGCCCGTCAGAAAAAACTTTTCTTTCTAAGAAGAAACACAATTGAAATGGCTCCAAGGACATGGTTCCCTTAATTGTGCGTGATTTTATTGTAAACAGTTTAAGGAAACTATATTTTCTTAATTTGTACATAGTACCATTTTTTTTGTCTTAGGAGAATTTATTTTATCTTTTGTTTTACTAATGTTGAGGGAATTTTAATTACTCTTAAAGAACAGCATAACAACAAATATATGCAGGTAGTTTCCATTCTTCTTCTTAGCGCCGTTGCTCCCTTTTGGCGTAAACTGTGCTTTTGGCATTTCCTTTTGAAATGGAGCTACCATAATCTTAGGGAAATGTGGAAAAAATTAACAAAGAAAAGATATTTTAATATAACTAGTACTAACAGTCCTTGTATAGTTTTATTTATTTAACCAGAAGCAAGCATAAATTATTTTGCTTTAAACGTACCACGCCACGACTTTTGATTTTTACATATTTCCCTTTTTAATTAAATTCTGCATAGCAAGTTTAAGCGAATTTGCTACATGATTTAAATAGTAACATATCAAATATTTTGATGTTTTATAATATGAGAAGTGCCTACACTTTTTCCAACTCCCGGCAGCTCGAAAAAGTGGATGGCCGCATGTAGGGTAACTGCAGGAGCAACACAAAAATTGTCCTTTCTAAATGCGAAAATTATTTCACAAAATATTTAAAAATTGTTGGATTGCCATTTATAGTAATTTAAACCAACAAAATGAGTTGGGGTTTTCTATAATAATAACAACATATCATATCATCCCACCTGCTTTAAATAAATATATATCAATAATCTATCTATACTATAATAAAACTGTGGAAAAGTCGCGCCTGTAAGTTACAAATTTTAGAAGAATGGGCGATGGAATGACGGGAATTTGGGTAATTTGTAGAATTTTTGCCTGTTTGAATTCAGTAATCTCTGAGGCTACTGAATATACTAGACAGTAGAAATGCCCTACAATCATTTTCTTTTGATTAACTTTTAATTTTTCCAACGGAATTAATGTATGTCTGTGTTTATTTTTGGTTGGTTCCATATAAAGTACATAACTAATGTTGTAAATACATAACTTCTTATTTACTACTGGCTTGTTTAATTTTATAAACATCATAGCTTATGCACAATGCTGGCGAATGGCGAATTTTTCTTCGCAAATACCCGTTGTCTAAAATAGAACAGACCGATATATAACGGCTGTTTTTTTAGACTGATAGAACTTTCGATAGGGATAGCTGTCACTTGACAGCTGGTAAATGACATATCGTTTCACAATTTCTCTTCAGTAAGCGTTGACAAATCAGCCAAACTTATAGAGCACTTCGTGAATTTTATGGTCCACATAATCGAGCATCAGAGCAGCTAATTCGTCGAACTGTTGATAAATTTCGAATAACATTTACTCTACTCGATGGAAAACGAACAACAAGACAAAGAACTGTACGTACAGAAGAAAATATTGGCGCTGTAAGTGATAGTGTTGGAGAAGATCCGAATTTTGCGCAAAGATCTTAATCTACATCCATACAAGATCCTACTGGTTTAAGAACTAAAGCCGCAATACCATAACAAGCGTCATTTGTTTGCTGAGTGGTGCCCGAATCAGTTGGAAATTGCTCCATTGTTTTATCGAATAATTGTGTTTAGAGATGAAGCTCATTTTTATCTAAACGGATATGTGAACAAACAAAATTGCCATATATAGAGTGAGAATAATCCTCATGAAACTCTCGAGACACCATTGCTTCCTGAAAAATGCACCGTTTGGTGTGGTTTACATGCTGGAGGCATCAACGGTCCTTATATCTTTAAAAATGAGGCCGGAGCGAATGTTACCGTCAATGGTGATCGTTACAGATCAATGATTACCGATTATTTGTTTCCAAATTTGCATAACATCGACCTGCAAGAATTTTGGTTCCAACAAGACGGTGCCACGCCTCATACTGCCACTCGAACTATCGATTTGTTGAAAGAGCAATTTGGCGACAGTGAATTGGCTTTCAAGATCATGCGTCTTACCCCTATTGGATTATTTTCTTCGGGGTTATGTAAAGTCTCTGGTTTACGGTGATAAACCAGCAACAATTGAAGCTTTGGAAGCCAACATAACTCGTGTTATTAACGAAATACGCCAACAGTTGCTCCAAAAGTGGTTCAAAATTGGAGTGATCGCATCCGATTCACCAAAGCTAGTCGTGGCGGACATATGCCAGAAGTCATTTTTAAATATTAAATGTCATGGAAGTATCTTTCAAATAAATAAAAAAATTGGCATCTTACTTAATTTTTTATGTAATTTATTTCAATTTAAAGTTCTATCAGTCTAAAAAAACACCTTTTATGAGAATGCACACAATCAAAGCGTAAAACGAATTTCACCCGACGGCTATACGCGCGATAGATTTATTTCTATCGCCGACGCCACCGGCTACGGCGAAATCAATTCATGGTGAATGCATTGCTTTCTTATTTCAATGTTTCCACGTAAAATAAAATGTAATTAATTTTATTGTTGTTTAAAAATAATAATTACATTATATATAGGATCTGACAATTTCTATGGTTGTTATTTGTTTTAGATTATCTGCTTGATATTATTTTGCATTTCTTTTATATGAATACCTTTAATCCAATTTTGATGGAATGATGTTATATTATTTACATAGGTTCGTATTACCTTCATATCCAATACGCACTCTGCTAATCCAATTTATCATGAGTTTTAAATATTGAATAGAAAACTTACCATAGAAAATTCGTTAAGACTCATCGCTGATGTTCGAAAAATTTTTATCCAGATATCTGAAATGAAACGTCGCGCACCAGCTGTGAGGTATTTTTTTTTTGAATTTGAATTATAGGAAACTCCGCCCAAACCGGACGGGACCTTAGGTCGAAATTCACAGCACAGTGACATTTCTCAACTACGTATGCATCTTTTAAAAGTATTTTATTAGCATTACTTTTACCGTTGGTTTTCAGTTGGTTATTATTTAATCATTATAATTGGATAACAATTTATTCGATCAAATAGAATTGGTATTTCGTATTTTTTTAATCAAGCTTTTTTTTGCATTTTCTTCGATCAAAAATAAATTTTATTCTTGGATTTTAATTTGTACGATGATATTTGATCAAAAAAATATCGATCAATTTTGAACGAAAAATATAAAAACTTACAAATAACAAACAAAAAAAATTGTAAAATAACAATTAGGTAATGATTTAAAACATAACATCTTCTTGATAAAAGGCCGAAAAATACAAAATAACGATTATTTTCGGTACCTGGGCTCACGAGTATAGAACGTCGACGTGACGTACCCTCAAAAAAAGTAGTTTATCGGAGTCAAATTACATGCGAGAGATTGACAATTGACATATTAATTGTTTTATATGATTCGATCACTATAAGTTCATTCTTATAAAGTGATGGTTTCACGCGGTGTATTTCTTGCTGCAACGCCCTGCTGGAACCATTTGGCATTTGGCCGATAGATTTTAAAATGCAGAATTATTTACCAGTAGCGCTCACCATTGATGGTAACATTGGCTTCATCTTCACTTTTTATAAAAAGTATGGACCAGTGATGGCACTGATATGCAAACCACACTTTTAATGGATGCATGAGAGCCTAGGTAATAGCTTGAGGATTGCTCGCACTCCAAATATGGTAATCTCCATTATTTACTTAATATGTATCATCGCTGATGATAAACGTGTTGACGATTTGGAAAAGTTGTATGGCGTAAGACTTTGCGTCGTAATTTGCCAAAGGATATTGAACATATGTATATATGTAAATATCAAACGCATATGTTTATTTTGTAAGCTTCTATACATCTAAAGAACACCCCTTAAATGTATATATTTACATCGACTCAGTTCAGCTGTTACAATTAATGCATAAAGTTTTAAAACCCTTGCGCATAAATGCGCTAGGGTATAAAAATTGCTCAACAATTCATTTTGTGGAGTAAAAAGAAAGGGAAAGATTCCTGTAGCTCGTTGTGTAAAATACGGGATCTGAATGAGAAAGGAACCGCTGCGCAGTTTCTACGAATAAATCTCCCCAACAGAGTTAGAGTGATAGGAAGAGTGTGGTTGTGGAAAACAGTCCCAACCGCTGTCGTAGTGGTCCGCCAGTAACCTGCCTCCACTTGAGTCGGCTGATAGCATACACAGCATAGGTAACTATATATGTATGTACATACATACATCGTCCAGTCTCAGCTGCACTGATACTGATCGTACGTGATTGATAAAATGTTGTGTCAAAGTTGTTGACGCTTCGCGGTCAGATTAGTTGCCTTGTGCGCGTGCGTAATGAAGATACAGAATGTGAGAATGCATATTGCGAATAATAATATAAACATCTCCAGCGGGTGGAAGTGGTGAATAACCAGATTAGCTGCAAAATATATAATATATATTTCGTCGCATGTCTTAAGCTATTAACCTGGTCAACAGTTTAAGGTTTTATTAAATTTATTTCTGACAAAATGATTTCTCACTGCAAATGAGTATGCAGCAGCTTCAAAATTGTTATGCTCATGTTTTTATCACAAGCGTGCGTGTTTGATTACGAACAGTGATGAAAGAACTCATTGGAATGTTGCGATCGTGATGGAATCATAATAAGGCATAGCGGTAATCCTTACGAACGAAGTTCTGTATACTTACGTACATATGCTGATAATTTTTTTTATACTTTTTTGAACTAAGCCATTTTTCATTGCAGGAGCTTAAAGCGATTCTGAATCCACTGCTGAAAGAGCTCCACGCGTCGAATTTTATAATCACACTCAGATTCTTTGTATAAAGATTTTGTCTTAGCTGGCGAATAATTCTCTAGATGATTTTAACTCTTTAGTGACCTCTCAAATTTAAAAGAAAATCAAAGTTACCTTTTCGTGAGAAATCTAATGGATTTTAGTTATTCCTCCTGAAATTTTACTATATGTATGTTTATGTGAATTTTTACCCCTATTTCCTATATTATTAAACCACTTGCGAAAATTTCCAAACTTAATATGGAGGTCAAAAATTTACCCGTGAATGATTTAGAGGTTTAACCTTCATATGCCACCTTACGCTCTTTGCGCTCTTGGGTAGATTTCTCCTCATACATGTGTATGTAATTTTCAATGTTACGCAGTTACAAACTAACCAATCTGATTAAATTATATGTGATATACAAACCACTGCGATTACCGGCAAGAGCTTCTGGCATGTACTCGTCACTTATATCCGCGGACATGTTTTTTCTGTAAAGAATTTTTGTTGACCCATTGTTTCTCCTTTTTTCACCTATTTGATATAGCTGTTTGTAATATAAATACAACACTGTCGAGACCTAATCGTGAAAAAACTAGATGCATTTCCGAGTCAAAATTAAATTTTGATAAAAATTTCTCCAAGTTTTTTTTTGCGATTAGGGCTCGATATAATTCTCCCACTTGTATCACTCACTATGTTTCTCTCACTTAGATTAGAATGGGCGCAGAATATCAATAAAGGATAAAATTTGATCGGAAAAACTTAAACCCATAAACAACGATAACACTGTGGAATAAATTCAGGTTAGCAAAAGTTAGGTCGATTCTGAGAGTAAGGGATGAAAATAGAGGCTAAATTAGAAGACCCGTATCGTGGCGTTTGTTTATATTAGTTCGAATTTTTTTTTAATCGACCTTCGAACTTTGCAGTCAAATGCAATAAATTTCTTCCCCTTCTTCCTCTTTTTCCTCGTCTTCATCTTTTTTGTTTCCAACCACCGCACATGTAGCGATTTTTATTTATTCCGTACAAGCGAACTAATATCAAAAATAAAGATTCAGTTAAGACTCGAAACTCAGCCGAAGCTGATGCCTTTTAATTTTCGTTCGGTCGTGTTAAAATTCGCCAATTTTTTTGGAACTTATTTCACTTTGTGAGTGACTTAAGTTAAATGCATCGGTTTCATAAAAAAACAAAAACAACATTGTATAATATATATTGCATTAAAAATGTCGGAACCAAAATGTAAAATGGACCATTTTTGTAATGTTTGTGGACGTTTCATAGCAAGCGATGAAAAATGTGGCAATAAAAACAATATTTCTCGCATGAGCTTATCACGGACGTAAACTATGCCCCTAAAAAAGTTTGCTTTAATTGCTATTCAAGTGTTATGCAATGGAAATGTGAAAAGAAGAAGGCTATGCCTTTTGGTATACCAATGATGAGGTTAGACAACAGCCCGCATCAACCAGAAAATTGCTATGGATGTATCAACCATAAAACTTTGAATAGAAGGAAAGCAAAGAATAAAACTTATGTAGCAGTGCCAAGTGTCCAATTACCATTACCGCACTCACAATTCGCTCCAGTACAAACATACCGCAGCATTAATCTTCAAACAGATAACAGTACTACAACCGCCGCTGCTATATCCATGCATTTCTTCTCACAATACGACCCTGGTGAAGGTACATCCAATGAAACATCAAAGGACCCAATCCTAGTCACACAAAATCAATTGGATGCAATTGTTGGAATTTTGTGTTTGACTCAGAAAAAATCAGAACAACTGGCTTCCTTTTTGAAAGGAAATAATTTGCCTGCGAAAGGTACCAAAGTAACAGCATATCGAAACCGCCAAAAAGAGTTAGAAAAGTTCTTCAATGTGAATGATGCAAAAAAAATTCGCTTATTGCAACGATATCGAAAAGTTAATGGAGACGATAGGGTTAACCTATAAAAAAGATTATTGGCGTTTATTCATCGATAGTTCACTAATCAGCTTAAAAGTTGTGCTTTTGCACAAGACGAATAGAATGCCTTCTGTTCCAATTGCGTATAGCACTGACTCTAGTGAAAATTTCGATAATTTGAAACACATTCTGGAAGTAGTCAAATATAACGAACACCAGTGGCGCATTTGCTGTGACCTCAAAATAGTTTCATTGATTACAGGCTTAACAGCATCTGACCGTCCAAAATATCCGTGGTTTTTGTGCGATTGGGATTCACGTATACGGAGAAGGTATTAAAGGAAGAAATCAGTACAAACAGCATAACTGGAATAGTTGCATTGGACGGCAATAGCCTAAAGGCAATAGGCAACTACAGGCAATCTGTTGCAAACTTGTTGGCAGCTTTCGATGAAATTGGGGTTAATATGTCGTACAAAATTCATCTCTTGTATCAGCATCTTGATCAACTCGCTCAACAGTTGCGAACTGAATTTGATGAGCAAGGCGAACTTTATCACCAAACTGCGCTTTCATTTGAAATAAGGTAACTATAGAGTGCGCACATTTTGAATTCCTAGATTTCTCTAATATCTTTGTCAGAGTGCACAATTTAATGATGTTAACGATTGAAAACTATTTACGTTTCAGGTACAGAGGAAAGAAATCTCCAGATGCTATACTCGCTGAAATTTGTTGGTGGTATAAAAATACCTTTGAAGAAGAGGAAGACGAGGAAAAAGAGGAAGAAGGGGAAGACAAAGATGAAATTCCAGAATATCTGTTGGACGAAATTATCGACCTTTCTGATGATGATGACGATAACCAAGATATTAGAGAGAGCAGTGATGTTGATCCACAGCCGCCCGCTAAACGTCAACTGGCCAAATCATTAATTTAATTTATTTAATTTTTTTACTTAAAACTTTTCATAACTAACATTTCAAAATTATATTTTTTTCCGTAATTTTATAATTTCTTTTTCAATGTTTCTTCAAAACCAACACTGAAAGAAATGGTACATAAGAAATGAGAAGTAAATTAATATTAAGCTGGAAAACGCAAGTTTTGTATTATGATTGCTTTCCTTTCAAATGAAATTTATTGAAGAAACTGAGAAGCATATTATAGATCAAACAGAAAGCAAAAAAGATTTAGTTTTGTGGAAAATATGTTCAAAAAGCATGAAAAAAAGATTTCCAACATTTTGCTTCATAAGCACTACAAAAATTTTCTAAATCAATTTTTTTTAAATTGTAATTGTTGCACAGGTCTCTAGCAATAATTTGGCTTTAACAGATTGAAAAAATATCAATTAGTCGACAAGATATGGCCAAAAAACCATATAAACAATATGCTCAAAATCGGCATTTGACTGCAAAGTTCGAAGGTCGGTTAAAAAAAAAATCGAACTAACATAAACAAACGCCGCGATACGGGTCTTTTAACTTAGCCTCTATTTTCATCCCTCACTCTCAGATTCGCCCTAACTTTTGCTAACCTGAATTTGTTCCACAGTGTAATTTATGATCGAACAAAAAAAATAAAAATTAAGAAATAGCAATCAAACTTGATCAAAAAAATAAAAACCCCAAAATAAAAATTATTTTCAAACAAAAAAATTAAAAACATAAAATTGCGGTTATGCGAAGACATAAAATAAAAAACGTATCTTCCAAACAAATATGGTAAGGTTTTTATATGACATCAGGATTAGAGCGATGAATACGAATTTTATTTTGAACGAGTTCTCCCCAATTATTTTTTGATCCGAAAAAAATTGAAAATAATTTCGATCCCTGATATATACGACTTCTCAGCACATAATAATTGAAATATTTATAGAATAATGGCGCTCCATAGGCTAATATATGAAATTACTATCTACTCGTGATTAAGCGCGGATTTATTTACAAGAAAAAAAATTAAGAAATTGAACTTACCCGATCACATTAAGTTGTCTCTTAATATTTTGTTAAATTTCCAGTTATTCATATCTTAGATACATACTATGTATATTTTGATTGCTTTAAATTTTTCCTCCTTCACTGTGAGCTGAATTCTACTAGTTTTTTTTTTACTACTTTTCCTCTTCATATGTGTGAAATTAAGGCTATCAGTACTGGAACGTTATATATTTAGATAAAGAGTTTGCTCGAGATTTTCATCCGACTTAAATGCTGAACCGAGTCACGGATTACAAAGAAATATATAAATACCTATATAGTTTGTTCCAAGAACACCATCTGACTCACATAAATATGCGGAGAATGTTCATCGCATTTAGTGGATGAACTTTAAAGGCAATCTTTGAGAACAAAGTTTCCATTTTCTCCTATTTAAATCCTAACAAATATCCGGCGTACGTTGCTAGACCTTATCCAGCACAGTATTTAAAATCTGTTGTCCACTACTAATGCCAAATATATTTTTATCCAGCTTATTACAGTTGTTCTAAAAACGAACTGGGAAGATTTTCTTAAAGCTTTTCGAAGTAATCTTGTATTGGAATATTTAACTTTAAACCCTGATTTGATTTCTCATATTGAATTAAGGTGAAAACTCCGATACAATTAAAAATGAAGAAGATTGGAATTTAAGTGTGCCTCCCTCAATTCACTTGAAGGGTGCAATATTTTCAAGCGTATTGTGGAAAATAATTGCCAGGGATTGACGTTTTTGAGTGAATTACTATTAAATTCTATCTTGACATAATTGAACAACATTCTTGTTTTTTTTCGAATAAATCATTTGCGAACAACATTAGAGTGGTATGGTATTTTTTTAATTTTTTTTAAATATGTACATTAAACTACACCACTACCCATCCCAAAAAACAATCGATGCTGTTTTTCCATCGTAATTATTAAACTCATTATATTTTAGGTCATATATCACAATGTTTCCCAATAATATTAAGATTTAGGTGAACTGGACCGATTTGAAATAACCTCTATTTTGAGGTCTTTTATAAATAAAAATATTTTTTCAAAGTAATTACCTCAGATCATTAAACAATTTATTCTTAAAAGCTTTGCATAACACATATATTTAAAAATATTTTTTTTAGCAATATTGGCTGAAAAAAGTTGACCGATTTAGACTAATATGTCGCTAAAACATATTTTCTCAAATCCCATTATTATGATTGTTGAAAAAATTTTAAAACATTTCTGTGCAGAACTTTTAAGATGAAACATTTTATTATCTCAACCGGTGTTTTTAATATAATACAATTTACCTTTATTTTAAACTTCTATTGCAGAAATTTTCAAATCGATCCTGCTCACGAAAATCTTAGTAGTTTTGGAAATATTTTGGCGGAGGTCGTAAAACATATTACGTAATAAATATATAACTCCGGTGGAAAACCGGAACTTTTTTTGTGAGGCACCCTAACTAATTATACCTTTCATGAGAATGAAATGGTATATTAAGTTTGGTCCGATGTTTGTAAGTGCCAGATGGAGAAGAGATAGACCCATCAAAAAGTATACCTAAATGATCAGGACGATGAGCTGAGTCGATTTAGCCATGTCCGTCTGTCTGTCCGTCTGTCCGTCTGTTTGAACGCAAACTAGTCCCTCAATTTTAGAGCTATTTTGATGAAATTTGGTGAGCAGGTGTCGTTGTACAAATGATTAAACATTTGTCGGAATCGGCCAGATCGGGTGACTATAACATATAATACAACCGATTATTCAGATATTGAATTTTGCGCCATAACTCCTCCATTTAAGCAGCTAAAGGCTCAGCCATTATTAGCTACATATCAGTATTGAAAATGATGAAGATCGGAGAAATATAACATATAGCTCCCATACAACCGATTGTTCAGATATTGCATTTTGCACCATAACTCCTCCATTTAAACAGCTAAAGGCTTGAAATTTTGCACAAACATCAACCATTATTAGCTATATATTAGTATTCATCAAGATCGGAGTTCACAGTGTAAATCGGCAAGATAAATTCAGGACAAATATTTATTGCGAAAAGTAATAAGCTCAGCGCAATATCACATGAATCATAGCGTTAAACGTTTGGGAACTATTTACGGATCTGATAACTGTTTTCAAAGACCGACATACATATGTAGGTCTTACATATTAATACTTAATTATTTGCATTTTTTAAATGTTGAGTATCAAGCGTCGATACGATATTAAAAATATTCAAAAACCATTCCCTTCTTAAAACATAGTTCTTTTTAATTACATAAGGAAAAGCATTAAATAATTTATAACAATGCCTTTACTAGAATTATTTTGATTGATTTGAAGGAAATTTTCGCTTTTAACTATAGGT
This sequence comes from Anomoia purmunda, assembly GCA_951828415.1. Taxonomy (NCBI): domain Eukaryota; kingdom Metazoa; phylum Arthropoda; class Insecta; order Diptera; family Tephritidae; genus Anomoia; species Anomoia purmunda. Next base: position 55,580,393 of record OX639993.1, read on the forward strand.
AATACGAAATTGTAATACAATAACACGTTTTTTACTATTCTTCCATTCATGAAAGGTATGAAGCCTTCGGCATAGCCGAAGACAGCGCTGTTTTTACTTGTTTTTTGTTAAGTTTAACTCAAGTTTTTTAAATTAAATGTTTCAGTACATAAATACATAAAGTTTAGTATATTTTACTATTTGACGCACAAAAAAGTACGCCGGTATTTGCTAATATAAAAATAAGATGTACTAACTATTTTCGGAATAATACATTTTTAATCATTATTCAAACTATTTGGAGTGGCGCTACATATGTACATACATAGACATCGACATTCGTGAAATGATATGCAAGATTAAATAATGATTAATATAAATTTGTTTGTTATTCAAAATTAATTGGGTGATGAATAAAAATTGATTTATTCAAAATTATTTGAGGAATGTGTGAAAGTTTATTCGCCACTCAAAATGATGTGAAAAATGAATGAAAATTTTTTCGTTATTCAAAATTATTTGTATGATTAATGCTAATTTATTCGTCATTCAAAATTACTTGAATAAGGAATGTAAGCACATTCGCCATTAGAACCATAGCTGTTAAATAATGATTAGTAATTGCAATCATTAGCAATTAGATGAGATTCATAATTAGATAATTGATTAGAAAACTTCAATTAGTATATTTTCAATTACTAATCAATTACGATTAGAATAATTTAAAAATAATTGCAATTTTTTGCAATTAGCTGAAACTAATTGAAACTAATTGAACTAATTGAAATATCTAATTAAATTAGTTTTTTAATTGAAATATCTAATTAAATTAGTTTTTCAATTAGTTCAATTACTTTCAAATAGATCGCAAGTTTTGCTCAAACTTTTCAAACAAAAACCACGCGAAAAAACAGATGTCTTACGAAGGATCATAAAAAAGTTATAAATGATTATAAGCACACCACAAAGCAAGGATGCGAAAAAAGGGACATTTGCTTTTTTTTTTGTTTTTCTAAATTTTGTTTGAAAAGTTTGAGCAAAACTTGCGATCTAATTGAAAGTAATTGAACTAATTGAAAAACTAATTTAATTAGATATTTCAATTAGTTCAATTAGTTTCAGCTAATTGCAAAAATTTTGCAATTATTTTTCAATTATTCTAATCGTAATTGATTAGTTATTGAAAAAAAAACAATTGAAGTTTTCTAATCAATTAGGATTATTTTTAAAATTAAGTCTAATGATTACTAATCCTAATTAAAATTTAACAGCTTTGATTAAAACAAACTTTAAATTTGAATGAAAATCGTTCTTAATCCGGGATTACTCGGAATATACAAGCAAATAAATTTTCCACTTTATATGAGTATATACATATGTATATCATAGATTCCTCAATTTCCCCAAATGTCAAGCCAAATTAAATTTTCGTCCTAAAATAAATTTTCAGTTTGGCAGCATCCGGAACCTCAGCGAGTTATGCTGGTTGAGTGACGCTATGACCGGTCCCGAAAATGTATTTCTTGATTTAATATGCACCATTTTTGACCACACTCTGATGAAATTGCAAATATGTAGATATATATGTATTTGCTTGCACAATAACCATTAGAAAGAAGCATCCTCAAAACATTGATGAGCGTGAAAGTGGAAAAAACGCAAAACAAATTGGATGAAATCAAGAGCAATGGTTTGATGTTCAACTGCATTCTCTTCAAGTGGACTAAATACACTTGGATACGGATGTGCGTATATAAATACATAAAAAATACATACATACGTATGCATATCCAATATAAATTTGGGGTGTACCGATATTAGCACGTTAAAATTAACGAATGATTAACCAACTTTGTCTTTATTATTTATTTAAGTTATCGCATTTAAAAAAGAACTTAAAATTGCTTGCTTGATTCCTTGTTTTTAAATCCCCATCGATAAAGTGACGTTTTCCAATATTAGTACCTTCGACTGCATTTCAACATTTTCCCTCATTCAATAGGGTTGTCTCAAAATAAAAACACAAACTCGATAATTTGGTTGACAAAAATATAGCCATTGAACTTTGGGCAACCGGTATTAAACATTTCCGCCATTTTGAATCAAACAGGAATGTTTTCATCATCCAAAAACGTTTGCAGAAATTGAATTTTGTTATGAAATTGACGTGTCTAACAAATGGATATATCTAGACAAAGATAAATAAGTCTAAACCTAAAATCGACATTTGGATAACAAAATATTTTATAAAATATACCTATGAAAATTTCTACATTCTGTTATTTTTAAAATTACTGGTACTTTTCTTTCATTAATTAATTCAAGATAGTAGAGTAGATGGTCGAACTGATGACCTTTAAATCGTATACCCTATGGGCACATTCATTAAAAATGGGCGCTTGGAGGCAAGCCTTGACCGTAGTTCGTTATATGTATTAATCAGAGTTTAAAAACTAAGAAAAGCACTAAAAATTTGCTGTGACTTTGCTCGGACGTGCAATGCATTAAAAGTAAACAAAAGTGCGGTTAGCTCTGAAAAAAAAAATCGAATAGCAGAAGTGACTGCTCTCGACAAGCCTGAAGCACACTGCTGCATTTTGAAAAAAATACATAATAGTTTAAATTCTAAAAAGCGCGCTTTGATGACAGATAATACTTAAATCTGAAAAAAATCTAAATCATTTTCCAAAAGCGCCCAATCCATCGCCTAGAACAAGTTTCATCTAAAAATTCATGACTGCTCGGCATAGGGGCGGCGGAAGACGTGGGTATGGTGGGTAGTACTACCCACCTGAAATTTCCCATAGTGGGTAACTACCCACCTGGAAATTCGAGCAGAAAAACAGTTGAGAGCGCATGCAGTAATTTTTTAGTCTTGTTTATGCTGATTGCGATGATTGAAATTTTTGATCGAATCGAAATGCTCAACAAAGATCTTCAAAAGTCGGAGCTCTGCGTAGTTGATTCGTTTAGGAAAATAGAAGCTGTTACCTATATACTAGAGACTTCCAGTGACTCTTACGTTTCAGTCAATATGGCTAAATAGTGTAAAGTTTACTGAAGAATTCGAAATTAAAGAATCTGTTTTGCCATGTAAAATTTCCAAACGAGTAGATGACAGCAATGTTAAAAATCATACTTTTACCTTACCTGAAGATTATTTCCGAAGCATATTACTCATTTACAAGTACATAGATTGGACAATGAATTATCGAAGATTAATAAAACTCTAAGATGCAGTTGATAAGTTAGACCTGGAAATCCTTATGAATGATTTCATTTCTTGGAATTCTAAACCAATGGCTGTTTTTTCACTGTAGAAATGAAAAATTTTCCAAATAATTATTTCCATGTATTATTTAAGAGCAATGAACTTATTATACGAAGAACAATAAGTTATTTCCCCGAAACCCGTTGATTTTCTTAATTGATCGACGACCCATTTCCATCACCTGGTATACTCTTACCACTTGCAAAACTACCCACCCGGGAGCAGGGCATTTCGCCGCCCCTGACTCGGCATGGATTAGCAATACGTTCATGTGGTATGGTGTATTTAAAATTGATTGCAACTCGACTCTATGAGATTGTCAATTGCCCAGTTGTAATTGTACGAAATTTTGTTGAATATAAGGTTGCGCCTTCCGTGCACCGCTAGTCCTCTCTTCTAATCTAATCGAGAAGACAGTATCCACCCTATGCACATCTATAATTTTACAAAACCAATGCTAAGAAAACTTTTCAATCATTCTACCATTTGTTCGATTCTTCTGCGCTTCTTCCTTTTATTTTTTAGAATTTTTTCTTAGCTCTCTCCTTCTCCAGCTATTATTACGTCTTTATTTCTTATAATTCCTGAAAGCAGGCTCTTCTTCGTGGTTTGTGAAGTATTTTCTTGCAAAATTGTACTCTACCTTGATAGTCCCTGGACTGCAAAGTCAGAACGCGTCCTAGGTAATATGAAAGAAACACTTTTATTCGCCTTAAAAACTCTCTCCACGGATGTTTTTGAAATTTCTGTATTTTGAAGTTGATGGGTTCTCGCTTACTTTTTGTAAATGCGAAATCAAGGCGAATTCATACAAGGTGATAGCAAGAAAAAACGTATGTATTTTGTTGTTGCGCCTTGAGCGGGAGTTATGTCAAAATCTGAATTAGAATGTAAACACACAAATTAGAATGTAAACAAACAAAACTAGTTTGACATTACACCCGCTTCGCCGAATTGAAAAAAAAGTAAAACTCAGCTGTTTCTTCACTCCACCTTGTATGAATTCGCCTTGATGCGAAATGAAAAAATAATATACGTTATCCAATTTTGCTGACATATGAAATATATGTACATACATAAATGTATTACTTTCACTTGGGAAAGCAGAAATATAAAAAATAGCATAGATTCGTGTATCCAAATAAATGGTAACTGTTGTTCGACTTTAATAAATTCGGGTTTGTATTTTAATTTTAACCAGACAAACTCTGTATAATAAATTATTTGATTAAAGTCGGGTAAAATCTACCATACCTGCTTCTTAATATAATGTGCGAAGAAATTCGCCAACATATATTAATTTTTGTACTTCTTCATTTTGAATTTCAGTAAAATCGGATACCAATTACTAGTTTTTGCCACAACTTAGATGCAGATTTGCCAATGGGAAGCATTCAGTCTAGCAGGTTCTAGCATAAAGAACTTATTTAAGGGTTTAATGGATGTTGTAATTCCAATAGCTCGTTAGCGCAAAGCATATAGTTACATTCTATTGACCATATGAAAATTAAATATTTCAGAAACTACTGAAAAACATTTTTTCAAAGCATAATTCAACAAAACACATGCAGGACTCGATAAAATCCTTAAACTTAGCTCGAAAATTCTAACAAGGTGGTAAATTATTGCCTTGAGAATACGCTGTGCAATAAAAATAATTAATTAATGTTTTTAATACCTTTACTTTTGAAACATTTTGGTCAATTAGCCATCTCATCAAAAATATATCAAATTATAATTTTCTGACTACCTCGAAAATGGAGGTTTCTGCCTAGTCCAGAACACCAGCAACTGAACCATTAATTAGATATACGAGATCCCAAGATTCAACTTTTTTTTGACAATATCTAGTCTCAAACAGTGTTGTGATATTGTATCATACTGAAATATCCGTTAATAGCGCCAGTTTTTAATGTTGGGTGCAAAACACACCAGTACAATTTTTTTCACAACTGTTGTCAAAAATTCAATCGCGAAATTTTTATTCGCGACTCCACAGAACTTAGTGCACATTTTGCGCATGTCGTATTTTAATAACTCTAAAAGATAATGTGCTTAAATTCAACATACATAAGTGATGGAATTCGAGAAACAAATACGTGGGTTAAATTTTTAATCAAAATGGGCTCACTTTAGAGGAAATATGTGGATATATCACCGAAACTATTATAACAAACTCTACTAAATTTGTTACACAGTTTAACTAAATAAACATATATACAAAAATAATATAGAAGTCGAACAAAAAAAATTCAGAACGCCCTTGGCATTTGAACTCAGTAAGTACAATTTCGAAAATTATACAAATCAGAAAAACCCCGGCTCTTTTATAAAGCGGTTATTTACAAAACATCTAAAAACTCGATATTTTATGTAGCAACTTCGCTCACATTTAATTTTAAGTAGAGAGGGAAATATACAAAACTCTAAATTTAAGAAAATGGGCGTGGCACTGCCCACTTTAGGGCAATAATGTATACTACCTGGCCAAACTCTTCCAAAGTTGGTACATGCTTTGCATTTCCAGTCAATGAACATAATTTTGAAGCTTGCAGCAATCAGATGAAAACCACGCCTACCTCACAAATAACAGTAACTCGGCGTCGGGTGTGTAATGTTCGGTTTCATACGAATTATTTTCTTGTTATCATTCAAACTATCGAGTTTGCTTATTTATTTAGGGACAACCTCCCTGGTATTGGTATCAAAGAATATTTTTATTACAGAAAACTCGAAAGTTCTTTGGTCAATAGGGCTGCCCAAACTAATTTTTGTTTAAAGTGCGATAGCTCAAAAACGGTATGAGTTTTACTACAGGCATTATTGGCTAATATTGTCGGAAATTATCCAATCTAGCAACTGTATTATTTTGAAGTGTTGGTCACGCCACACCCTGTATATTTGTACGTATGTACTAAGCTATGTTGCTATATTTTAGCACCACATGTATGCAAATACTAGAACGGGAATGCAATAAAATTCTAAGTAATAATAACAAACTTGAGATAAAATAATAAAACGTTTCGTTGCAGGCACATTCACCGTTGGTAAAAGTATACGAAGTGATGTGGACAGACATATGTATATACATATGTATGTGTTTATATTATACGTACAGTCTCTACTTTGGTTGGCCGAAGGCACTCACCTGCGCAAGCGCAACCGCAACGCAGAAATTATGAATGCAATTCACTCGTAAAAAAATTTTGTTTTCAACAGGCGAAATCAGGAAGCTACAATAACTTGAACTCCTTTGGCACTTCGGCAATGCGATTTTTATAAAGAGTTTTTCAATAGGGACGCTACAAAAGTAGACCGATAGTGACAGCAAACGACGCCATATTTTTTCCCGCTCTTTTGACATTTCTCTTCAGTAAGGTATGCCATTTCACCATGAAAGGATATACGATCCAACAACGAGTCGAAATTATTAAAATTTAAGAGCGCTACGTCCAATTTATGGTCGTCGTCATTTCTGGCTGAATCACTTCGTCAATAAGCAAAATATGCGTTATTGGACAGGCAGCAATCCACACGTACTCCATGGGTCAAGATTGCAACCCGAAAAAATTACGGTTTGGTGAGGTTTATGGGCCGGCGGCGTCATTGGGCCGTACTTCTTCCGTGATGATAAAGACCGGCACGTTACTGTGAATGGGAATCGCTACCGCTCAATGATAACCGAATATTTTTGGCCTGAATTGGATGATATGGACTTGGACAATAAATATGTGGTTCCAACAGGACGGCGCCACAAGCCACACAGCGAAAGTCACAATCGATTTATTGAAAACCAAGTTTGGTGAACGTGTTATCTCACGAAATGGTCCAGTCAATTGGCCGCCTCGGTCGTGCGATTTGATGCCGTTAGACTATTTCCTGTGGAGCTACGTCAGGTCTATGGTCTATGCCAACAAGCCAGCGACGGTTGATGAACTTCGTACGAATATCGAACGTGTAATTGCAGCAGTATCGCCCGATTTATGCTTGAAAACCATCGAAAATTGGGTTCAGCGTCTGGACTTCTGCAAGCATGGCCGTGGTGCCCATGCAAAAGAAATCGCGTTCCATACATAATGGCATCGAATGCAATTTCACGGGAATAAAGAATTGAATACATATCCCAAACCGTTTTTGTTTTATTTAAAAAAACTTTTGTAGCGTTCCTATTGCAAGACCCTTTACTAACACGGCATATGTACAGAATTTCTTGGATATAAGCATCTCCAAAATGAAGGAATGAACGAACAGTGCTTATAAGCAAAGAATGGTTCTACGAAAATCAGCACTGACGGTAACTAAGTACATATACATACATACTTACATATATTTTAGATAACTTCATAAATTTAAATATGTGCTAACGATTGTCAAAATTTAACTTAACTTAAGTACCTGGGGCCGCCGTAGCCGAGTGTGTGGCGTGTGCGGTGGGTCCCAGGTTCGAATCCAGCTCGGGGCAAGTAACATCCAAAAATTATAGAGAAAGTTTTTTCTAATAGCGTTCGCCCCTCGACAGGCAACGGCAAAACTACGAGTGAATTTCTGCCATGAAAAAACTTCTCACAAAAACATTCGCCGTTCGGGTTCGGCGTTAAACTGTAGGTCCCTCAATTTGTGTTACAACATCAAGACGCAAACCACAAATTGTAGGAGAAGTTCGGCCAAAATCGCTTCAACGGTTATAGCGCCAATAAAGTGTGTAAGTACGTAAGTACCTGTGGATTTTAGATTCCTAAGCTTGGCTATTATATAAAGAAAGAGTGATGAGAAACGATCTTACCATATTTTAGATTTTTGTCAGTTCAAAAACTAAAAATATAAGGTAATAACTATTTTTTGAATGCATTTATTTGATACAAGCGGTGAACTGTCAAATAGCTGTTAAGAAAACATGAAGCAAAACCTTTAAAAATTGTAATTTTGCACCATGACCGACTTATATGAGTAGTTTTTGTTCTCGAGAGAGCTTAACTACTTAGTTGGCAACTCAGCCCAGAGTAGCACTTATTTGTAAGAGAGATCCACCATTATCCTCTATTTTTTTTTTAAATTGCCATCAGTGATGCGGGAGTCAAGATGTGAGAGCTTTCTTTAGCCCTCGGTACACCAATTCGTTTCGCTCCTTTATCTACCTTGGGAAAGGCAGAAATAACGATGCCTTTTTTGGAATCGATATCATCAATAGTTGAATATTCTTTAAAAGGTGGTTCCTGACCGCTTTAATCCTTCAGCTCGAAATATCCAACATAAGGTTAAAGAAGCCGCACAACAGACGAATTATCAATGCCTGAAATCTGTCTTGGTATGCTTCCCAACTCGTAGCTTTTGGTGTTGACTAAGGTATATCCCTAAAAAGAGGCGTAAAGCGTCAACTAACTGTCAAAATTTCTCATTCCAATACAATTTGTATGGATCATCCCTCAATAACGCGGCGCTAGCGCTGAGCGAATGGAATCTTCAATTTTGACAGCGCGTTAGGTGAGAAGTGAGAAAGAAGAGAACGAAAATGAGAGAGATGAATAGGCAACTAAATTAGAATACCGACAACGAACTTCGAGAGAATGATCGTCCCAATCCTTAAATTAAATTAAGTTTAGTTAGGTCTAAATTAATTGCGCTATGATCGCCGCATGCTTTTCGATAGTAAAGAATTTGCAACGTCATTATATTATGCACATATGTAGTTTTAATATCAAGATCTTTGTATTCGTAATTTTCGCGTTTACCAATTCTTAAGAGCTTATATAAAATTTAAAAATAATGGAATTATCAGTGTTTATTAGAATCAAATACTTCTAAGCGGGGTGCTTAGAACCGAGAAATACTGTACATACATATACATACATACATCCATATATAAGTACGTATACAATACATATGTATATACGTATGTGCATTGGCAGTGACCACTTTGCTTGGCACGCTTCTCCTTTTCGTTGGTCATTGCAGCAACTGACAACAAAGCGGCAATTTCATTGCTGTCAATTCGAGCACTTCTTGTTTTCAGTTTATTGTTGTTGCCGTTGGTGACTTTTATGCGCTTGATGTTTGGTTTTGGCGTTGATAGCGTCCAGGTTGTTCGATATTATGACAGGCAAAAACGAAGTTATTTGATTCAGGCCAAGCATGTTAGTCATTGTGACGATGCAAAATATTACACCAATTTTAGTAGCTCACTATTCGACCAAATTGGCCTAAGGCCTTGCCGTGGCTAACATTTAATAACTTTTTAGAAACAAATCCTCGTTTACCCTGAACGAGGTCCTATGCGTTTAAAAGAGGGAACTGACTTGGGTAGGTAACATAACCACTTCACTCCCGCCATTATCAAGCGACAAGGGGAAAAGGTGGCCTGTCAGAATCAATTCCCCGAAAAACAACTGACCAAATCAATGCTATAAAAGGTATGACATATTTATGGAGAGCATACAAGAAAACATCAAATGCCATCTGCAAATATGGGGTGTTGTATTCTATCAAGATAACAACAATACCTATGTTAAAGTTAAGTAAATCTGATCCTCATCCTTTTAGACAATAATTCTAGAGAAGTTCGGAAGAGGATTTTTACGAATTCAAGAACTCTCATTGATACAAACGAAGTTGTTTCGTAGAAATTAGACTATGTATCAAAATAAAAAAAAACGTCGTATGGTCCTAGTTGAGTAATAAAAAATTATACTCAGAACCCCAAATATACCCTTAAAATCTGAAATTAGAGTCAAAAACCCGTTCTTCAGAAGTGTCATAGTATTTTTGCCCAATAATGATGTAATACAAGATTGCGACTTCGGCGTACCGCTAGTCCTCTCTTTTTTGATTTGACACCATTCAGCCATTCGCTGACAAAATGAACTAATTTGCTTTCATTTTACATAAACAATGCTAATAAAGCTTTCAATAGTTCTGGCATTTGCCCGCTTCTTTCTCTTCTTTCTTAGTTTTTTCTGTGCTATCTCATTCTTTAGCTATTCTTACAGTTACTCTCAGTGCGGAAGACGCAATCTTGTTTTATATCATTCTTACTTTTTGCCCATAACTTTAACGTTTCTGAATTGCTCTTCCATTTTTGTTTGTTGAAAAAAAGGACTTGTTACGTGGAAATTGTACCCTAGAAATCTGCGTTGAAAATTAAAACTACGCAAATTTGTGTTAACATAGTCCGTTTTATGAAGTATTTTTAATTTTACAATTTTGAAATTGTTACAATAGTTTCAATTTAAAACTACAGTTTCTGCGATAAATTGTTCACGTAATAAATAGTAGGTACCACATTTCATTCACAATTAAAGGTAGTTTAAAATCTTACAACATATAATGGTGTATGTAATATGAAAAACAATTTTAAAATGAAATTAAATTTAAAAAAAATTAGTAACAATTTAACTTATTTTGAGTTTGCGGAAATATACGGTAAATTATTCATCGTCTATAAATCTACGCTTTTATGCGAATCGTGATTATTTTTAAGGTCTCTGCAGTTTTATGTTTCCCTCGTTTCCAATTTTCACCTTCCAAAATGCTTGAAGACCTTAAATAATGGCACGGAAATGAAACGATCTGTAATTTTGGCTATATGACGGAGGCGAATTCAACACTTCTGTTTCTTCGTACTGGACAAATTGCGGCCACCATATGCGTCATTACTCTTGACTCTTCTAACATCTAGTCTTAGAGAGTCAAGAGCCCTATGGGCATGTGTGCTTTTAGTTTTGCAGCTCTACTCCTGATAAAAATGTGTCCTGCAAGTTGCTTAATATTTAGGTTTCCGTTCAGGAAATATGAATTTGGTCTTTTATTGCAGCTAGTTGTTATTTCCGATTTTGATTTTCAAGAATGATAGTGTGACTGCTTCGAGCTGATTTCCAACTTTTTAGGTTTTGCTGTTTTAAGGTGGCATTGTCTCCTCAAAGTGTCTATTTGTTATTGTAGAGTTTTCGTGGCATGGATAATAGCAGATTTTTTCTTTACTTTCTAGCATGATAATAACTAAGTAATTTCTTAACGGGGTGATCCTCCGTCAGGGCGGGCAGCAGTAGTCTTTCGCATTCTTTCCGACCAGTTTGTTTCCAACTCATTGTTTTATCTGCATTTATTTCAAGAAACTACACAAGTTCTCAAAACTAAAGTTGAGTTCTTATACCATTTTGAGTCGTCCAAGTACAGTTTTTCTAGACCCCCAATCTATGTATATTGTGTTTTGCGTTGCGTGAAATACGTTTTTCGGATCCTATCCCTTCTTATGAATCGCGGTGCCTACTGATTAACTTAAAAACACTACAAATCAGAAGAACAATCTTATCTTTGTCTTTCATTTTCGGTTTACTTCATGGTGACGTTAACTGTTCCATTCTCCTTGAGAGGATTTTCTTTAATGTTCCGGCCAGGGCCCTTCGGTGTTCTGAGCTTTTTTTTATTGGAGTTTTCAAATCTCTTTATGCTCGAAATGCTCCTTTTGCTAGAGCTCTGATTGAGTTCAATAGAGGTTCTAAATTTATCGAGATAGATTTTTCATCTTCAAAAAATCACTTTTTAAATTCTTTGAATTGTTTTTATAAATAGTTATACGTTATACGTTATATTTTTATTATTTTATTATTTTCCTTTATCGCTTATTAGTCTCTAAGCATGTCTACTTAGCCTATAAGAACTTACTGTACTGATTGGCTTAAATAAATAAATAAATAAATAAATAAGTTTACTGCTGCGATCCATGTAAGGAGGACCTTCAGCGTCATCGTGATAGCGATCTTGTCGTCAGGATGGCTAGAGTCTACTCGTACCACTATTTTTGAAGACTTTCATTTACACTCTTATGCATACTGAGTAGGCAGCTTATTTGTGATAGAATTTAAGAACTCCTATTTTGCCAAGCGTGGTAGTTCAGCAATTCCTAATTTCACCTAAAACCTATTTGAACTTTGCAGGAACTTTAGATGATATGTAATTCCCCCATTTTTCATTTCGACAAGTTCCATAGAAGTCATGAAATCTTAAGCTAAATCGATTGGTGTGCATACACAACAAGCAGTCTCCTGTTACTAAAAATATTAGCATGTGTATACTATGATTTTATCGGGTTATTAATAAGCCTGTGCGTTTAGTGCTGAGTGAAAGCTAATAGAGATTCCCGCGAGCTCAGAGGATACAAATCTACCAATTCCAGCCCCGAGATTTGATTATCTGTGTATACAAGGATGAACTCACCTTTCCCCGTTTACACTCTTTCCTTGAGGATTGTAGCGTCATAAACGCCGCAGCGCGAGTAGGGTTTAGCTCTGCATGGAAAGCTCCAGTAGTCCGTCCCGTCAATATCCTGCATTTACTATAATTAGTGTTCAACCAATTGGACTTGATGCCGGAGTATAATGCTGCGGTTACTTTGCTTTTAGCATCAATACCGTATTTACGGGATTTACAGGATTTGTTGAGATATCCTTGAAGTAGATAACTCAATGAGAAATGGTATTAGAATGATCTCGGAGTATGCAGGAACATCAGCGGATGTAATCACTTTCCCTCCAATACCTTGAAGTGCTGCCAACCTTGTCTCTAATAAGTCTAAGCTTGATGAGGCCTAAACTTAATGAGGCAAGCTTGCAAATTAATCGTACGGCTAAGTATATTGGAGGCCTCACCGCATAGGTAATACCATGGCCCCAAGCTCGACAGGAAGATCGGATGAGGAGTTTTCGTCTCAGAGCTAAAACTAGAAACATCGTTCTGGCTTCCAGACAACTGTAGGGTATATCAGGTGGAAGTGCTGGCTATCCAAGAGGCAACTCAACACCTAGTCAAAAGATACAAGGAGAAAACAAAGATATTCATCTTCTCTGACCTCAAGTGACTCTAAAAGCCCAAAACTTAAGCGTAGACAACACCAAGTCTGCCTCTGTATTATATAATACGACTATGGGTGCCTGGACACCGAGATATTAAGGGTGACTGCAAAGCCGATGAAATGGCAAGAACTGGTACGACCGCCCCCATCTTTCCGGTGAAGGGCAGAGTATATAAACATATAGCCACATTTAAATTAGGGGCTAGCACCAAGAAGCGGCAAACGTACGCCGGGGGAACCTTCCCTCTTATGATAAAAGGTGAACGTCCGCAATTCTGAGGTTAAATCGGAACGAAGTTTCCATTCTCACAACAACTCTTACAGGTCACTGTCTATTCGGCGCACGTGCTCTGAGGCTGGGACTGAGCGCCGGACTACTGTCGCAGCCGTTTCTGCAAAATCTTGGGGAAATAGCGGGGACCAAATGAAGAGCAGTTTCAAAGTTCATTAGGGGAACGTAGTTTGCTATGGTATTAAAATGAGCCTAAGTGGCATAAACTAAACTATCCTAATGAGTCTAAACTCTTATGGTCTCGTCCCAACAACTTTAGGATAAAAGACTACTATTACCTCCTCCCATTTATGGGGTATTTAATTAAGTCGCAACGTTGCCTCAAATACAGATACATACTAGAATGTTTTATGTCATCGTTGGTGCCTAGGAGTCGTTCGAGCGCTTCTTTGATCAGAGTTTTCCAGTCACCATCTTTCTTAAATCGGCGTCGCTAGTCTTTATATTCACTCCAAAAGTTAGAGTGAGGGTTTTCAACCGACAACCATGGAGGTTTTGGTTTCTTATGGGGCGTGCTGGTCGGACAGCCTGCCCGCCCGTTGGAGTGGAAGCTCAATAAAATATCGAATAAAATGAGGAAAACCGTTTATTATTATGGAAAAGCTATAGCTATCAGAGCATTTTAAATTGGGTTGGATATAATCTGTTTTGGTAGTAACACTTTTTGAGTGACAACATACTTTGACATATTTTTTCCAAATAATTTTCCATACTCTATGTATATATGTATGCACATATGGGAATAAGTACCAGCAATAGATCTGCATACACGTGATTAGCACGCTTAATGTAGCGACGCTGAAAATGAAACCGAAACCGATCAGTTTTGTTTATAACCAAGAGTAGTTGTAAGAAAAAAGCTCCTGTTTACCAAATCGCCTAGCACTTACGATGAAATATAGTGCAACCGATACCAGAGTTGGTTTGACGGTCAGCAGTTGTCATCATCGTCATTGCCACTGCAGCTGCTGCCTTCCTCGATTTACATACTTAAGAAAGCGATGGCCGTGTTGGTTTTTGCATTGCTTTTTTTTTTTTTTTTTTTTTTTTTGATGCAGTGCACGTAAAATTTTATGTCATCTATTTTCGTCGTACCCGTCGTCGTTCTGCTGATTTAACTTCGCGAATGGCAAAGCTAAGGTAACATCCAGCTTAATGGAACGGAAGCAACTAACTGACCAACTCTACGTGTATACACACACACACACACACACACACGAATATGTAAGTATGTATGTTCTCATGTAAACATGCAAGTGTGAAGTGAACGGTCATTGAGAGTCTGTGTGGTAGCCCGCAGAGTTAGGAGAGAGTATATGGAGAATGATGAATTATTTTTGATTAGAATTACTTGCAGCTCCCGAGGGCGAATTGTTGCGCCAGCCGTTTTTTTGACTAAGCCGTTCTTATGGATTGGATGTGGTGGAAGGAGTAGTCCATTGCGGTTTTTTAACACTGCTAAGATTTTGATGAAGGAAAACTTTCCCTATTTCCATGGTAACCATCCAGCGAGCCATTGCTGATGTGAGGCTTTTCGTAGCGAAGTCTGTGGGCCATGACTGATACGCGTTGCTATTCATCGGCTTTTTCGCGCAATCAGCGGCTTTCAATTAGTCAAATGTCATTGGACCTGATAATGGTTTTATTAATAGGTCTCTGTACCACAGATGCTATGCGCAGTTTTTCTTTTCCTCTTTCTCACTACTCGTCCGACCGGATACTATTTTTAGCAGCACGTACATATGTACGACATATTTACATATGTTGGTGCACACACTTATGCCACTGTGCATAACAGAAAGACAAAAAATATTGCTTTGCATTTGTTGCATGCAATAAATGCAAAAATCTGCCAAAGTAAATGCAAGAAATAAATCAAAAAAAACTGAGCAGACGACCGATGGGACGGTTAGAGCGCCAAATGACGTACACAAAACTAAGCAATTCAATTTATTTGTAAAATAAATCACCAACGGCCACTCATTAACACATGAAAGCGTGCCACTCGCTACTTGCCACACGCCAGCGTCGACTCAGCGAAGCAAATGCCACTACCACGAGTACAATTGTCTTGCATGCCAAGCATGTCACACTCGACGTCAATCTTGCATCTCGCGACCAAATGTCCAACAAACTGGAGCAGCACATTCCAATTGCTTGTTGGTCATTTGATTGGACGACAACTTTAACACCTTCGAACATGGCAATCATTTGAGGCATCCAGCCGTTGGATGTGGCGCATCTATGATGCCAGACCATTGCCTGATGTTCTACTCTGCTGGTAAGTACCAATGTTCTGCCATATCCAATGGAATGATAATGTTAATTATGTTAATACTGCTGTGGCATACTCAGACGATAGAAAAACGAACATGCGTACATTAGAGTGTCCAGGTGTAATGAAGAATATGTACATCGAAGTGCGATATAAAATGCAGTAGCTTTGCCAATCATAAAAATTCGTGTTCAAATTCGGTGGACCTATTCCAAAATATGCCGCAATGTTTATTTTCTTCTCGAACTGAAATGTTATTTTGTTATTATTATTTTGTTTGTTTTGTTTGGGAGGGTAATTCACGATGTCTTGTATTTTCTACTTCTAAAGGGTGGTCAAATTTTAAGGGCCAATGTTGAATGTGAACCACACCTAAACGTCAAGTTTTTTTCTGCATTTCATTTGACATTTCTCAATTTCAGACTAACTCAATTTGATCACGGAAAGATACTCAATCGAGCAACGTGTTAAAGTTATTCAAGAAATGGCAACAGTGGATGCTCAATTTTCGAAGAAAATCATCTTCAGTGATGAGGCACATTTTCACCTCAGTGGATTCGTCAATAATCAGAATTGCCGCATTTGGGCGAATGATAATCCAAGAGTGATTGTCGAAAAACCAATGCACCCACAAAGAGTGACTGTTTGGTGCGGTTTATGGGCTGGCGGCATCATCGGGCCGTATTTTTTCCAAAATGAGGCCGGTCAGGCAGTTAGTGTGAATGGTGTTCGCTATCGTGAGATGATAACGAACTTTTTATGGCCCGATTTGGGATATATGGATGTGGACGATATGTGGTTCCAACAGGATGGTGCCACTTGCCACACAGCCAACGAAAGAATGGCTCTTTTGCGCGACAAATTCAATGGCCGTGTTATCTCACGTGGTGGCGATGTCAATTGGCCACCAAGATCATGTGATTTGACACCGTTGGACTACTTTCTTTGGGGTTATTTGAAAGGAAAGGTGTACGTCGATAAGCCAGCAACAATTCAAGAGCTAAAGGATGAGATAATTCGGCACATTAATGGCATAGAACCTCAATTATGGCTCAGCGTCATGGAAAATTTGGACCATCGGATGGAGGTATGCCGCCGAGGTCGCGGCGGACATTTGGCCCATATTTTGTTCCATTCTTAATAGAACCACACCATATTATCATAGTAAAAAGAAATTACAATAATTTCCAAAATAATTTGTGTTTTATTCAAAATCAAAATCGGCCCTTAAAATTTAACCACTCTTTATATTGCTAGTATGATTTAACCGTAATTTGCGCCGAATTAAGGGATGTGCGTATTAGATGTTTTTTAAATTGTTGTTTTTTCATTACATTTTTTTCCTGAAAATAGCAAAATTTTCAAAGTATGTTGCCATCGAGAATATGATTTGTATATGCAAATGTGTTGCATAATTAATACACTGTACAAATGTGTTGTGCATCATCCTCTCTCCACAAATGATATTAGCAATTTCTTTCATATGATTGTTAAGGCTTTTGTGATATAATTATACTCCGTCTAGTGTTTTCTTATAAGGCATTATATAAGTCTTATTTTATAAAAAAAGGAAAGGCATATATAAAAAAAACCAAGCAACAAACTTCGGAAGAATGAGAATGGCCTATATGCCTTAGACCTAAGGGTTCCTCTCAAAAGTAGTGCGAAGTGTACATAATCAGTTCTTTATTATCAAAAATCTGCCATAGAGTGACATACATAAATATATGCAATATATATATAAGTATATGCAATTTGCCCTTATCTTCTTATTTGCATTAAGAAAAAATATTTTAATTAATTTTTTCCAGCATTCATTTGGAAGTCACGTTCTAAGAATGTTTCAAAAAAGAGACGAAAGCAACTGAATCCAGAAAAAAACTAGTGTATGGCTTACACGTTTCCAGCAGAAACAACTGAGCTTCGTCAATCAGAGGAGGGTGGTCTTCCAACAGGATATCGCCAGGTCATATACGAGTTTGGCAGCTTGCCACAAATTGCATATCCATCCACCCAATAGTCTAGAAATTTGATAATGAAGGTATTGCCTTGGTACCTTAATAGTTCCGTGCAGTGAGAATTGAAGACTTCTACCTCCATGGAATAAAGAAGCCACCATAGAGATGACCCAAAACTGTTAAATAAACTGCCGCATTGACTTTTTGAACAAATCACCGCAAAAGTTATCGTATACAACCATTTTGGGTATAAAGCAAAAAGAGCAGCGACAAATGGGAGTGGCCGGTATATATTATCATTCCTACTACAGTCGGTTCTACATACCGGAAAGAGCCGGGTTTTACCCGGCCCACCTTCCCATACAAACCAGTGTTAAAAAGGCCATAAAAACCGTACCACACAAAAAAAGGGTGCCGAAATTCGCAAGAAAAGGTTACCTAAATTTCCCCTTGACCTAGCGAGATTTTATAATTAAAGTTTAGATTTATGATATAATTGTATTAGATTTAAACCTTGTACAAATTATTTGCTGTAATAGTCATTTTTTTTTTATTTACCGCTAAAACAGGTCGATGCCATTGAAAGTTGGTTTAGCAGTCCAATAGGCACAACGTACCATTAAAACTTTCATAAAGAGAAAAAAAACTTCTACCACAATCAATCCCACAACTGTAGGGAAATCCTGCTACTCATATATAACGAAAATTAAAATGGATTTTCAGATCTCTTACTTATATGGCTAGTTAAATGTTAATTATTTTTCTTCTCATAGCACACCAGTCGGCCCTTTGCTTTACTAAAACTGGCGCCAGCAAGTGCTCCCAAGCGAAGCTAAGTCCTTCTCCACCTTGGGCTCATCTTCTTACCGCGTTGAATACTTGGAGCTTTTTCTCTATATGTACAACATGCCCATATCCAGTGTAGGCGCTGAATCTATGTCTATGTCGCGGTAAAGCTCATAGAGCTCATTGTTCCATCGTAATGTAAAGGTTTAAAAATATGTCGGAGAATCTTTCTCTAGAACACTCCAAGGCCCATTTCATCCGATTTTAATAGCGGCCATGCTTCTGAGGCATACAAAGATGACAGACTCATAAAGTGTGCTTTCGTCGAGAGAGGGCCTTACTTAGCAGTTGTCTGATGCTGGTTCTACTTTGTCAAAATTATAAATGCCAACAGTGATGATGGAGCCAAGACGCTGACTGTTCGTTTGATGACAAGCGGTATTCCGTTTTGCAGTTGGCCCACCCATTCTCTTTGCTTTTTTATTTAGCTTGTATAGGGACTAACGGCGCGGTTGTAGGAGACCGATGATGTCGATACCAGCACATGAACACTCGAATAAAAGATTGCGACTGGACGGCCCGCTTCTACAGCTCGAACAATCTTTGCCCACATAATGTTAAAGAAGGTGCCCGATAGGATGGCATCCTGTCTGAAAACTCGCTTGGTATCAAACGGCTTAGAGAGACTTCGCGGCATACAGGCAACTTCTTCTCCTTCTCTCGAATGTTGATTTAAAGTCGACGCCTGTTGGCTAAAGCTAATTCTGTCCGGGTGACCCTTGGTTCGCAGCTGGTTATAGGATTTCCAATTTCAGTTGCCATCCTCAGAAATTGGATGAATATTCGACTTAGAAATGACTGCGAGGCGTCGAGGACCTACAGGTGGGTTATCGTGTGACTTCTTTAACATTATATTGGAAAAGATAATTCAAGCTGCAGAATAAAACCGATCAGGCACCATATTTTACAAGAGTGTGCAACTGCTGGCGTCTACCGATGACATCGACATCATTGGCCTCAACAACCGCGCCATTAGTTCTGCTATTTACAAGCTGGAGGTGAACGAGGGCGAAACGAAGTCACCAAATAAACAGTCAGAACATTCGCTTCTTGGCTCCTGCATCACTGTTGACAGTTGCAATATTG
Organism: Anomoia purmunda; assembly: GCA_951828415.1. Lineage (NCBI taxonomy): Eukaryota > Metazoa > Arthropoda > Insecta > Diptera > Tephritidae > Anomoia > Anomoia purmunda. The sequence continues at coordinate 55,599,944 of OX639993.1, forward strand.
AAAAAGAAGAGGAATTTGTTTATCTGGGATCCACCATCAACAACAATATGAATAATGTCAGCCTCTAAATTTAACGGAGAATATCTCGTGTCAACAGGTGCTACTTTGGGCTGAGAGTTCGCCAACCATGCGGGAGTTGGAAGCCACTTCGCCCTTGGTGCTGCTTCGTCCTTGGTGGTAGACTGCGTCTAACAGCGGGTTTAAACCATCTAATATATCTTGTCCATGGAGAAGGAGGTTCAGGGCTTGTAAGACGTAGTTTATCTTACATACGAAGCAAAACTACACTCCATAAGATGATGTTGTAGTATTCGCGGGTAAGATTTTTGTACTACATTCTTTTCTGGCTCGAATAAATTTATGCAGCACCTACACATCAATTTAACTGACAAAACACTCCAGACGTGATTTTATTTCATTCTTTTATTGTTATTTATTTACGACTTATAATTTGAAATTTATTAATATATATTTTATATGAAATACTGACAATAAATATCGAATAAACAATTGAAATATATGTAAGCTTATGATTATGTAATTAAAATTTAAAAAATATATATAAATACATATAATTTTAAAATACGTGACAATTCTAAATGAGGGTAAAACTAGTGAAAATATTTCATAAAAATATTGCATCCAAATGCACAAATATTTAACAACTTAGTAAGACAATTCTATTGGGTCATAGAAAATTTGAATCGTTAATATAATAGAATATGTACATAAATATAATAACTGACACAAAATGCTTTAAGCAGAATTTGCTAAAGTGATTAGTGTTAATATTTGTTTCCTTGCAATTTTTTGTTTTGTTTGCTTTTGTTATCCTTACATTCCACGAATATGATTACAACACAAAGACAGTCTTTTCGAATGAGTGGGAAATCTAATAGCGTTACTAACTATGCAAAATGCTAATATGTGTGTATTAAAAATACAATTTCGAGGAAAAGTTGCTTTGCAAAGTATGGGTTTTATATTCGAGTGTACAACAATGATATTAGGGTGAATTATTTGCCATCAGCCTGGAGCAAAATTTTAATTTGTTAATTTAAATTTTGCAGACTTAAGATTTCAATGTATACTATTTGTGTATACGTTAATTGTAAGTCTTTAATTTCGTTCTCAATTAATTTTATGTTTGCTCTGCTGCTTGGAATTTTCTTTTGGTTTACAGTTTTTTCATGTATTTAATTGATATTTTGGTACATATTAAATATTTTTCATTTTGTAAAATATATGTAAGTTATCAGTTAAGTTTGCATTAGATGTTCTCTTTTATAACATTCACAACAGCGAACAAATTTGCTTTAGTTGATTGTTAATGAAATATTTTGAGACACTTAACCGAGAGGCAAGCTAAAATATTTTTTCCAAACAAAAATATTTACTATCAATGATATTTACGATTTTTTGTATATTTTTTTTTTTTTTTTGGAATACATGCTTGTAAGTGTATTTATGATGAATTAAATTATCTCTAACTACATTTAAAACTTTTTTGTTCGGAAATAGTATTTCAAACAATTAACACAAATACAATTAAATAGCGTAATATTTTACCATTGTATTTTACATAGGTGAATTTTTTTTTTCGACTAAAAAGGAACATTTTAATTTATCACTTGTAACGATAAATTTCTGGTTTGATTAAACATTTTCTTTTGTTTTTTTTTTGTGTATGTGCATACCCTTATTTTTAATAGTTATATGTATGTACATTTTTCTGCTTTAATTACCTACATTCAACTGTTATACTCATGTGTGATTGAATTAGTTCATTACACAAAAAATATTTATATTTAATAACTAATATGGAAGAAAAACTGTCCATAATTCAGCATAAGTAATATTTATCATTTCATATACTAGATATAGTATATGTGACATATTTTTTGTATATATACTTATATCTTTATCGATTTAAAATATTTTTAGCATTTAATTGAATATTTTTCTGTTTTGCTTCCACTTACGTTATTGTTATATACTCGTAAATTTTTGCAGTATATTTTCAAGAGCACAAACTGCAACAATTGAGATGAATGACAAAAATCACAACACCATACAGATCCATACGTATCTGCTGCTATCTTTGTATAATTTTTAGATAAATTAATACTCGACTGTTAATAAATACAATACTTAAGTGAATATATACAGAAATTGCACTCATTTGCACATATGTTGTATGTATATAAGAGAGTACATCCATTTACTAGTACAATTTTTTCTCTGTTTTTCGGATTTAAGAAATTGTTCCTTTACAGCAATAATCATAGGTAAAATATGTATGTACTCCCATCTATGCATTTCTATATATAATTAAACGCTATATAACTTGTATTAGATTGCATGTAAATATTTTTGTTACATGAAAATATATGCATTTATATTTAATGATGCTTTAATTAAATGTTTCACATTTCGCACTATTATTATATTATAGGTTATACTATGTTTTATTACAGTATTTCATATATGGATGTACATAAGTAAATATTCATCAAAAAATCTTAACATGTATTTTATTTTCGCTAGACGCCATTTTGGCTACCTGAACTCACAGCTCTTTGGAAAACTGCACTTCCCTGGAATCCAATTTTCAATTCGTCCACTCATTTACCTAATGTACAATATTTGAATAAATTTAATAGTTCTTAATGGCACATGATTTCCGAAATAATTTTCACTTGATATTTTGTTAATAAATACATAGTATGTTCATTAAAAGCCTTCTCAAGTCTGTTTCTTTAGTTTGCAACAGCTAAATTTGTGACGTCATGAGGATGAAGCTTTTTGAAACTTTTACACCTATTAGTTCACACAGATGAGGAAACAGCTCTCTTTGCACTGATCCGCTTATGTCAATTAGTTTATACAGCGGTGAGCTTTTCGCTCCGCTTATACAAACGAAAATTGTCACCGATCCATGGTAAAAAGAATACGGAAGGTGGCACAGATTCAATAATAATAGAATACAAGACCGATAGTCATCTTTTTGTCGATTTGACAGCATCCATCCATTCGATGATGAAATAAAAGCAATTTGCTTGTTTTCTTACTCTTCTTTTTTAGAATTGTTTCTTTGCTCTCTTGACGTCTAGTATTTAAAATATTACTATCAGGTTCTCTCATCGTGGAGAACACAATCTTGTTTACTTGCTGCAGATTGTGGTACCGTTTAACATTTTTGACAGAAGCAACTGTTTTTTCTGCGTCACAATTGACTTTATATTTTTTTACTAAATCAGCGGCAATGCTCAATTGCGATACATTTTCTGAAGATTTGGGACTTTAAATATCTAACGGAACCTAAACAGAGATTTATAAATCTTCCCACTTTGAACATTCATTCAGTAGTTAAAAGTCAGCTGATCAATCGTTTGTATTTAATGGTTTCAAGAAAATGTAAAAAATGTGTATCGAAAAACACGCAGAAAGAAAGCTGTTGATGCCAAGATGGCAAAAAGGAAATGATTTCAGCAAATTCATGTGAGCCCACAATTATGTTTTTTTTTTAATTTTTATTTCGTGAAAATAGTAAAAAGGTTTTCCAAATTTCGTTGCTTAATTTTTGTTATAAACAGATAGAAATGAACAGACTTTGAGTTTGCAGACTCACGGCTTTCAAAGTAAAGTAAAGCAAAAGAAAGCAAACAAGGCGTGCGAAGCTGGCCTACATTGGGCTAGCACCTTTAGGCCGATAGTTTCATTTTGAACTGGCTGTAAAAGTTCGAAATGCACATCCCCACACCCAACAAAATATTTAAAATGTGACAATATTCACCTGAGTGCTAGAGATGTGCATTCCTGATAATAAATATTATTCTACTAAGCAAAAAATTTATATTGTAATTGCCAAAACCACTATGTTTAATAAATGGTTTCTTTTTCAAATTAACCTAGATTATGACGGAATTGAATAAATCGCCAAGAAATTCATTTGATTTGAGATTTAAAAAATGCCCATCCCCATTGGCAGCTGATCAACTATCGATGTGCGAATATCAGTGATAAAGCTTTAAAAAGCGCCGACTTGCAACTAAACTCCATGGCCATCATTTTTTATACGTTCTCAAGGTTTTTAATGTTTTAATTAGGTGTGCAATGGATAATTATGAAACAAGTAAATAACTAGTAAGTATCGGTTTTGAAGCATCCTTTCTTAGAAATCCATGTGAATATATTTTGCAGAACGTTACGCATTTATTGTTTTGAAAGTTTCCAAAATCATATCGCCATATTGTATGTATATCCTTGCAAGAGCATCCAATGTTTTATTTTTTTTATTGTTCAGGCCACACTAAAAACTAAAGCATTTCAAAGCTGCATACTTTTTGTTGAACTTTCTAAAAAAAATGCTTAAGGGTTTTAATGCTCTTCATAACTTACTTGCTAATTTGTGATTTGTTTTAGCGGCTATGCCAAATAATAATTTTGTTAATTTAATTGGAAATTTGTCATTACTAAATAAAATATTTGTTTAGTATATTATACCAATTCTCTATGTAAATTAACAAAGTTATTATTTTGCCAAAAACTATTTTGGTTGCAATCAAATATATTTTTACGACGTAATACTTTTTCTTTGCAAATATATTAAGAATTAAATTGCTATTAGTAGCCACAGCTCCTTAACCTACGTCATATATGTATGTATACAAATTTACGTGCTTTTGTTTTATCGTTACCTTACCTAATCAAACGCTAAACCTATACTAAATCCATTTTCTTAATTACTTCTGTAAATATGTACTGTACTTTACTTAGCTCATTACCTACTAAATCAGATCTTTTCTAGAAACCATCTTGCTTAAGTTTGTGCTTCAAGCACAGCATACTTAGTGTCTTTCCTCTTTTAGCGCATATCGCTTATTTCTTACAAATCTCCAAAAAAAAAAAAAAAACAATTGTAAAACAAATTTTGTACGGCGAGTTGGTTGGATCGATTTTTTTCTGTTTTCAATACATTGTCGAATATCTAAAATTTTTTAGGCGCATTCAAAATATTTAAATTCTTGGTGGAGAGAATTTATGCGCCTATGATTCAAGTCCTAACCCAAGGTGAATTCATAGAAAGTGATAGCAAGATAAACAAGGCGAATCCGGTGTGTATTTTGTTTGTGTAATTTTGTGTGTAAAATATCAAAATCTGAATTCGCCCAGTTTGATCTTGCATTTTTGTTTGGTATAAACAAGACAACCCAGCGAATTTGGGAAGAAGAACAAACATTCAGCTCATGGGATGCTATTACCTTTTATGAATTCGTCTTGTCCTAACCAGTGTTGAGAGAACTGAGAATTCATGCTTTTCTAGAATTTTCAACAAAAAAAAGTACAGAGGATTCCGTGGTAATAATAAGTGAATAGCATATACAACATTTTGACCTTATCATAAAAAATTAGTTCCTAAAATGTTTTTTTCTTATAAGCAACATACAAATCATATATTTAATAAAATATAAGCGAGTTTATAACAACGTAGTGAGAACATTAAAAAAATTAAATTTATACGTGCAGTAGCGAGCAACACAAATTCAATACCAAATATTTGTTAGTTTTATGGAATGTTGTCAACCTATGACGAATATTTGTTAGTTTTATGGAATGTTGTCAACCTATGACGGTACTACCGATGCTTTCCTTACTCTAAAACAAAAAATCAAAAATAAATAAAAATGAGCCCTTAAAGTCTCTTCGCATGCAGCAGTTCAGCGTCATCGGGAAAATTCCAGAAAAATAGGGGTTAAATTATATTTTCAAATAAAATTGCCATTTCTTGACATATAGTAACTAGGTGACAGCCCTTACCAAGAATAATTTTTGATTGAAGCTTTCCTTAACCCTCTTCTTTTGACACCATTTCGTAATATTTATTAACATTATTAATTAAATATAATTTTCATACTGGCGGCAATTCTTTTCGAAAATATTTTTTAAGTTGTTTTAGACAACTTTCGTATAAAGCTCTTACGTTTAACACCGCTATAGTAATATTTCATTTATTGGATTTATCAATTCATATACAAATTTTTTAAATGGGGCAACCCACAACCCATAAATTTATCTATTTAAAGCCCGGAGACAATACAACGTGAATTACTTATTTTCGTGAAACTTACTTTGCATAAACCAATTGCGTCCACACTTGTCATTCCTAATTAATCTTGACCGCTATGTAGCCGCAGGGTTGCTTAGTACATTGATCAAAGATGTGGGAGATTGTGAACATTTTTAATATATTGTATTTAAATTTTATTGCAATAATACCTTTTTTCTATTTATGATCATAATGTGTAAATAAATTGTATCCGCGGAATTTGGTTGGGTTTAAAAAAACTTTCTTCTCCCAATTGAATTTGAAGTGAATTAAAGAGTAAATATTTTTCCAGAACTAAAAATGAAAATGAAATGAAAACTAAAAATGGCAACAACAGCAACACTAGGCGTGGGAAATATAAAGGGCCAATTGCACAGAGTAAGATATTGGGTTGCTTTTATCCAAACAAGGAAGACAAACTATAAATGGGCAAATAACAGAAATTCGTAGTAAATCAGTAAAACAGTCGAACAAATGGTATGTTTTAATAATCTTCGATGCGATTGATTCTAGTACATAATATTGCCTTTAATTATTCGATCAATGTCGACTTAACTACTGACATTTTGGATTTCACTTAGCCCTACTCTAAAAAAGTGACGAGGTGTGAAATAACTGGACTAAGGCGGCCAATTCCAAATTAAATTAACTGTCAAGCGAATTGTACTCACAATAAAGCCAATTACCATGCGCTGTGTGGCAAATGACGCCGCCTTGATGGAATTAGATGCCATCGTGTTTACGAGCTTCCTTTTCAGGCAGGAAATAGTCCATTTTCATGTAGCGACAAAAAACGACATCCAGTTATTTTTCGGCCGACGTGTTTTTGGAAGAAATATGAAAAAATGGATTATTTTGTCTGGATTTAATGACGCACGGCGACTGTAGCCGAGTGTATAGCGCGCTTCATACGGTGGGTCTAGGGTTCAAATCCTAACCGGGGCAAGTAACATCAAAGTTATATAGAAAAGTTTTTTCTAATATCGGTCGGCAGGCAATGACAAACCTCCGAGTGTATTTCTGCCGTGCACAAATTTCTCACAATTAAACATTCGCCGTTCGAAGTCGGCATAAAACTGTGGGTACTCCAATTTGTTATATTGATATTAGTCCCATTATTATTACTTCCGAAGCGGGGATGAAAATTGTGTTATAAATTTTTTTTTTGATTTGCCGGTAGTGCCTTCAATATGGCGGCAATAACACCATAAATTAAATCGTCGGACACTTCTTTCTATAGGATTATTTGAATGCACGAATTTATGTAAATAAACTTCAGACTACCCGTCAGGAGATTCAGTAATGATCGCAAAAAACCATGAAAAATGTCATAAACGAGCCTAAACGTTGATTAAAAAGCGACGATCACTTAACTGATATTATTTTCTAGGATAAACATAATCAGGAAGCTAAGTAAAATGTTTCTGTTCAATTTTTTTCTAAATTTTAAAACATGTATAATGTAGATAAACAAATGAATAAATTTAATATAAAGCAAATCTACCACATATCCGGGACGAATGATGTCGGTCAACTCTCTTTTGTTCAACGTTTATTCCGTCATAACAACAATTTATTGTGTAAATAAAAATTTGATGATATGTGAACAATTAAAAGCGCTGATTTATTATGACAACGATTTTATTGTGCATGACATTTATGCCAATCGAATTCAACATATGAATATTTTTGGTAGAACGGATGAAAACACTTATGTATTCTGATGAAGCTGTAAGCCTGTTTTTCTGAGAAACCAGATTTATAATATGTTTCCTTTAATGAATTGGTTGAATTATTGCTTTGACGCCAAATTTTTTTTAATATGATTATGGCATAAACGAAATATCATCGAGATGGTTATTTATAATTATTTTTTGATAAGGAACTTCTGAATTTTACTTCGAGGGATAATAATAATGTAAAAAAATGCCAAGCAAGGATGCTAAGCTTCTTCTATACAACCATCTTCTGTCAATCAATTTATACCTTGTTTGGTTTTGTTTTGGACACTTCTTATGAGAAATCGTGCCACTTTCATATTAATTTGATTATATGTATATGTTTATAAAATGGTAACATGTATAAATTTCGAAAGAAACTGTTTTTTCTTCTGCCTATATTTGGTATTGATTTTTATAAATTAGACCAAAAACACAAATTTGAAATGTAGAAGTCTTCCGATTTACCGAACATTCTCAGTTAAACGAACAACGAACAAAATATTCTTGTTTTTCAATGGTAAAAAAAAAATCTTTCTAAATAAAATTAAACAAATAAAAACAATTTAAAAGTAGCTGTTACAATGCAGTTATGTAATAAGCAGGATAAAACGTTGGTACTCTCTGGTCTTTCAAACAATGTTTTAAGTTTTATTGTAATCCTACGACGATTATGACACAGGTGGAACGTTTTCTCAAAAACAATTTGGTATGTAATACCCCGAGTGGTAAAATGTGGTTGCTAACTAATTGTATACCAAAACTGAAAATTACCTGAATTAATTTTAAATGTCTTTTTTGTTTGTTAAAACACTTTGTACGCCGTTAAGTTGTAGTATTTTCTTTGATTGATTATATTTCTCGTTTTAACGAAAAACTCTATTTAACGAATTAACCTTTATAAATAAGTATTTTATGGCAGATCTCGCGAGCGTCTGTTCAACTGTCATTGTATTTAGTTAAGTATTGCCTGATATTTTATTTTATGGCGTTGTTTCGGTTATTGGGCACTTGGAAAGCTAGAAGAAGATCCACCAACATTTTATTCAGAGACAAAGCTAATTTCGGTATTATGGTCGCGTCAGTTAGGGAAATTGCCTCATTTGCGCTGAACCCCAATCCAATGTTGTCCAAGAGCTGCCATTAAATCAAGAAAAACAAGGTTTGGTGTGTTTATGAGCTAGTGGAATTATCGATCCATATTTCTTCAAAAAATGACGTCGTAACGTAATTGTGAATGTCCAATATAACCACGTCAGAATAACGAATTATTTTCTGCCTGAATTTTCTACAAAAATGGCCATATAGTATGACTATGGGTTTATTGCAAGAATAAATCAGTGAACAGTTAGTTTCACGCTACCTATGATTTCACACCTTTAGGCTTTTTTGTTTGGCTATGTAAAATCCAAAGTCTTCATGTAGTATAAGCCTGTAATGACTACGGCGAATATTTGAAAGCAACAATTTAAAAAAAAATGAATTCAAAGAAAGGTTCTTTTGTAAGATTTAAAAAAAAAACTTCTAAGTAAATCCTCTTTCTTATTGGGACCATTAGAAATGTTAAGAATACAAACTCTATATTCTATTAATTTATTTACGGGTTCATTTGGAGGCTATCTCCACATTATAAGCGCCTTCAGAGTTTTACTAAAAATTTTGTTCTTGTGGTCAAACAATTAAGGGCAAACTAGAGGTGTAAGACCCAAATTTGTAAAAAAATCTATTTTTGGAGAGTCTAAGAGTCATATTTTGATTTTTTGTAATGCAAAAAATATGCAAGTGGCTCGGGTCATTTTTGGTCGGGATTAATATTTTAAAATTTCAAGTATAACTGTCAAAGATATACCGCGAAAGAAGTTTTAGTTGGGTATAGCAGAGAACTAACTTTAAGTCCATCAAGTATTTACTTAATGATTCAATTAACGGACAGGACGTTATAATTCTCAATTTCAAAATAAAGAGTACTAAAACTTGGCACCAGTTTGACTCACAACGTCTAAATTCTTTGATATCTTTACTCTGAACATATTTGAAATTCCTTCGACTTTTGACAAAAATACAAGTTTTCCTAAAATCCGAAAGTGATTTTTCGATAACCGTTTATACGTCTAATAAATTTATATTCACACATATTTAAAGATTTAAATTTTGAAAAAAAAGTACGTATATATGTTTATTCATGATTGATCAAATAATGGTGTCAAGATGATAAATTCAATATTTTTGTAGTGTTCGAAAAGTATGAATAAAGAAGTGATGTGTTTTCGGCTCTGCCGAATCCTACATAACTTTAATATTACACACATAAATTTCAATTTAATTAGTGTAAAAATATTCAATTTTAAATTGTATTTACTTTTCTTATATAAAAGATAGTAAAACAGAAGTAGTCTTAAAGTAAAAGCTCTGGTTTTTAGTTATGCCTTATAAAGAATGATTGAACGCAAGATGGCGCCTTCCACGGACCACTTGCCCTCTCTTTGCCGATTTGACAACATCCAGCCATTCGCTGACGAAATATAAGCAATTTGCTATTAGTTTACACAAACAACGCAAGCAAAGCCTTCCATCGTACTGCCGTTTTCCTGCTTTTTCTTCTCCTTTTTGAAATTTTTTCTTTGCTCTCTCATTTCCTTACTATTATTACGTCACTATCAGTTGCTCTCAAAGCTGAAGACGTCATATGGTTTTTATCATGCTTGATGTTTTACTGAAATTGCAAGTCAAACGTCAACTAACTGTCAACGTTTCTCATTCACAAACATTTTTTATGGAGCATCCCACATCAACGTGGGGCTAGCGCCATACAAATGGAGTTTTCAATTTTGACAGCGCGTTAGGTGAGAAATGAGAAAGAATAGAACAAAAGTGAGAGAGATGAAAAGGCAAATAAAGTAAGACACTAACAATGAATTTCGAGAGAATGAGAAAACGTCACGCTTATTTGGGTACGACGCGTGCCGCCACTAGTTGGCGCTAGAAAACGCAATGCTTGACGCCGCAATTTCGGTACCACAGTTATATAGCACCGATATTGATAATATTCTTCGTGTCTGATTGATAAGTCTTATTGAATGATGTTCCGACAAATGAGCAATAGATTACAAAATTACACCTGCCCGCCAAAGTGTGGTCAGCGATCTCCAAAACTGAGCAACTTTGCATTCAAGGATATAAACAGACGGGCATGGCTATGCCAACTCAGTTCATCATCCTGGTTATTTCGTGTCTGATACATCTTTCATTTTCACGAATAATGATACTAATTTCGGGCCTTACGCTAGTCATGTAGCATACATATGAATGTATGATACAGATTTATTTATTTTTTTTAATAACTTAATTGCGTGCAAATTATTTCCCATAAAGAAAGTGCGTTCATCCGTATCATTCCTAATTTATCTTGATAGTTCAGAAGCAACACGGTTGCTAAGTTTTTTGAAAAAGGGAAAATTGCGAGATTTTGTATACGTATTAAAAATATATATGTATTTAAATTTTCTTGTATATTTTTTTTTTTCTTTTTTACGAACAAAAAACCAAGTTTCTAGAGGCAGTAAAACTCAAGGAACAGTTGAGTGAAATATTTCAATAAACATCGTCCAGTATAGTTATAGGAAAATAAATTGTCTCATTTCTTCTTAATTTAACGACAGATTTTACAAAGCGAAATTACTTAATTTGAACGCAATTTGCTCTTAAACGATGAACGATCATTTAAGAACCGCGATTTTAAGAAAAATTTTTTGAGTTAAGTACTGAAATTCAAGTACTGAATGTAATAGATATCTGACACTTTTAATGTAAATTGAGCTCAATTTAAGTGCTATATATTTTTGTTTGTACGTTGAATTAATACTGAGTACAAGTTCAGCAGATGCTGTGCGCTTTTTGAAACGATTCTGACAGCACATTTTACCCTAACTGGACATTTTTTTACTACTCTACTACCGAGGAGAAATGTATGTACTGGCTTTTGTTATTTGATTTTGATCCCTCCAGTGTAAGTGCTCCATATTTCTGTATTTAGTTGTATGTGTGTAAATATGTATGTATATAGTTTTGAAAAAAAATTTACATGCACAGACGATTCGTGTAATCGCAGCTAAAACAATCACAAATATAAAAAAACGCTAAAAAAAGAAAAAAATTTTAATAAGAAAACCAAAAACTTTTTGTTTTATTACATATATTTGTATTTTTTATTAATATTTTACTTTTTTTGCATTTTCATGCTTGCACCAGGTGTAGACAAATATAAAGATGTTCTTACAACAGTTAAAATAAAAAAAAATATGTATGTTGTTTAACGAGATTTTAGAAAATAAACACTTCAGATAACACCATCTACATATGTACAAATAAGTAAATTTCAAAATTTTAACTCTTAAAAAAAAACAAACATTGATTGAATCAAATAAGAAACATGCATAATTTTCACATTCAATTGACTTTAAGGATTTTCGAAAGAAAATTTGAGTATGCAAATTATGTAGTAAGTAGTAAGATAATGTAGAAGAGAAAAAGCTATGAGAATATCTTAAAAAGTACAAATTTACAATAAAAACTATTTGCTAATTTTCATTGGATGCTTAATTTCACGATGCTGTGGATATGCTAACTCAGTTTTCGAGCGAAATGCTGAACATTTACGCGCCAACTGCTTCTCTTAACGACTAAACTTAAATGCTAATTAAAATTTAAGATTTTTAATTAGTTTGTGTTTGCATGTGGAAATATTATATGCATGTATGATGTACGTACGTATGTACGTTTGCTTATGTTTGACAAACATTTTACACCAAACATTTAAGAAAATGAAATACAAGATTTCTTTTGGACGTTTTTCTGTTTGTTTACATAAAAGACAATTACAAATAAATACATTAGTAAGAAAATTTAGTACGTTAAATAATTATAGTTAAGGGTTTGACAGCACCTATGCTAAAGTAATTCTAGGTTTTATTTATAAAACTAAAAACAAACAAAAAATATTTAAATAAGATTAGTCAGGCGTTTTTTTTAATTATTTCCATTTGTTATTAATTTAACATTAGTTTAACCCTTCTACGCCCATTATTAATTTTGTTAAGTTGAAATTTAAAATTAAAATTAATTTATTACAAATGAGATCACAGTATTAGATATATAAGTTAATTAAGTTCTTCTTTGCGCTAAATCTCTTGAGTTCTTACTAATTTGCTTTTAGCTGCTTTTAATGCATAAGATTTTCGGCAAATTTATATGCATTACGATTTTATTCACAAATTTCATTATTGATTTGCAATAAATAATTTATTTATTTATTAGTGGCAACATTTTTGTGTTATTGTAAATTGTAAAGGTATGTTTATGTGTATTTGTGTGCTAAATGTTTAAAAAATTTTAGTTGTTTTTAGTTTAGAGGAAATTCACTGACATTGTCCATTATTTTATTGTAGTACTTAATTCAAATCTGCATTATTTAAATTTCATTTTCACTTTGTAAATTTAAACTAAATAATAGAATTAGCATAATTTTCATTTTCTATAGGCTAAACTATGGCGAATGTCTTGTTTTTGAAGCTTGTTTTGGATTGTTTTTTGTAGTTTTTCTTTCTGAACATCAACAAATGATAGCAAGAGTTTCGGTTTGTCGAACTTTTCAAGTTAACAATTTGACAACCTACATATGAAAGCAATTCTCGCTATTTTATTTTTTTTTTTTTTGTTTTTGGAAAATTTTCAATTTTAGGCATTTTTTTAGTTAAATTTTTATTTTATAGCTATTTGTATATTTGTTTAATTTAATATATCTAAATTTAAATATTTTTTCTTCATTTTTTGTTTGTTTGTTTCAAAACATCATCGAGCACTTCCCGCGCATAGCTGTAGTATGTATGTATGTAGGTATGTACAATAACTTTGTATTCATGAGATTTAAACAATTTTTCTTTAGTTTTTTTTTTGCATTTTTCCTACTAATAAAGAGAGTGAAGGTGTAGAGGGTGTTTTTTTTACTTTAATATATGTGGACAATTGACAGCTGACAGTGACAAATATTAACGGAGAATGAGGAGAATTGTTATATGCTTGAAATTTTTTTGCGAAGCTCATCTCGCAGCGAATGATTTTAAAATTTAAAAAATTAGAAATAAAAATGTGTAAATTATTAAAACAAATATCACAGTACTCTAATAGTACTTTAAAATATATATGCAATGCACTTTATAGGCGCCCGGGGAATCAATTAGGTTTTGGTTCAATTGCAATTTTAAAGGATATACAAATTTTTACATACATTACATTTTTAATAAAACTGTGCTCTCCTTTTTTCCAAAGCTTATTGCATTTTCAGTTGCTCTCTTCATCTAATTATTTTTTATTACTATTTTTTTAAATTTATTGATGCTCTTTTATTTCATTCTTCTTTCTCTGAAGGAAAACTGGAACTTTTGTAGGAAATATCTATATTTTATTTTAAGTAGGTTTTGTTTTATTTTGACGGAACCTTTACGCAATGGGGAAAAAATAGTGGGATTTGGAGAAAAAATTTCGATATTTTAAATAGTTGAAAACAAAGACAATAACTTGTTTTGCCATAAGTTTTCAGAGTTCAAAAAACTCTTTAAATGTTTGATTTTCTTCAGAAAATATGAGGTTTTGATAATAAATACAAAATTAGATAAAAACGACAATTTTGGTTTAAATAAATAAAGCTGAAACTTTATCTTGGACTAACTCAGCAGAACTATTTGCTCTTCTTAAATAGCTCGAAAACATTGGAAGTTTCATGAAATACGCTAGCGGAATTGCTCCTAGTAAATAGGAAATTTATTATTTTTCTAGTTGGTTGAAAGAAAATAGCGATATAATGGGGTTTCAGATACACTGGCAGCAAAAAATTCCCGAGAACATTTAATATATGTTTGTACAAATAAATCTACTCATTCTAATTCTATATTTTTGAAATGTTCTTGGCTATCGTCAAGTTGTGTGGCTCCATTCATTTAGAATTTACATGCATACACACATACCAACATATGTACATATGTATGTACATTGGTATGTGTGCTTAGTTTGCATACATCTACAGTAAATGTCTACTCATATAGGCGACAATTGCACCATTCAACTTAATGACAATTTATGAGATGAAATACAGTAAAGTACAAAGAAATATGGTTGAACCCATTTTCAAAAGAACAACATTAAAAATATAAGATATAAAAAAAAAGAAAAAAAAATTAGACCTCGAACCAAAGGCGAATTTAACCAGTTTTACAGCCATTGTCTGCGCATAATTGTATGCCATGCTATGTATGTATGTGTGTACGTATGACGTATGCGCAAACTATCTGTCTGGTTGCAATCATTTACAGATTAAAGTGTCGTTACGTTTGTGAGTTACAGGCAATGAAAATATTATATTACAAAAATATTTGTAATAATTTCAATGTAAATAGTCGTAAATGGTCTGCGAATGGAGCAACGCGATTGATTTCAAACTCTCGTACCTCAAAGCCTGCAACTTCCTAAGCTTTGATTATTAAGCCAACATCATTTTCGCCTAATGATTGCCAGCTGCCAACTATCAACTGTCTAATCACCATTTACACACACTCGCTCTCTCTCTCTCTCTCACTCTCCAACCAAACCTTGACACAGCACTATTGAATTTCATTGGGTATTGCTAATTTTACTGCGTAATAAATACTATTACCATATCCTGATTGTTGCCACTCGAATCGCGTGCGTTGAGCCCGCGTAATATGGCAATTGGTATATTGCCAGCAGGCGCATTTCTACCGCCAGTACCATTGCCCCTCTGAGTTAAAGAGCTGGCATTCATAACGCCGTCTTTCGTGTCCATTGATGGCGATGTATTCGTCGCTACTTCAACAGTGCCACCTGTGGACCCGCCTGCATCCGCTTCACTTTCGCTGAGTCTGTTTAAATCCACATTGAGATCGGATTCGCTTTCATACTGCTCCATTTCGTAACTATCATCGCCCAAAGCTGCATTCTCTTCGTACATTTTCTTCTCAGCGCATTCATCCAATACATCTATGGGGAAGGGGAAAGCTGTGGTTAATAGTTCATCTCGGCTGCTGCGTAGCGAGAGTTCCGACGTAGGCATCATATCTAGAGGGGTATTGGGTGAAAAGGGCGAAGAAAGTTCCGCATGCCAGTCGTGAACAATTGGCGGTGGTGTCATTGTTGGCGGCGGGGTCAGTTGTGAGAAGGATTCATTCGATGATGAGTTACTTTCGGCCTACAAACTTGTGGCACTGCTCGTCACAATTGGTAGATCGCCGGAATGAAGCATGTGGTGGGCTGTGTGATGGTGATGATGTTGTTGTTGCTGCGCAGCTGCCGCCGCGGCTGCTGCAACCGCCTGTTGCTGTTGTTGTTGCTGCTGCTGACTCAACTTGGATTCCTTCTTTATACGTTGCTTGAGGTGCACTTTTGCGTGACGCTTTTTCTCGTCGGAACGCGCAAATTTGCGGCCGCATATATCGCAGGAAAATGGTTTCTCGCCGGTGTGAGTGCGAATGTGCGTTGTGAGGTGATCTGAACGACTGAAGGAGCGCATGCAAATGCGGCACTGGAATGGCTTCTGACCTGTGTGAATTCGTATGTGGCGGGTGAGCTCATCGGATCGCGAAAAACGCCGATCGCAATTTTCAACGGGGCAGGCATAGGGACGCTCATGTACGGGCGTTTTACTCGGTCTATTTGGGTACTTGCGCGGCTTAACTGGCACCAGTTTGAGCGGCATGGTGCTTTGTTGATACACCTGCGATAAAATTTCATGGCCTTTACTCGTTGACGGGCTGTATTCGGCCAATTGTACGACAGAGTAGCCTGACTGACTGCCTTGCGCCGCCGGTGGTTGCATATGATGTGGCGGTGTAGGGTCTGAATAGGCTTCTTGCTTTGGGATGATACCGCCAACCACGGCCGATGCAGACGTCGCGGAAGACGGACCGGGTACAACGAGAGACTGCTGGGCACCTCCATACTCTGCGGGCGAGTCTAGCCACTGGTACTTGGTCGTGGCTACAGACATTTGCTGGCGATACTGTTGCAGTTCGTGGCTAGCTTGTGCTTGTTGCATATCAGCGAGGCTGGTGAAGCTGCTGGTGCTGCTGTAGCTTGGTGGGGGTTGTTTTAATATAATCGGTGAGCAGTCCATATTGAGACCGAGCAGCTCGACATGTTGCGCTGCTACACGACCATCGTCGTAACCGGTGTGCATATGATGCGAGGGTGATGGTGTCGACGAGGGTTGCGCTATAGCTTGTTGGGCGGCATAGTGGGCTTGGGCGGTGCTTTGTGGACCTGGACCAAGTAAGCTGAATATGGGCGGCTGAAATAGTGTCTTATCGGGGCTTGGCAAACCCCAACTGTTACCAAGGCCTGCCGACGGTGGTGACATTTGGCCGGGTAGCACGCTCAATTGTGGCGAACCGATCTGTTGCTGATGTTGTTGTGCTGCTTGCTGCTGATGCTGCTGCTGTTGTTGCTGTTGCTGTTGCTGTTGTTGATTAGCTGCAGCGGCGGCAGCGGCTGCGGAATTCAAACCGCTCATTGTTGTATTACCTGTAGTGGTGAAAATGCCACGATATGATATTTTGCCGCTATTGCTATTGCTAGTTGCATGCGTTTGTTGTTGTTGTTGTTGTTGCTGCTGTAGTTGTTGGTGGTGTTGCGCATGCTGTTGTTGTTGTTGTTGTTGGTGGTGGTGTTGATGATGGGCGTGTTGTTGATGAATGCTATGTGGCGAATGTTGATAGTGTGGATGTTGTTGTTGGTTGTGGTGTGTAAGATGATTGTTGTGTTGTAAGTGTTGTTGTTGTTGTTGATGTAAGGCATTGTTGTGAGATATTTGGTTTTGTTGTTGTAAATGGTGTTGCTGCTGCTGCGGCTGTTGATGTTGATATTGGTGTGGCGAATGTTGACCGCTGTGTTGTTGTTGATGATGATGTAAGTGCGGTTGTTGTTGGTGATGATGTTGTTGTGACTGATGGTGGTGGTGGTGTTGCTGTTGGTGTGTATTGCTTTGTGTACTTGTATTTGTAGTATTATTACATAATGTCGTGCTTGTTGCTGTTGTTGTTGCTGTTGTCTGATTCTGATTCTGACTTAGATGTGTAGGGTACATGGTACAACTATTATTACTTGTTTCTTCCTTGACAATTGTCAATGTTGGTGGCGTGCTGCGCTCTTCCTTCAATGGACTGCACAGCACCGGGCTGGTCGTTGGCTGGGGTTCGAGGGACAAGTCCTCGGACTCAATGGAACCTGCGAAACGAGAAAGAAATTTATTGGTTGACATTAGAAAGAGTATATGTATATAGTTTCTTATAAAAGCCTTAGAGGGCATTCCAGACAAAGCGAGCGCCAAAAAAAATGATGAGAATGAAAAATCAGTGATGTTAGCATCTCAAAGTGATTGCAATACATACATACATACTATCTATGTTCATAGCTGATTACATTACAATCAACATTTTTCTTTGAATGGTTTTACCATAATTTTTCAATGCAAACCATTAAACCATGACACACCTCCTCAACACATCCCCCACTTATGTATAAAAGTGTCAGCTTACACTCTCCATCCAGCTGCACGCTGTCAATTAATTTGCAAACCAAAGAATCATTCAGTATTTCTCGCTCGCTTCCACAAAACAGATAACCGCTGCAGCAAAGTGATTTCCACGAATGCCGCCCAGTATGTACATAGCTGCCGTCGGAACTTCGTTCGACGAACTTGACTGCTCGAATTGACAAAAATCAAAACGCCAAAAGGCTAAAGCCAAGTGGCAGCCAGCCAGTCAGCTGGACTCTCCTCATTCGCAAGAAATCAACACGGGAGGTCGGCAACAGCAGCCAGTGGCCAGCAGCAGCTTGAATTGCAATAAAAGAAAAGCGTAAAGCGCAAAGTCATTGGAAGGCGACAAAACAGTGGTAACAACAACACCAACAACAACTCACTGTTGTGCCATCAATGTTGGTTGCAGCAACACTACAATGACTGAAAAAAGCGCAAATGTAGCATAACTTTGGTGTGCAAAGAAGACTAATTACATTCCGAACACCGGCCTTTTGATACTCTTTAGTTTGTTTATTTGTTTATTTGTTCACTTTTTTACCCTTTCCATTTCCACATGCATTTTGTGCTGCAATTTCTTGCAATGTGTGCGGCGGCAAATGTTCTTCTACGCGAATTGATTGAGTTGCAATACGTTTTTAATGCGATGTGACATCAATCCTGCGCATTGGACTCAAAATGAAAAAAAAAGAACTTTACTTTACTACTGTGGAATCATGTGAACACTTGTTTGAACGATTGAGAATGGAACCATATATAAATACTTACATATATGTATGCGCATAGGAGCCAATGTATAACTTTGAGCTCATATGTTCAATAAAGCAGTTAAATTTGCTGCTCCTCTCGCAGAGTTTAGAATTCAGAGAATGGGTCTTTATCACATTTTCATTTCGTTTTTTTTTTTGCCCTTCGTTTAATTGCTTCCTTAGTGCGATGTTATAATAGTGTTGTTGTGGTTTCGCACATTGTTATTTTGTGCTTAGTTTTATTTAGGTGAGTGTGTTCCAAATTTTTAGTGAGAAACTTTTATTTACATAAATTCATTATGCAATTAATCGCTTCAAATGCACCCCGAAATTAGCAAAATTTAAATAAACCCCAACACTCCTTCTGAGTTTACATTAAATTCAGGCTTCTATTAGAGATTTTTAAAAATTATTGAACAGGGATGATCACAACTGTGTGAAATGAGTTCTTCAAATACTTCCACTCTTTTAGTATATAACATAGCTGCAATATTGATCAGTACCTTAGCACCGATACAGCCTTAGCGAATCGTTAAATGGGGAAACCCAGACAATGCGGTGTGAGCTTTCCGCTTCTGAGCCAAAAGCTAAAGATCTTAACGTCTCTACAATAATTGATGAACTTGTTGAATATCAAACATTTGGTAAACTATTTGAAATTTTTTATTGAATTCTTTGCTTTCACTGAACGTATGAAGAAATGTCTCAGCTATTTAGATTATCACTTTTCACGAGATCTAGAGGAAACAAATGAAGTTTAGTTTTCGTGAAAGCTCCAGTATTAAATTCATACTTAGACAATGACTAAGACAGTTTTTGTTAAAAAGTCTAACCACGAAACAAATATCAGTACTGATCCGCTTGTTTGATTTGCAAATAATTGAATACATTCGACATTTGTATGACATTTTCGAATTCGAGGCTAGACATTTTAATAAGCGATCTTTTCGCACAATTAAAATTTTTTTTTATTAACATTTTCAGAAACCTTTCAACGGAAAGTTTTACCCACTTGAAACTTGCAACTTTATTTTATTGAAATTAAATTGACTACAAAACTGCATACCCGTACAGTTTATAAAAATTGAGATTACCTAACCGAATATATATTTTTGCATAAAGCGTAGTTGAAGAAGTATGTTTTTCCAATTAATTGCATTAAAATTATTTTCACTACATGAGTTCTATTACGGAGAAAAATGCTAGGTAGTATAAAATACGCAACTACGGTCACAGAAATGAGATTAATAACCAGAGCCGCTTCGAATTCCCATCGGTCAGCTGTCAAAAGTAGAGATGAATGTTATCTGACGGCAAGCATTTTGACCACAAAGCGGTTTATACGAAGTTAGCACTGAAGGTACCTAAATTAAAAAAAAAAAAAATTTGACAAAGCTGTACGCCTTCTGTTTAGCCGGAATAATATAAAATCTCTGATTTCTTTCAAAATAGTTGGTTGTTAAAAAGGGAAACTCCTACATTTCGAAAACTGTTATTCTTTGCGACGGAGGAGATTTAAAAAAAACTTCAACTGCCGTAAAATTTGGTAGGCAGCCTAGGCGAGAGCTAATGCAGTTCGTTGCGCCGCTGAAAATAAATGTGACTGTTGCTTCGAATTTTCAGTATTAAGAAGAATATTTCTAACTGAAAGTGAAAAAGATTTATTATTCCAAACTGAAGCAAATAACGCAAAAAACGAAAAGAATTTGCTTAGCGACAAATATTATGCTTACTCGTATATATCTTGACCATACTTATCCGCGGAAAATATATATTTTTGAAAAATTGTAGTAACAAAATTATTTGGCTGAATTTTTTTAATGAATTTTGTTGCAAAATAAAGGTCCATCACTCATGTTGTTCAAACACCAGTAGCGCATACGCCATTGTCCAATATATGTATGTACATAGTATGTATGTATGTAAATCGCTTTCAAAAAAAGAAAAAAAAACTCAATTCCACCCTTTGAAAATGATTTACCCCGCCAGATACAACCAAACATATGCACACATATTAAAATGTTTCGCGTTGCAAATAAATTATTATAAATTGCCGAAACTTTATGGCTTATTTTCGGCTAATAAATACAATATCCTTTAGCCGCTGAGTTCATTGCGTCCAGTCGAGTGAACATTGCTATATTGTTCTTAATGCACTTTGAAATTTGCTGGGGAATCTGCCAGCAAAAAATGACATGAAAAATGCGTTTTGCGCTGCCAAGTTTAGCGATTAAAAGCGACTTCATCATTGTCACCAAAAAAACAAAATAACAAAAAAAAAATGCAACAAAAAACTGTTTCGTATTTGAGTGAAATATTTGAAATTCCTAAGACGGCAAAGCACAAGAAAGTAATGGAGCAAGGAGACATCGAAATTGGCGGCTGGCTAAGTGCGTCGTAGAACAGAAATGAAAGAATTAAACTAAAATAAATAATACAAGTATGTACAGTGGTGGGCATTTAAGTAAAACAAGAAGCAGTGGCGCATTTAGATATTTGGAGTTGAGTGTAAATGTTGGCCATTAAGTGAGCTAAGGCATACATTCTATGTATGTAAGTATGTGTGTTGGTTAGTTAGCATACATACATATATTGTTTTTATTTTTCATTTGCTCTAGAACTTTTCCAACAACAATACAATATTTTCAAATTGCGTGGGGGACACCAAAATTTTCTTTGATTTGTTTTCTTGCTATTGTTGCAGCGGCCATTGGTGGTGGTGCTGGTGCTGCTGTTGATTTTCGAAAATAAATGTTGTGTGAAATTTATGATGACAGCAACTTTTTATGTGTTCGTAGCTAATAAAAATATTTTATTTCATTTTTTGTTTTTGTTTTTTTTTTTCTTTCAGAAATTATGTACGTTTTTGTAATGAAACTTGTATTAATTTTTTGCGCTCAAATATATATTTAATATTGATCATAAAAAAATGTAATTTAGAAATATTAAGCAATTAATTGATGTTGATGGCTAGCTAATTTTAAAAAAACAGCTGTAGTAAACGAAGGGGGGTAAAAATCATTGTTGTTTAAAATAATATTAAATGATTTCGATTGGCAGCAGTGAATGAATGCGACGTTTTGAATTTATTTATAGTCAAAACGAAATAACAACTGGTAGTAAAAAAATGAGATATTTTGAAACAGTTCTAGCAATTAATTAAGTTATATTTAACATATACATATAAAAAAAAAATCAAAGACAATTAAATAACACTTCCTGCCACTGTTAGCGCCATTAATTGCTTTTTTTCATATAAAATGATATGATATCAAAATGAAGTCAAAGCAACCAGCAAAATTTAAGAATTCTATGCAACATTTTTGAGGAACCTTAAAAGCTTAGTTCTTCTAGCTCTGCTCCGTTTAGTTAGTCGTCATTGTCGTGCCATGGGGAAATGTTTTAAAATTTATATTTCCTTTCTCAAATTACTGCATCAATTAAATTCAATTTGTTGCTCTTTTTTACATACAGACAATCTCACCGCCACTCCGCCGTTTATGTTGCTTTGTTTTATATCAAAACGCAAAATGCGAAGACTTTTGTGTGCTCGTATCAAATACTCGTTTCATTTCTTAATTCAATTATAGTGCAGATTGTTTGTTTTTCTTTTAAATATCATTACTTGCATGAGATCTGCTTGAAAAATCCTCTGTCTCAGAGCATTTGTGGACCCATTGACACTGAGCGGAAATGTTTAATAGCACAATACGACAAGATTAATTAATACCAATGCGACTATGATATGACTGCTAAGTAGCAGTGGTTAAGGGATAAAGCTTAACTGTAATTACATAAAACTTTATATTCCATATAACTAGTTGCATATGTATGGATTTATATTAGGCTTTTCATTATTTATCAAGTTGTTGTTTGCTTTAATGTCACCCGCTAGATTTTCAAGTACTGCCATTCAAAATAATTAAGTTTATAATTCTTAACAAAAACCTTGTAAAAAAAACTCTTATATTTCCCATAGGAAGCAAATATAGGCTATTCTAGATGATTTTGGAGTGTTTCCTAAAACTAAATAACAGAACATCTAAAAAATCGAGTACCACTCAAGGCACATTGAAGAGGTAGGATCAGTAAGCTAGTACAACAATCGCATGTATCTTGATGACGCCTTAAGGCACTGGAATGCCATTGAAGTCCCACATAGCCAGTCATATAGAAAAAAAGCATCCATTAACTGTTCGATAGATTTACGAGTATTATGATGGAATGTCAAATATAAAGAAAGTTTGGCAGTTCAGTGTTTTCCTAAAATAAAAAAAAAATTAATTAGCTAACCTGCTGCTAATACTCTTCCAATGTCCCTCGGTATTGTCATATATAAAACCTAAATGGGAAAAAGTTTTGACGATGAATATTCCTTGATCCAAGCCATCCAACCAAACTCGGACTGTGTTTGGAATTAAGGGGGTTGAATTTGCGTTTTAGGCTGCTAATTTAATTTTAAGAAAGGGAAAAGGACGACCGACCGGACATGATACGTGCCGAAAATAACTGACAAAATTAGTGCTCTATATATTTTGATGTGGTTGGTGAGCGGACTAAATAAAATTGGGAAAACATTAACGCACAGTCGTAAGTTCTTAAAATAAAAAAACATCAAAATCGTGCACTTTATTTTTTCTTAATCAAATATATCGTCAGAGTTTACACAACCATCGATCTTTTCAATAGCCAAAAACCATCGATAGTATTCCAGTTCTAGTTTCTATTTTTAAATGTCATATTGTAAGGTCTTAATATTTGGACTTGCTGCCGTCGGAAACAAGCTTTGAGTACTTTGCTTCTCTTGCAGCATTTATCTACTCTTGACACGAAATATAAATTTTTTCAAAAGAATGCATAACGGGTGCCATAAATATAATATAATATTTTTTCACAGCTCAAAAAATCTACGCAGACATAAAGATCGCACGTAGTAGACAAATGACGCAATAATGCCAGAATAAATAGACGAGAATGTTGTAAAAATTACGCGTAACTACGCGGTTTTTGAAAAAATTTCGTGTTTGTAAAAAACGCTGCTACATTGTGATGATTGCTTTAATAATACAAAAAGAAACTTACGAAATGAAAACATGAAAACTACATGTCTTTACAAAAGCTTAAGAGCTCTCAATACAGCACTCGAAAGTCCGACGTGTCTTTTCAGTGGTGCGCCAAAAAAATATTGAGTTGGAAAGGAAATAACAATAATAAAAAAAAATTTTGAAGAAAAAAGTAAAAATAAACAAGAAAAAAAGTCAACATACCAAAACGAAAACTGAGGCATGACCAGCGAAAAAAAAATGGAACACAGTTAAGCAAAGAAATATTTATTATTTCCTAAGTGGAAGAGACTGGGCTATTCTACAAGAAAATTTGCAAGTTTGTCTGTATATATACGAACGTTAACGTCAACTCGAGTTCAATTGCCGTTAGCTGTTGTCTATGATTTGTGTAAATAATGAAGGATAAAACGGAATAATAACATACAATCCTAACTTTCTTTGGTCAAGCAGTTTATTATGCGCTAAATGTTTTTGAAATTTCAAAGATTTTAGTTTTCAGAGTTCGAAGTATGCTATGCTCTCCTTCGAGCATAGAAAACTTAAGCATATAATGTACATACATACATACTTATTATGCAAAGCTGACCCTATTTTTACTTACAAGATATTTTCTTTTAAATTCTTACATAATCATTCCCTTACTATTTTTATTTTTTTAAACGTGTTTGATGGATATTATTATTTTTTCGATAAAAAATAGTCCGACCACATTTTATCGATACTTTTAGATATCAATTTTTTCAATCACGTCAACAACAACAAATGAAAAATGTATCATTGCTGTTTTTGCTTTTACTGGCACTCCCGCAAGTTTCTTTGCGGTTATTATGATCGATAAAACTAAATTGATCAATAAATTACATATGATCGGAACAATTGTAATCTATGAGTAACGATCTCGAAAAAATAAAACTAACAAAATATCCATCAAATATGATACTACAATATTCCCTTTTGATAGAACAAATTTGGGTTGGCGACTTTAATTTAAAAAATTAAATTGACTTCAAATTAGTACTACAATTTTAAGATTTTTGTAGGGGTTTCAACCCCATAACCCCGCGCCCCTCCTCTTGGATGCACCAATGTATCATTTCCTATACTTTCCTACGGTAGAGGACATCCTCTCCTAGGCCATATGTGTTGCTGGTTGTTAGCAAGAATTTCCAATTCAAAAAATATATATCATATCTTTCCGAATGTATCGACTCAGCGTCATCTAGTGGTTCAACTCATTTGAAAAGATTTCTTTCAATATTATGAATACCAGCAAATTTGCGCTTTTTTCTACTTACTCATCGCCATCGAGCGATTGATTTATATTTTTTATTTTATAATCATTAAGGCCTGAGCTATGGTGGGTATTAAAATTTTCTTATAAGAATGCCAATTTAAAAAGCCAAAAGCGAGAGTATCCTAAACAAATATTTTACAGTAAATGAGTGTTCAGCAAGATAACTTTCAAAGAAAGAAGAAGCTTGTATAGAAAATGTATTTTTCGTTTTTAATGATTTTTCTATATTTTTCAGCCAATATTTTGTTTGCTTTCTGATAATTTGAGTATTTAGCCAAAATCAATCGATTTGAAAACTTCGCTTTGCAAGGAATGATGACTCGCTGGGACTAAATAAATACATTAGGACATAAATGCATCTTATTCGATTTCTTACCTGTAATGGGTGGCGGCTCAACAATTGTTGATGGTCCGAAAAATGATGGAATATCGTTGGATGTGGTGACTGGTGTATTCAGATCGCCGGTTTGTGTCTCACCGCACTGCGCGTCCGACGGCAACGACTGCGACTGTTTAACACTGCCTTTGATATCTATACTGCCGCTGGCACTAACGCCGCCGAGACTGGCTGACGCGTGGCTCCCCGGGCTGTGTTGTGCGGTATTGAGTAGACTCAAATGTGTGGCTGAATTGCGACCACTATTGTTGTTGTTATTGCTACCGACTGCACTACTGCCCGCAGCATTAACTGCAGCAACGGTTGGTGTCGTTAGCGCAACACTGCTGCTGGCAACAGCTGCTGTCGAATGTTGCGTTCTAGCTACGTTGATACAACTATTGGTACTACTGTTGCTGCTGCTGTTGTTGGAGCCACCTAAACGTGTGAAATTTGTGCGTGAAATGGCAGCGCTGAGCGCTGAATTAGATACCGTTGCAGCTGGTGTAGCGATATTATTGTTTGTTGGTGTACTACTGGCGCTGCTGTTACACGGTATGGCGCTCTGATGATTGCTATTCGCCGTGGAGAGATTGTAGTGGAGTAATGTTTGGGCGGCACCCAAATGACCACCACCAAAGGTATGCGATGGGGTGCTGAGATATGTGGCCGCCGAAGTGGCCGCTGTCGATGGACTAGTCTGCGCGGTGGTCTTGAAGAGACACGTATCGAAGCTCAACACATTGAAGTGTGCGGCGGCAGCAGATTCGGTGAGTAGGAATGCGTGATGCGATGGCGCCACCAGGGTTTCAAGCCCTTCCATGATCATGGCCGCTGATGGTGTTCCAGGGGCTACGCCACCTAAAAGTAGATGGAAGGGAGAGAAAAAAACTATTAGTTTAAAACTTTTTTTTGGAATCTAAATAATAACAAGAGAAATCAACTATTTATATTAGAGACAATTTTTTCTGCATTTTTGATATACACAAGTAGTAAAAATAAAATATACTAAATTACTGGGATTTTTAAAAAATATAAGCTTCTTGAATACAAAATTAAATAGACAGCAAGGTTTAATGCACGTTAATTAGATTATGGTGTACAAACAAAAATATAAAAAAAAAACAGACTAGCCCCATTTTCCGAATAAACGGCTCATATATTGGTTAAGCTCTTGCATTTCATTTATGTAATTACCTAAATGGTTTCATTATTATGTATCTTTTTGTAAACGGAAACTTTGTTGGATCTTGCAGCTTACTGCTTCGTTAGAATATTAATCTCCCTACGACATCAGCTCCGATACTGGTATCTGTCTGAATGCCATTGTGTTAAGATGTTATATAGATCTAAGAGGTCGTCCATCGATGCAGCTGCATAGATACTCATAGCTCCTGTTATGCCAACGGATGTCAGTTTCTGCAACGGTCTGAGCATTTTGATGGCTCTTTGTGGATAGGTTATATCTCCCATCCTCTAGATCCATCTCAGTATTTTCGTATCAAAGACATTTTTACCCAACTGAAACCACACCCGAATTAGCATTAGAATAAACATCCAAAGACAAGTTACTTTTACGAGCAGCCTACAGAATTCAAAGTGATGTGTCCAGTTTTAGTCAATACTGCCGCCATTAGATTGTCGATGATACGACCGCAGTTACCCATATACTTTCGCTTTTAAGTGAACAAATGTCAAAATCTATCGCGCTAAGGTTAATTGAATTGCTATCCAAGCGATTCGATTTTTGTATCGCGAAACAGAAAAAAATAACTAATTAAAAATTTTAACAATTTCAACTAACGTTCGTTCATTCACTTTTTCACATTTTCAGTAAGCGAAAGCAGCAACTCATTCATACTTTTATTTGGTTATTTACGACAGCGACAACAACTATAACAATACCAAATGTACTACCCATCAAATAGGCAGAATTAACGATCTGACATCTGTGCACCCACACACGACACGCACACGTTAACATTCGTACACACTCGCATACTAATAGATATCGGCTATGCTCTACCACTGCGCATATAGTACGAGTATGTGTGTATGGATGTACATATGTATGAATGAATGTGTGAGGAGTCATCAATTGTATTGACATCTCAGAGTCGAACAAGCGTTCGAGACGTGTCACCAACGCGAAGAGTGGTCAGAGTTGGCAGATGTTGTTTACAATTAAATTGAAATCGATTAAGTACTTAACACAACTAACTGATCGTCTTATGAAGCAATCAACTAACCGTGGCAGTTGGAAAAGCAGAAGAAGAAGAAGCATGCAATAAGAATTGAATTCTACTACATACATACATGACGCGGGTGGCGCATGTGACATGTGCACGTTCCAGTTCCCACAATGCTTTTTGGCAGACGTTTCGCTAGGCGACGTTCAGCGACGTTAAGGCGATCACCACTGACCCACTTTTCCCAGTTCAAGCTGTCAAATGGCATACGAGTTACAAGCAGTTATTCGCATATGAAAATTTGCCAAGAGCATGAGCGCATGCGCATCAAATTTCGCGTAAAGAAAATCTAAAATCTAAAATGCAAGCAAATGCGACTATACATATACAATACATTACATATTGCATATATATTTTGTATGTATGTACGCATGTAATTGTGTTTAGTCATTGCAAATCTGTTTTCGGCTATTAAAGAGTTGTAAAAAACGTCACTTGACAATTTACTTTGCAACGCGACATTAATTTGCCATTATTTGCAGCTAAAAAATTTGTGAATATGTATCTATCTGGCTATGTATGTATGTATGTATGTGTGTTAATGTGCCACATCCTCTTAACGGATATAAGCTGAACTGCTTTAAGCGCGAATGTTGGTTCAGCGCCACCAGCAGCGCTAATTGTAAAGATCAGCGCGTGCATGTGTGTTCGTGTGGCTATGTACGTATATACATACATACATATGTACATACATATTTACACACATATGCATGTAGATATGTACATATATGTACATATGTTAACCTCATCTCAACGGCTGATGTCACTAATTTAATTTTGTGCATTTAATTGAATTTCACTTGACAGTGTAGAAAATGTTGAAATTGATTATTTTATGGTCTTTGTTGTTACTCAAAGTTTGTTTTAAATGAGTAATAAATGATACGGCCAATAGCTGCTATAGGTAATTGAATAGCGGTTGCCCGTTGGCAATTGAAATACATATGTTAAGCGTCTCTCCAGACTTAGGGCGATAAATTTTGCAAATAAAGATTTGAAAAATAATTTTACCTTCTAAAATGCGTATCACCACAAATGTTTGACTTAAAAATATTTACCTGCACTGACAGTTGCACACACAGTCGCACAATTGTTATAATGCCTTTGTTTATTATAAAAAGATGAAATCAAAAGTATGGTGAAAATTTGACAACTGTTACGCCCCCTACGCTAGTAGGGGGAAAAATTAAAAGTGCTCTTAATATAATAAAATTTCGTATCTAACTTTATATTATCTCCAAGCACTCCCAGCATAGATACAAGTGCTTGAGATAAAGTGATAAACACGCTCTGATTTTGTACAAGTATCATATGTAATTTTTCTGATTCCTCAACTACCATGAATTAGTCGATAGCAAACATTATTTTTTTTTTATTTAGAGTACACAGTTTTCCCTTCAAAATAGATGGAGCTCAATGATTAGACAACAAAAACGTTTCCAAAAAACCCCAATTTGGTTTGGCTATTTAAAAACCTCTGGCTTAAAAGAGCATTTTTTCATATGCCATAGAAAATATTTGTAATTTAAATCTCTACTAAAAACAAACTAATTTTTTAAATTTTTCTTTTGTTTTTCTTAACTAAAGGATTTGCTTCAATTTTCCATATCCAATTCTCATTAAAGAGAGGTTCCGATTTCATGATTTTTTGGCTGCGGTCAATTCGCTGTGGGTCGGTCCCCAACGCTGCGTAATTCTACACATCATCATCGCCTACTTTGTAGCTCACCAACAACACCTACGATAGCTGAAACCTCAAAGCGAGCCCAGCCGTGCCAAGCAATCTCACCGATGTTCAACTCATTTACTTGAGTTGTTGCTGTTGACTTTGCGTCAAATAGTCTTTTTATTACTTTTCGCTATGGTTTTAGCGCCTCTTTATGAGTGTGTATGTAGTATTTGTTAAATTGTTTTTTTGTTTTGTTTTTGTAATTTAAATATGTGGACGGAAATTTTTTTCCTTGTTTGTTTTTCGAATGGAGTGCACTTGATGTCAGAATCCCTGCGCTAAAATAACTACTGTGCGCATTTATTTACTTAAATATATGTTTTTTTACCGTCCACGATTTTTTAGTTCCGTTTCTTTGTTTTTTAAGGTTTTGCACAATATTCATTGTTGGCATCGCTGTGAAGTGTGTGGCGCACTTACGTTTGATCGGCAGTAAAAAGTGAAACTGAAATGTGCGACTTTTTTCTATAGAAATGAGCAGTTTTTTAAGTTACTACTTAAATTGGAGAAGAAATCTAAGTGGTGAAAACGTAGAAATAATAAGTACATAAGTATCCTATAAGTATGTACATAAAAAGTTAAAAGACATACAAATAAAAGTAAAGAAATTGTAGCATGCGTTTGGGAAATTATTATAAATTTATTGGACGAAATATATATGATGAACTCAAAAATTAATTGAAAAAGTTTTAGTTTGGAAATAAATTTACTTATGGTTTTTCATACGGAAGCCGGAATTAAAAGAAAAATTCATTAAACATTTGTTGGCAAAATGGGGGTAACACCGTTTGCTTTAGCGCAAAGAGTTTTACCACCGAAACTATTTTTTTCAAACTCGGATTTAGATACATATACTTATACATTGTATTTGAATTATAAATATCGGATAGAAAACATGAGGTTTATTTTTATTCGATAGATACATAAGCGAATTCGATTGAATGCCATGTTTTATTAACCAAGGATGTGTTTCAAATTTGTTACTAATAATTCAATCAGTTTTGTGTTAGCTTCAAAACTAGAGCTCTAAAAGTCGACTATCCATCGGGCTATTCAACTAGTCGATTAGCAACTTTTTTGACCGTTCGCCATTGAAATAATCTTAAAATATACTAGCCGAGATTATTCGGACGATTACAGTTACTCACAACAAATTCATTAAACACGAATAAAAAAAAAAATTTAAATGTTGAAAAGTCGAAAATGAACAGTTGGCCGATTGAGTGCAGTTGACTATTATTTTTTAACATCTTTTGCCAATCGATTAACGAGAACTCTATTAAAAACTCCAGCTTAATTGTTGCTGAATTGGAATTTCCAGCCAGGTAAAGTCTAGAAAGAAAGAAGTCTGATGAGGAGATGTGGTGATCTCCGGAATAGCAGCTATGACTTCTACCACATTGAACATTTTTTTTTTCTCATACATATTATTCCCTAATACAAACCTGGCCTCAAGCTCAATAAATTACAGTTATCATCATCTAGGTAGTTATCGAGAATTTAAAAAAAAAAATCATAAAACATTTTTCAATACACTGCGAGCTCATACGAGTAGTTATACTAAATTTGCACAATAATTGTTTTAGTTACTGCATACAGCGAGAGTTTAAATGAAAAATGTAGACTAAGGGGAGGAGAAATTATCAAGAGGGAAGTATTGAAAATTCAGTATAAACTTGAAATGAACAGCTCACGAAATAATGAAGCCAAGTTCCATTTTTTTATTTTCACAATTTTCAGACCCGTTATTCAAAAAAGCGAAGAAATTTCAATATTGCTACAATTTCTATTTTTATAAAATGCGATCACATATGAGGAGTGTCTGTTTAAGGGACGATATTTCCAGTTTCGGTAATTTTAAGTTATTTTTGTATATTGTATTAATATTATCATCAGGGTGATTTGCCGGTATAAAGCAACATACTATTAAATTATTCAAATTTTGACCACCTATTCAAATCATGATATTTATTGCTGTACGTGGAAGTGTCAATTTGCCATATTTTACTATTACAGAATGGTTTAACGCAGACAACGGAAGCTTTGACAAATGTAACACTACAATTTACTAATTTATCAAAAACAAATGAAAAGAAATATGTTATCAAAATACATAAATTTAAAAAATATAACTGATTGCTCTTAAATCTAACTTAACCGTTAGAAAATTACAGATTTTTTTTATTTGAGTTAACTGAACTCTCCGAAAGATTCGACCTAAAGATTGACTGATAAGCATTATTGAAAAGAAATAGGTATAAACGAAAATGTATGCTGATTAGAATAATACACACATGTGTATGTATGTAAATTAATATAAATACGTTTGTACATATTTACATAAATCTACACTAAAATATCCACTTTTAGATTGTATCTACCAAACTCACAAGTAGACATTACGAGCAAGTGTTAACAATCGAAAGATATAAAAAAGTCATAAAAACAAAATTATTTTCAATATCAAATCACTTGGAATTGAGTATTTAGAATAATTCATTCATAATTGTGACTAAACCAGCAAAGCTTGATTGAGAATAAATAAACATAAATAAATATGTAAATCTGTACCAACATTCAACTGAGAGCGGGTGGCAGAGGCGAAACTAAACTTTTCTTGGTAACACTAGTCTGCATAAAAATTTACTCTAACCCATTCTAGCTGACTGAAAACTTACAATTTTTAACTTATAAATTATACAATTTTTAAATATACAAGATCGTTTCATTTTAATTATTTTTTTTTCTATGCAATTCAACAACATAACTTTTCAAATTCAACATGTTTCGACTTTGTGATTTTTAACACATTATGAAACTTTGTGATGCAACTAAATATTTTTGGGAGAAAAAATGTAACTACTGCTCAAGCTTGAATAAATTTTTTTTTTAATTTTTGGGCTATCTCTTAGAAACAGTTAGATCTTTGAATATATACGAACCGATGATGACAAAAATCGGATTTAAAATGGTTTTAGAACTCTTGTATTTATTTCATTTTGCAGTCTAGTTTAATATTATCTTTGAAATGAAAAAGAAAGAAGACAGATACAATGCTACAGCTAACTGCTCAAGAAATGAATCACACGAAGCAACAACAAGAGCCCCCATCCGTACATATTCAATATATGCATATAGTAGACATAAGCATTGCGGGCAACCGCTTCGCATCTACAGCTATCAAAGTTGAGATAAATCTGAGCTCAGCTGAGCTGTGCCAAACTGCGGCAAGAAGCGGAGCTAACGACGTTTTTTTTCACTCATTTAGCGCCGCATGGAGAATGGTCGGGCTGTGCTGAGTGAGCCTATGATCGACCGGTGAACGCCATTGACACTCCTCTAAAATGATGATGCTAACTATACCTACTATGTACATCCGTTGTTGTTTATTTTGATTTCTCGATCTGTACAATGCTGCTGCTGCTGCTGCTGCTGCTAGGTGTTGCTTTCTTTATTGCTTATTGCTTTACTGCTTAGCAGAGACATTGTTAAAAAGTTTTGTTTTTTTATTTGATAGGATTTGTTTTAACTTTCGTTACGGCTGTCAGCAAATCGAAACTCTTGGCGTATGTGGCGAGATTAATATATAATTGTATACTATTTGTAGTTGCCTATACTCGTATGGATATTTATGCAACTTAAAGGAACATTACTATTTAACTTGTATTTTAATTAGTGTTGGGCGGTATCGATGTAAAAGAACTAAGAAATCGATTCTGAAAAGGATCGATAGCAGCATAATTTTAAAAGTGTCAATACTAGTTACTGACAAGTACTCAGTGCCCAAATGCACTCGAAATAACTGAAAAGTACTCAGTACTAATCATCAAAGTTACATTTACACTGCATCGAGTAAATGTGCCCAGTACTAAGTTCTGATGTGAATATAAATATTCCATTTAAGTATTACTCACTACCTTAAGCACAGTCGTCAAAATCGATTTTTAAGGTAGAGCTAATGGCTAAAGTGGAAATTCATCAACATGATTTTGGAAACTTTTTAGCTTATTTTGAACAAAATCGGAGTACCCTTGCAGAAATTGATTGAAAACTAAAAATAGCTATTTTATTGACTACAAAATTTCGAACATTTTAATTAGACTTTCAAAAAATGTTTCGGGTATGGAAATTTATACTCCATCTAATAAGCACAAAACTCGAATTTAAAATTTTTGCTTTGAAAATTTTGACGAATTAAGCCGACGTTATTCTAAATACCCGACCTCCTATATGATAACCTAAAATTTGTCGTTTTGTTTCTAATTTGTGCAAAAATTTTATTATATTGAACAGCAGGGCGGCGTTGATGTTCTTTACATATATGTATAAGATGTTCGTAGTGTTATCATTTTAGCAATGGAAATTATATACGGGGTATAAGGGGTCGTGCACAATATGTGCGCTAGGGGGGGCGGGGTTTGCGACTTGTGACGAAGTGTGGCATGCGACTTCCCTTTGCCTAATAATATATAACACATATCAATTAACATTGTATTTTATTCTACGATTAATTAAAACAATTTTGTGACATGGGCGGGTTTAAAATGATCAAAATCGCGTTACGTAATATGTGCACGACCCCTAAAGTGTATTACTAAGTGTAAGAAGTGTGGTTTGAAATTAAATTTGTGTTTTCGAAAATTCCACTGTCCAAAAAGTGAATGTAATGATTGATAAAATTTAAACATGTTGGGTTTGTTTCGTTGAGTGTACCTTTTTCTACTTTAATTGATGTTTAAATTGCCTGCAACGTGCCCCTCTTTAATAAAATAACTATTATCGGACGTTATCACAGTCAAAAATTATTCGATAGTGATGAATTTTGAGATGTGTGGTCGGTGGACGTGGCAATTTCGTTTAAATTGATTAATTATTTTCGATGTTATGCAAAGTAAACATTTTGAGTGACTGCCCTGATGCTTACAGCATTTTTCCTTAATTTTCAAACTTAAATCACTTCCTCTGGTAAATCACCCGCCATCAACTAATACACCTCTACAACAAACACCTTCACATAAATACAGACTTCAAGTTCACTAACTATGAATGACAATATTGAAGCTCGCTAATATACAACGAAATAGACATTTCTATGGATTTTGAAAAAACAAAAAAAAAAACGACAGAGTAACCTAATATACGAGCACACACATACTCTTAACTCCTAAGTAAATATAAATGGGCAAAAATATTTAAGAATGGAATATGTTAATAACAATAATGCAAAGTTATATGGCGGAATTATTTTAATTAAGTATTCAACCGGTTCCAAGATGAGAAGGTAGGTGTTCGTTCGTTCATTCGCTTGACTTCGAACTGTGACTGTTACGGTGACTGTATGTTGTTTGATGGTGTTGTTGTTGTTGTTGTTGTTGTTGTTGTTGCTGCTGGCTTTGGCTTACGGTCACTGTTGGTTGACGGTGTATCTCTGCTGTGTTGTACCACGTTCTGCACAAAAAAAGAATACTTCCAGCTCACAGCAACAACAAGTAAAACAACACTGCATTGCCTAGACGCACCTTTAACGGCGTTCATAGCGTCAACTGCGCTGTCGGTGGAGGCGGCAAAGGCTAACTGGATGGCTGGCTGACTGCCTGGCTGGTGGAGGCTGCGTTGGACGGTGTTGTGGCTCGTCTGTCGCATTTACCTTGCAACGATTGTCTTGATGTTTTAAGCCGTTGTCGGAAGTTTTTTTCATCGATTTTTAACGTGTTCTTTTTTTTCAATTTTATTTTTAGTTTCAACTGTGTTTTGGTTTTGATGGTTGGTCCAATGGATTCTTGCTATAGATGCTGTTATATATGACTGTGGGTGGGTGTGTGTGAATATATGTGGATATTAAACAGCTCTTTTTATATTAATATTTGTTATTTTTGTTTTTGCTTAATGTTGTCTTTAGCTGTCTGAATGGGATTAAAAAAAAAAATGCTCCTCAAGTTGAAGCGAATCGAATCGTATCGAAGTGAAGTGAATTGTTGGCAACCAGCCGCCAGCCGCCAGCCACACCGTCTTTTTGGCCTTTTGCATATTGGCTACTTAACGGCTCCATAAAGAGAGATATGCTGCTGTTTTTATTGTATTTCTATTATTGTTATTGTTATTATTGGTAGTGGTAGATATTGGTTTGTGGTTTAACTATTTGTCGTTGTTGTTGTTAGTGCAGTGTTTTTACTCCGATGTTTGGCTAGTCGTTTGTGTAAAATTTATTTTGTAATTTTTTTTGCCTTTTTTGAACATTTATTATCAAAATTATTTGGCAATTTTTGGCGCATGAAGCAAAATTAGGAAAAAATGTGACAAATAAACAAATATTGGAATTTTTTGCGTACTGAGTGATTTTGTTTCGTTTGGCATTGTTTTGTTTATTTCGTTTGCGCTAACATATTACGCAAGTTCCGATTTCAACCTTGGCGGAATTGGCTGGCGCTTCAAGGCCGGTTTCTAAGGCCTTCTAGGTCTATAAGTGGTTAGTGGCAAGATTTAGCTGTTCAGTTAAAATCAAGGCAGTATTTTTCGTTTTAAACGAAATAGTTATGTATGTTGGCAATTTATCCAAAACTCTGTTCATACGAGTAGAAATTAATAAGCCAGATCTATAAACATAAATCACGATATAATCTAAATTTAATCTTTTAATTAAATGACGACCAGTTGCAGTCGTAGTTCTCCTTGCGCATCAAATCGCCATTAATTTTGAAAAGTGAGTTTCCAAAATTTTTTAAAAATTCTCGGAATATCTATGTATGTATTTTTTAATTTTTATTGAAACTAATTCAAAATGCATAACGTAGAACGAGTGTAATGGCCGAGGTTCACTGTTCAGCAGGATATGTCCACACAAATAAATATATTTGATTTATTTTTAAGCAACTTTCATGAAAATTTTAATAACTCAATTAAATCTTAAACGCAGAAAGTACAGTACATGGAGCATATGACACGCCAACATACATAGATATTTAGTATTCATATCTATGTACATAAATGTTTATTAATGCATTAAATTTTTTATTTTTGTTTTAAACACAAAGCCATTTTTACAAACATTGTATTCTATCAGTACGTTTTGTGTTTATTTTGTCTTTGATATGACATTTTCGTTTGAGTTTTCAAAATTTCAGCCACACGTCCTCGTTAATTAAATGAAATGTCACAACGTATTTAAATAATTTTATTAACAAAACTTAAATTCTTTTGTTATATTATTCGTACAGCTTGAATAAAAGCAAACATTTTAGTTACAAAACGCAATTTCAGTCAGGTTTCCAAGTATTACATACGGAACTGTTTTTTGAACCTACGACTATATCGCGATTGCTTCCGAGCAGTGTAAGGTATAAGGTTGCCATATTTTCACTACTAAATTTGCATTCGCATTCGGTCGCTAGCGAAACATCGTTTCTTATAAACCTATACCAATGAATTTTTTGTTCATCTCATTGACATACATACATACATATTGTATATCAATGTAAATACATATGTAGTCAAAGTGTTTTTTTTTGCAATAGATGCATGGAAAATAGATTTGGTAATTTTTTATAGATTCTGGTGTATACGTAGTTTTTCTTTAGGAAGTGGCAGCCATGCTAAGGAAATGAGATACGGGCTGAAGGTGAGCATGTTGAGCGGGAAAAGGCTCTCAGTATCAACTAAACATAACTTCGATAAAATTTCGAAAAACCATTAGCTTAAAAAACGAAAGTTTGTTTTTTAAAATCGTTAGGTTGTTAGCGTAGCCGAGTATCTAGCGTATGTGTGCTCTATTTGAAGTTCTCTAGTTCCGGTAGTAGCCGGGCCGTGGCATCCAAAAAATCATAGAAAATGTTGATTCTAAAGCGATCTTTCCTCGACAGGCAATAACATTCGAGGGCTAAATACAGCTAACCGCATAATATATTGACAACTTTATTTATTTTGCTTTATTCAATTTCAATTGCACTTTTTTTTTAAATAAAAATAAATATTCTATAACAAAGCCAGGTTAAATCCAATTATCAAATATGTTGGGGAATTTTAAAAAGTGCAGCAAATTTTACTCAAACTTCAAATGGCTAAAACTTATCAATGACTTTTGACAATTTGTTTTGCTAAGCCTCTTCCGCAATTTCTTTCATATAACTTAGGTGTGAAATATTTTTTTTATAATTAAGTATTTGTGGTGTTTTACCTATATGTTTAAGTCGTAGTAAAGAAAAATGTGTCTGGTATATTATGAAATAAGAATAATGGTTTTTATAGCTCTCTTTTTCACTTTTAAGTGCAAGCAAAATTTATAAACTGAAACAATTGCTGACATAAATCCAGCTCCTCTTTTCGTAGCTTCCAGCATTTTCTAACCTTGTTGTAAGTAAATTTAGCTCCACTTTTGTTTTTTTTTTTGATTATCTGGTCATACTGACCATGTAACAAATTCTGCCAAGTAAGTGCATATTTTTTTGCGTCTTGAGATAATGAAATTATATAAAGTATAAATAACAACTGTACTCCAAAAATTTAACAAACAAAAAATAAATATTAATACACAATTTTCTTACTTTTCGTAGGAATGCAATGGTCAACTTCCACGAGCTCAAGATTTGTCAGCCTCCACAATGCTTGACGTGTTATACTTTTCTACACAAATTGGCTTTTTTTCTTATTTTTTAAAATCTTTTTTAAAAATAATCTACTCGTTGAGTACAATTTAATAAAGTAAACAACTACATTCACATACATACATACATAAATACGTACCACATACACACATACATACATAAGTACATAGACATAAATATAGATATATGTATGTATTTTACAATGCGACAGCCGTTGCGGCCAACAGTGGTGACGTGTGTTTTCTTAAAAAATTAGAGAGAAGCGAAAATATTTGAATGCTGCCGCTCGCAAGACGTGTGATGTGTCAAAAGTTTATTAGTATTCTTTTTTGTTTTTCAAAGTGTCAACACTAAGCACAATGCTTGGAGTCTGACTAAATGCACTGCTATGGTGGATATGGAAGGTGCTCGTTGGCGGCCTGAAATTGCAGCACACAAAGTGGTGTGAGAATGTGTCCCATTGTGGTTGTTGTTATTGTTCAGTGCTAAGGTAAATATCGGTAACTTCTGAGTGGCAAGTGATGCTGAGTAATTGTGTAATAATTATTTTGTTAAGTAGCTAAGCAAATACAAATACAAATATGCTCATACGCAGGCCCCCAAACATATTTAAGCCATTTCGTTGTGAGATCACTCGATAGAATAAAAAAAAAAAAACACTTCCACACATTATGGGAAATTGTACGTTAAAACTTTGAACAACTAATCGCTGAACGCCTCAGTCATATTAGCAATATAAACAGTAGTTTCTTTAATGTTTGACATGGGAAAATCAAGCCAAATCAATGCAGCATCAAACCATTATACGTACCCGCCTTATTTGTCTTGGCAACTAATCGCTTATCGCTTGCGGTTAATCTGCCAGTGGTCATGGGGATTGATTGTGCATTTATTGGCATTGTTGTTGTTGTTGTCGTCGCTATTATGGATAATGTAGGAAAGTGCTTGCGTTCGCGCATAAAGAAAATCTTCGCATATTTAAGCCGCCGATAAACAAACTATAAATATTTTTACGGCTAGCTATTCTGATATTTTTCCGCCGCTAAAACGGCCACTGTAGACAATGTTGCCGGAATTTTTCTTCAAATGTCATTTGAATGCAAATGCATACAAAAACTAAAAAAAAACAAAAAAAAAACAAATAGTATAAACGAAACAAAAAGATGTTTGCTCATCGCTGAGCAGTGATTTTTGAGCGAGCGCGCATGTTCTTTTAGGTAAATTGTTATTGCTGAATACTCGGCATGAATATTTGTAGTGTACATTTGTATTTTTATGCGCATGAGTGCGGGTGTGGCGGCAGCTAATTGACTACAAAGTCACACGACCGTCAGTCAACCAACGCAACAGACAGTCGATCTATTTAAATTTTTTTTTTTAAGGGGAATGCTAAAGATTCCACGTTTTTGTTGTTTGTTTTTGCATTTATTTTGTGGTCATTTGACTTTGTTTGCATTTCACTGTCTTATTTTCATAACACACGAATTTTTATTGAGCGTTAAATGAAATTACATTCTCGCTTATTGCAAATTATTTTCACTGGACTTAGACAAGTCGTATGTACATAGCATACTAGATATGCCCATATGTACTATGTACGTGCGCGTTTATGTAGCCAAAAATTTTCTAAAATGTTTCCCTTTTTTGTTGCTCCTAATTAAGTTATTTTGTCTGTAAGTTTATTAATTTCACCCATGAATGCCAACAATGAAATATTTACAACAGTTGGCCAAGTAGCCAGACACCATTTACACTCATCATTTACAGATTTTTTCTAATATTTCTTGCTACATTTACGTTTACTCGAAATAAATCTTGAAAACGTTTGTACAATAGCTGCACGAGAAATGAGACGCATACTCGCAAATACGATTACAGTGGAGGCCCTATTTTGGTGGAGTGCTAAAACATGAACGCTTTATCAGGCAAATACTGTGCGACGCCATTTTTTCGTTTTTTTGAGTTAAGAATTCCTTTCAAAGGGATGGCGTCGGCTCGGTATATCAAACCACCGAAAGAGTTTGACCCATGGACCCATGTTTTTTTTTGAAATATGTATAATATTCGAGTATGAAATAAAATTTCAGGAGCAAATTTTTCGTAAAGCATTTTAACCCATTAATGTCTGTCGTAGTGGGAATTTTAGATCATTTATTTTACAAGTACCTAAAATGCTAAGTTAAAACTAGTGTTAGAGGGTTAAAAGGTTCTCCCAATTTATTACTTGGAGAACTCCATATGGCTATTCTTTCACAAAAACTTCATGCGATTAATAGAAATCGCAAAAAAAAAATTAAAGGAAATTTTTAAATGGCATTTTTTTTCTTCTTTATTTTCATAGATGTATAAATATATGATGAATATGTTTCATTGAACCGCAGACGATTGTGAACGAATTCAAAGAAAATAAGCGAATTTCTTTAAATTGTGACCAATAACGAGCAGTGGCACTACATTTTATTAAAGAAAAAAATAACTCTGAATATGAATCCAATATTAGCAATTTTGTTACTTGCGCGGCAAATTTATTTCGCAAAAATCTAAAACAAGATTGGGTTGGTTGGATCTTCAAATTCGGGAAAGTTGGGTAAAAATCTGTACTTCTTTTGTTTCAAAAATTTTCTTTTTGTTTTTTCCAAAAAGTCTGAAAAGCATGGGTAAATATATCGTTGATATTGGTCCCGGTCGTTTGCCGATAAAAAAAATGGCCATTGAAGTGAAAGAAAATAACTACATAAATATATCGTATACACGGACATAATGAGGGGAGGCTACGGGTGATGTTATAAAAACCTTACGCTCCTAAGCACATACCCTTATTTTTAAAATGAAGTAGCAATATAGTGCAATTCAAACATTTCATTTTAGTTTGAAGTAATTTAGTTTGTTTTTAGTTTCTTAACTTATTTAGTACATTGTGTAACAATTACATTAGGCTTTGGAATAGTTATCATTATAGAATAACCTGCTCTAACAACAATTCACCTGCACGCCGTTGTGAATTTTGGGGGGTTTGAGGGTAATCATTCATGACTTCATCAACTTGAAAGCCGTTAATATAAAAAAACTCTTCTGTCTAGTTTGCAACAGCCATCAACCAAATAATAATAAGTGCTACTATATCTCTCCCACGGAAAATTTTAATTTTTTCTAGCGTCTTTTTTGGAGGAATTATGAATTGAAAATGAATTTTGGCCTGACCGGAGAACATTTTTCTACTTACACTTAAAATTCCTGTGTTCATGAATATTAACATTTCGAAAGTGGTAAATCATTGAATTTTTTATTTAATTTACTTTCTCCCATAAACAAATTACATATATTTCATTAAAGTGAAAAATTTTTACTTGCATATATTGAGTGGCGATTTCTGTGACAAAATTAACATTGATTAGATGCTGCCTAAAACGTCATGAAAGTATTTACAATATGATGTGCTAATATGCTCACCACCCCTTTACACACTACACACATACATACATTGACGAACAAATCACCAAGTATACATAGATGCAACTGTACGCCTGATGATTTAAATTACAACCAACATTAGGCAACAAAGTCTACTAAGTTTATTGTACGAATGGATTTTTAGGTAAATAGGTACATATGTATATGTACATATTTCAAAAGCTATTTACTTTACGAGAGATGTGTATATGTATATACAAACATATACTATATATGATATGCAATATTTGTCAGTTATGTATTTAGATATTTTGCATATCGTCAATCTAATAAGTATGCTTGCATTTACAGCGCTCAGCTGAGTGTCTGTGAGGCGATTAAATTATTTTTATTATTTATTATTTGTTATTAAAAGCTATAATTACAGCCGAATAGACAGTGGGATACAACCGTCAAATTGCGCCCCGCAGGCACGTAGGAGACAAGGCAACCAAGACGCCAGCCAAGCTGCAAGAAATTGCTGGCTACTTGATTTTTTACAAAACATTTTTGTGATCAGTGCAGCTGAGCCGCCGCCACTCTTGCAAATCACACACTTCGGCATAGATCCAAACACATACACATGCACACACACACACACACAGTTCTAATTCGTACATACATTCGTATATATATATATATATGTACATATGTATGTATGTAAGTTGTATTGTTTAGATGGTATATAGCTCAGTATGGCTGGCGCTTTCAATTACCTCAGGTGTAAAATATGCATAAAAAGTATACATACATACATACATACATATATAATT
Organism: Anomoia purmunda; assembly: GCA_951828415.1. Taxonomy (NCBI): domain Eukaryota; kingdom Metazoa; phylum Arthropoda; class Insecta; order Diptera; family Tephritidae; genus Anomoia; species Anomoia purmunda. The sequence goes on from OX639993.1 coordinate 55,642,657, forward strand.
TGCACTCGACTTTTTTTTTTTTTATTTGCAGCGCTGACTTCTATTTTTCGCTCATATTGAATTAATACCTACACATGCATAGATTGTATATGACTAAATAAATAAATTCTTAATAAACAATAAAATATTTAAATTTGCCCCATTATGTCCTGCTGCGTTTGCAATGAGCTATTGAAAGTTTCGCATTAGTTTAAGTTATTTGATTAGTTTATGGAAAAGTTAGATTTGCATTTAAAGAATCGAATGTGGTAAGTTGATACTTAAAACTAAAATAAAAATAGTTAATAAAATCATATGCGATAGTAAAACATTAACTATTTACAATTATTCGTAATTTAAATGTAAATAATAAATCCGATAATAATAATAATGTGGTTCGTAAAATGTGGTTTATAATAAATCACAGCTTTTAGCATGATTTAGATATTAATTTGGTGCGTCGCTTGTTTTATTATTTATTTAAAATGTCCCACAATTTTTTTTTTTTTTTTTAGAACTTTGTCACTATGCAGTTTTGTTTTTAAGTTTGCTAATCATATTTAAAAAAAAATGTCATGCATGCAATCTCAGTTTTAGTCTACGAACGAAAAACAGAAAATGTGGTATATATTTATTCCATTATTGTTTATTGTTTATTTTAATTTTGTTTGGCATTTGGGGTGCTTTAAAAATCGTAATTTTATATGGAAGACAAATTTGATGGTCGAAGAATTGAGTGAAAGGTTTTACTTTATATTTATTTTCATCTTGTTTAGAGCTAAGCTCAAATATGGATTCCGGCAGCGATGATTTAAAAAAAATCATTACATATTGAGCTTAATATGGTACTCAAAAAATTCTAAACCTCCATCAAAAAACTGCATTTGACACTACTACTTACACACGGACAATAAATAAAAGCAAAAGTAATATTATTTTTCATTTACATGACCTTTTGTTACTAATATTTTTTCTAGTCATTCAATTCTTATTCGAATTGCAGTGGAACAAAAATCTATTCGGGTTCCTTCAACTTTTCCAACAACTTTTTAGTTGAGTTACAAACACGACACCTTTTCTATATTTTCAAACTACCGTACAGTAACATTGTGATATGTATGGATTACCGTTAGTTGAGAGCCAAATATATTTATTTCAGTTTTTCATTTAATTCGACTTATTTTTAGGCAAACATTTATAGTTTGAGTGTTGGTTTTTAATTTATTATTCACAAATTATGTTGAAATTAAAAACAACGCAATTTCAGTGGTACATAACTAATCATGAAAAATTTGAAAAAATTATGTATTTACTTTGACATTGTTATTAGTTACTAGTGACAAATCGACAAAAAATACTTTTAAAATATTATTGAACTAAATTTAGCGCAGGTTTTTTTTTGTTTTTTGCCTGCTTGTAGTCAAAAATAAAGAGACAAATTATGAGCAGAACCAAAGTTTATTTCTCCAAAAATAAAAAAATAAAAATATTTGTTGGTATGTATGTTTGTGTTCAAATACAATATTTGTATCTGTAGGTACGTCTATATATAGAGAGACAAAGTTTTATTTGTGATCTAACACTTGTGGCTTGTATTTTCTATCCACTTTGAAATCATTATTTGCTACAATGTATGACATGCAAATTTTGAATACAAGTAATTCTGATAATAAGAATTAAAACATCTTGTTAATTAAACAAATATAATGCTACAAAGTAAATTTTATAACAGCAATTAATTTTTTTTTACATTTACCAAAAAACATCGGCTTTCAAAAACATTTAAATTTCAAATATATTTCTGTGGTCATTATGATATGTGAATTAAGCGAATTTTATGACACGAAACTATTTTGATGGCGACAATTAAAGAAAATATTAATTGTTGCTTGTAATGGTAATGAAAAAATAAATGCTGTAAAATATTGAACAAAAATTTTAATGAGACAAATTAAAAAAGCATAACTGAATATTTTCGCAAATTATTTCACTATCTGCGAATCTATAAAAAATACTAAAATTTCAATATAATTTCTTCCCATTCGTAGTTTTTGTACCCTCTTGTTTTGAAACTCGCATTGAGCAATATTTTAAACAGTAATAAGTGAAAAAGATATATATTATCACTAGTTAGTCTCTTGAAATTACAAATTCTAAAGAAATAGAATTTAATAAAGCATTTCAAATCCATTCTAAGTTAATAAGAACTAAAGTTATAAAACTAAGGTGTTTGCAGTACTAATTTCTTGGACGCTTTCCGACGCTTTTGAAGAGAAACAAACATTATGAACAAAATCAGTTTAATTTTAATAAGCAAAAGTATTTTGTAAAGATTTTCAGTGCTAGTTGAAACTCAGATTAAAGGAAGTTTTTTTTTTAAACTAAATTTAAAGAGCAAAGCTCTTTTCTAGTGGGAGCTTAAAACCGCCTTAAACTTTGAATGGCTGCAGCAGCATTTTTTCTTTATGCGGATAACAAAACAGCTTGGTGCTATCGTTTGATAAATTAAAGCAAAATAGATTTGCCTGAATTTGTGAATAAAAATATCTAGCCGAAGCTTGAATTTAATGTTTTGAATTTACTGTTTAAAACATTAAACAATCGAGCAATAAGACCAAATATTGCCAGAATACATGTTTCTACTCTTTCTCCACTAGAATTCATTGCAGCAAGATTAATTCTGAACACCCCGTTTTATATACAGGTTTTTAAATGGTTTAAGTTTAAAAATATAAGCAAAAATTGTGCTTCATGCAAAATCTTTAGACTTTTTACTAATTTAGCCAATAACAGCCCGTTCCTAAAGGATTTTGTCCATGCGAGCAGTTTGTGGTGAGATAAATGTTTAATTGGTCATAGTTTTTCGACAGCATTGTCGGATTAAAGTATGTTTTGGAATAAAATAAAAAGCATTTATGTAAATGTTATCCTTCTATTTCAAAGGAGCCTGCGCACTTTATAAATAAACTGTTTTAAGTTATCTGTGTATTTCGTACCATAAAATTTGTGTACCCATTTGTGTTTTCGTTTCACTATATCTCGATCAGTTTTAAATATTTGAATATTTGGTTTTCATTAAGTCAAATTTGACATTAAATATTGTGAGTCTAACGAAAAGAAGTCAAATTGTGAAATATTTCGATTCGACTGCAATTCAAAATTATACAACAACAGCATGTTCGTATTTCGTCGAAAATTCAAATACAAATATATAGCTCCAAAAATAGCCAACTAACTATTCAGCAGATCAAATCCGCGTCAAAAGTTTTTAAAATTTTGTTGGGACGTATAATCTGCTGTATAATCTCAAAAATAAGGCCGAAGAAAATTTTTCTTTATTTTAATGTCGTAATTTTTTCTTCACATTGCGATATTTTCTGCCGCTTGAGTGAAGGTTTATTCAAAATTAAAAAAAAAAAAACCTACATAAAATGAAATCTGTTTTCTCCAAGTGTAGTATATATTTTTTTAGCGCCAATTCATTCCCATTTTTTAGATCACTTTTTTAGTGTGATTTAAATTTATTTAGGAAATTGAATAATTTTTGATTACTTATATAGAAGTTATATTATATTGTTTTAAGTAAATATTTGATTGCCATTTTCTTGTATTACATTTTACATACTAATTATAAGTTGAATACATATATTTGCTACTAGTGCCACAATGCTACGCAACAAGCAACTACGCGCTACAAACACAACGATAACTATGCTGAAAATGTGAAATAAAACTACATACTCGAGGCGTGAGTGTAAATGAATGAATTACTTAATTTATTTCCAAATGCTATTTTCTACTATTTACAACACGTTTATTGTTACAAAACAATTTTACAAATTTTACTGGGTTAGCGTATATGCTTTGGCGAATTTCAACTCGCACTCACCTGGATATGAATGACACTAATAGAAGAATTCAACGAACTTAGCAGTTGCTGTTGTTGCGTGCGTGCGTGCGTGCGTATGTGTGATGCGAGGCGACAGCCTTACTTCACAGCCAATTGGTTTTCACGACGCGTGCACAAGGACCTTTGGTGTATATTGGTTTTTATTAGACGAAAATGTATTTCCAGGCTGTTATTTCGACACTTGCACTTTTTGTTTCTTTTTCTATTTTTCGTTTTGTTTTATTTTTTAATTTAATTGTCACACTTAAAGCACCACATAGAGTGAGTATAAACTTTCACAAATTTGTTTGCAATAGTGTTGGCAAGGAGGGCAAAAAGAGCGGCGGAAGCCGGCAAAGTGTGTGACGTACATTTGCTGAGTAATTTGACGTAGAGTTTTAGCCAGCAAATTCCCATATACTGAATACACTGAACTTATTAGATATGAACTCATATATTGTACAATAGGTTTGTATGCAAGTATGCGCTTCTGATATCGCTAGCGACTGTATGTTTGTTTGTTTGCGTGTTGCGCGCAAAAAATCGATAGAAACTTACGCGAACGCGTGCAAAAATTATAATAAAAAAAAAGAAGAAATGCGACCGGGTGGCCGATACCAAAGAATTCGTACAAATACGTCACTAAAAGCCGCTATCTAAATACATACGATTCTTTGCATATAAGTAGATAGATATCGATGGATGTATGTATGTATGTATTTATGCAGGTATGCTGTGCGAAAACTAAGTTTGTAGGCGAGCAGTGCGACAATTCATTCATGCATTCAATCAACACTTTGCATATCCAAGATATTTGTTGTTGTCGTTGCTATTGCTGCTGCTGCTGCTGCTGCTGCTGTTTAGCTGTTGTCGTTGCTTTACGGCGTTTATGCGTTGTGGGGTAGTGGGCGGCAGTCCGCTGCGGCAACTGACATACGGACATCCACTCTAATGTACATTTGTTTTTGCATACATATGTATATACAACTGTATGTATGTATGTATGTATATATAGAGTTATTATACCCAAAAAATTAAAAAAAAAAAAATTATCGCTTGACTGACGGGCTGCCGGTTACGTCGGCGATTTGGTCTAATAGAAAATCCTTTCACTTTTTAACAGAGCACAGAGCACACACATAAAAGAAAGAAAAAAAAACGAGACACTCACTCAACCAGCTTCGTGTGGGGGTACACTTTCTTTTTCACAGTTCTCACCTGTTGTTTGCGTTAGTTGTAGAGAATTCACTTTGCTCGGCACTTTTAGAAACACAAAAAAGTTTAAAATCCTTTTTAGTTTATGTTTTTCAAGTTTTTAAACTCGCCAATCAAGGGCCAAGTCTAAGTTCAGTAGCTGCTACTGCTTTCTTTGAATGGTTTTTTTTTGGTTTTTCCCTCTTGTCGGTGTTGCACAATCGAAATTCACTTTTCGACACACAGGCAACTTAATCAATGCTTCTGCACAGAAATGTCTCTTTTATTCTGAATCCACTCGGAATTATTTTCGGTAATGATTTTATACTTTTTTTCACACAAAATATCTTTAACTTTTCAGTGTTCTTAGTTGCGGTTTTTTTTTGTCATTTAAGGTTTCACGTTATCACTTTCTTTTACTACTTTCAACACAATTTCCAATATGTATTTCAATTAAAATTTTTCCACTTGTACATCTTGCTAGTGGATTGCATTTGTTAGCTGCTGTTGCTGTGCTTTTGCTTTTATAATATGTAATATATTAGCCGTTGACTTTTGCTTGCTTTGCTTGGAGCTATTAGAGAACTAACCGACGCGCTTGTTCGAACACAACTGAAGCACGCGAAGAGCACACATTTGATTTTTATGAATGAAAATTCAACTTGCAGCCGCTTCGGCATCCACCAGCCGCCAACCGTCAGCCACTAGCGATACGGCTGTATAGCTCGCACACACTCACACACACACACACGTTCGCACACACGGCAGCGTTTAGCCGGCTTGTGTTGTGTTATCCCCAACCATAGCACAGCCAGACCAGCTAACACAGATAGCTAGCCGCCGTTTGCTTACGTAGTTACTTGCCATCGCTCGATTAGGGGCCGGTGTGCGCTCAGAGAGCTATTATTGAATTTCCCCTGTGTGGTGTGCCACTTTTCGAATTTCGAAAAGCACGCTCTACACTTGCACGAACACGATATATGTATGTATGTGCATATGTATGTATGGATGTGGGTATGTGACTTTGTTTGTGTGTGTACGCTAAGTGGAGAATTGAGGCGCGTAGCGCCAATCGTGGTGTGGGTCACCTCCCTGTTTTGCAGCCATTTTCGTGCAGACGGGGCTGGCGCAAGCGCACAACAGCCAATCAACAGTTTGTTTCTGCTGGTGCTAGCAACAAAAAGAAAAAAAAACACAGCGCGTACACAAAGTACATACACATTCCAACACACACTCACATGTGCCTGAATACTTTCGCGCGTATACACAAATAAAAATATATTTTAAATATTTTCTTTTGGCATTTTGAACTTTTCCATTTTTGTTTTAATATATTTCTGTTAGCAGCTGTGGTGAGTATGTACATACATAACTACATAAATAGATAACTCTCACCACAAAATATTTTTAGCTCTAATTTCTCATCGCTTTGCTCACACCGACAAATAACTAAACTATCATTTTTCGTATGCTATTTGTTTATGTTGTTTATTAACGTAATTTTGTTCCTGTTTACATTAGGCGCTAGATATTATTAGTGCGCTCGCTCTTTTCGTTTATCTAATTTGCCAATATTAGCAATACATTTGTAACACACATATACTCGCACATAGCGTGTTGTTTCCTTTGTTTAGATTTTTTCGGCATTATTTCGCTATTAGCCTTCATCGACGTCATCAAAGAAAATTTATTCGCAAATTTTTGTGGAACTCTTACGTATTTGTTTATTGTTTGCCGGCATTCTGGCTGAATCATTTTTGCTGTTTTAGTTAGTTCGAAACGAAAAGTGTGCGAATCCATATAAGGAAAGGAACAAACGAATGACTTGTTGATGTTAATTTGTGTACTACAATTTGAAGGTGATGGACAAATGTATTTTTATTTATATGTATACATACTACATATGTACATACTATATAAACAGTTGAGATAATTTTTGGGTATTAAAATGTTTTGGAAATCATAGCAAAAATGTTGTGCTAAGCAGAGTTCGGAATCCCATCTGATTAGCGTAGATTTTTAAATTTTTGTCTTTAACAATTTTAGCAAAAGTTGTTTAAAAAACAGCTTATTTCACATAATCGACCAACTGTTTTCTTTCGACTTTTTCGACTAACCGACCATAAACAACTAGTTGACTAACCGTTCATTTTCGGGTTTTTCCACTAGCTGTTTTCTTTCAAAAAAAAATGTTTTTTATATGTGTTTGAATGTTTGTGCTTATTGCCAAAACTCATTTTGCGCTATAATGAAGTTTTTTATGAATATATTGAGAGTACCTGCCACTATTCGCTATAATTTCGGTAAGTCGTTTTTCAGAGCAAGAGCTCTACTATTGTACACGGCGTGTTCTGGTTTTTTGAATAGTTTGAAATCTAGGTACAGTGTTGCGATCCAATATGATACAATAGTTAGAGTGCTCGAACTGCGCTACAGGCTCTTCATATGGAAATGTAGACAGAAGAAATCTGAAATGTGGTGAAAAGAGGACAACTGCCTCGGCCGTAGGTTAGTGGGCGGAAAAATCAAAAAGTGAAATTTCGTTTCAGCCACACTTACCACATTTAAAGAACTATTAAATGTCTTATTTTTGCAAAAGACAAGCTATGAAGAAAATGTAGATACATAGGTTCGCATAAGTTTTTTTTAATTGCCTTCCAAACTTTTAACGCACAATGAACTGATTTAATTAGTCTTCCATCATTATGAATAAGCAATGTATGTAAGTAGCAGAGACATTTTCTGGAAGAGAAAAGTCGCACTAAAAAACTAAACAAATTTCAACCCAAAAAATTGTACATATGTTCAATTGACAGCAATAACAGCCAATATTCAGTTTAAACATTTTCAAATACTGTTTCTTTTTGCTCTTCTATTTTAAATGCCAAATAATTGTGTAACATTGATAAGCTTTAATTATTTTAACGTTCTTGCTGTATACGCAAATGGACATTTTTATATGTTTTCTTGACTTTTTTCAGTCTAAGTTGCGGAGTGATGGTTCTTTTCAAATTAATTTTGTTTGTTTTTGTAATAGAGATTTGTTCGTAACTAGAATGCTTAATGCTAGTTATGAGAAATCGACCGAACCGGTGACGCTTCTACCATAGTTTCTTTTTATTTTTTGCTGACACTCACACGGCAGTACAACGATTTAAATATAAATGAAAACTATAAAAAATATTAAAAACAATTTAATAATCTAAGTATAACAAATTTTTAATCAACTGAAAAAAATGAATTGTTTGAAATGCGTATTAGATTGAGTTCATTGCTTAATGCTTTATTAATAATTTACAAAATAAGTTAATGAAATGACACTTCGAATGCATTGTCAACAGACGAATATCAGCGTCGCGCTTACTGAACTGAAGAACTGCCACAGCGGAATCTAACCGGGTAAGAGTTTTATTTTATTATCCAAATATTTATCGAAACGATTTTGTGATAAATTTCCAAGTTGAAGTTTCAAATAATGATAAAATTGGGTGAAACCCCTAAAAAAAAAATATTATCCTCAAAGGAATAAACTTCACAACTACGAGCACCTATATTGAATGCCGATAAACCTTACAATTTTCCTGCTTGAAGCAATAACCTACAGCGTCAGAAACCAGGGCTCACTATGATTTTTTTTATTTAAATAAAATACTCGATTTAATCGTTACACCTAAAAAGAAATATCACTAATGTTTGGTCGATACCTTTTAACTTTTATTGTTCCAATAATTTTAGGTGATTAATTTACCATTTTCATTCTTCGGTAAGAAGTAAAAGTTCTTCTTTGAATTTAATTGTTCGATTATATTTGATCTAAAAACTAAATACATGGTGAAAGAAATTAAAAAACAAAAAATTTCGGTAGATTTTATGGGCATGCATTTTCTCATAATCATAATTTTTGTGATGACATGGCATGGGCCCAATCCAATTCGTGTTTGAGTTGTCCTTTATATTAAAAATTGTCAGCAAAATATTTTCGGTTTTTATGAAAATTTTATAGAGGGAGGTAAAAAAAAATTTGGCATTAAATGTAATATGGCACAAGTTTTCAGTATATGATTCTTATAGCTTTTTTATGAGCTATCGATTGGATAATATTTTATTTCGACTCAAAATTTAAAAAAATACAATAATATTTAACTCTTTAATCATTTGTCGCCGTTTAAAAATTTATTTTTTAAAATAAAACGCTCGCTATAATTTGATAATTCAAATATATTCAACTTTTTTAATCGTTTGCCGTCGCTTAAAGAATTATTTTAGAGAATAAAACGTGCGTTATGATTTCAGTCATTTGATATATCTGATATATGTAAACATAAGGTTGGGTCAATTTATGCATAGAACAACACAAGCAATTTCGAATCGGAGGTGTCTCCGAAAATGTATGATATATCTTTCAGGATATAGAAAAATTAACAGACTCAATTTACCTAATTGTACATACATAAAAAAAAATTCAAAAGTAAACAATACACAGCTGATGTGTATGCTTATATTCATTTGTGTATGAGTACTACCTGTGTCAAATACAGTGAAGCCTCCCACAAGCGGATGCTGACGGTTCCACAATTTTTGTCCGCTTATGGGAGTAGGCGAATAAAAATTAGAGTAAAATTTATACGTACATTTCTTAAATAGTATAGATTTCTTTCTGCCAATATAGCCTCGGATTTTCCAGTATTGAATATTTTAAAGAAAAAAAAATAATATTTAGGAAAAGTCTGCTATTATACAACACTACGCCTTTTCCCAGAGCGCGATTGCATACATTTTCTTTATCCATTAAATTTGAAATTTCCATTTTTCTTTTAATAGAAAGGTTTTTCATTTTATGTGGCATGTTCGCAAGTTTAGGTAATTTACACGACGTAAACGTTTTGCAAATGCAAATCAAGCGATTCGTAATTTTTGATCTTTTTATGCTTAAAGTTACGCATAGATCCCGTTACATGTCAACTTATGATGTGCAGGGGCGGATCCAGAAATGATTTTTAGAGGGGGAAAATAATTTTATACCTCAAATCTGCAGTAAGTGTTATTCGGAATGATAGTCGGTGTGAAATTCAATCGATTAGCAGAAAAATTGATACCTAATTAATAAAATGACTTGAATATCTTACAAAACAATTTTGGGCATAATGGCACTAAAAATGCAACTAAAATTACAATTTGTATTTTAGTGACATTTTTATACTATGGCTTATTCCTGAATGATTCCAAAGCAAATTTCTGTATTCAATTTATCTCAAATACAATATTTTTTCGGTATACAATTAATCTATCAGACTTCGAGCCTTTGGGGGGAAGGCGGGGGGAAATACCCTTGGCCATCAGCCACACGTTTTTGGCGGTATGAAAAATCAAGTCCCAATATGGCACTGTTTACATTCTAGCACACTGGACGGCTATTACGTCAATAATAGCGTCCATACTTACCAAATAAATACTAAACTACCCCTAATCAACCAACAGGGGGCTACATTAACACTAATGCCACAACATGTACACTCGCACTTTCACACACACTACCGGCGCTTATAGCCAACATGATGTGTTTGCGATTTATTTTTAAGAAAACATTAGAAAAAAGTATTACAATAATGGGCAGGTTCAGATGCAGCGCATCGTATCGAATCGTATCGAAAATAGACATCAAGTGTGCAGCGTATAGCTAAAATTAAAAACAATTTGTTTACAGCAATTTTCACAAGCGATAATTGTACTATTTTCTGATTATTAAATACTTGTGGGCGCATTTGTAAATAACTGTGATAGATAACACCACATACCCACTTATGTTATACATATGTGAATATTTTCGAACACATATTGATTTATATATATATATACATAATATGTACATATGTATGTGGGCGCATGTTTATAAATACATACAGGCGTTAAATTTGCTTACAGCTGATGAATGAAAGAATTTTATACATATGTGTTTGATTCAACGAGGCACGTGCGAACAGCACAAGGTACGAGTAGTGTGAGTGAAAATATCAGCAACAAAACAATGACGTAAAAACTAACCACGTCACTGGTTATATAATATGCACTTGTTGGTGGAAGGACTCAAATGGTTGTTGCCCATGAGTGACAAGCGTTAAGAAGTAACATTTTTTTTTTAGTACCGTACGATGTGTGGTGACTTTGCGTGACCTTTTCCGAGTGACCCAACCTTTACCACATTTCCTAGCGAATTTGCATTCTAAATGCTGTCTCGGTCGTCCACAGGTGGTGAAGTTGGACACGCTTTCCGCTACCCACACTTTAAATGGTACACACAAAAAGTCAGCCACCCAACAAAGTAAACCTTGCGAACGAATTGCTTCGACTCACCTTCACCTTCGTACTAATTTTTGTGTCTTGGTTAGCGTTCATTGCTCGGGCGCTGAGTAAAAACTAAAAATAAGAAATTATTTTCAGCATATTGTACATATGTACAGTATGTACAGTATGTATATATGTATATGATCGCACCGTGGGTATGACGTTTGCATAGTTAGCTAAATATTCGGAAAATAAGCGCGCAATTGAGTAGATATTTGAATTTACCTTCGTGGCTAATGCGAATTTGTTTACAATTGCCGACACACAAACGTACATACTTGAGGAAATGCTGCAATTAGTTTTGTTTTTTCTCGTTTTGCCGGTGATCATAAACAGCGCGCATGAGTTCAATACCAGCAACCCAGCCAGGCAGGCGGTGGATGCGCGCGGTCCGTTTCGACGTCAGGGATTCCTCAAATATTTCGTGTGCGTTTATTCTTGGCCATGTCTAATTAGCGCGTGCTTTTCAAATACTCGTACTAGTTTTGTATGAAAAACATGTAGCGGTATATTTATTATGCATGTGTGCATGTGTGCTTTTCCACATGTGCGAATTTAGAACCGTAATGCTGTTTATCTCGCACAAACTATGCCAAGTTGATAATAAAAATCATTTGAAATGAGTTCATGCAATAATATGTGGCCCATGATTTCATGTTTGTTTAAAGTTGGACATTTGTGTGTTTAACAAGGCTGATATCTAAGTATGTGAATACATTTATGTAAATATATGTACGAATTTCCGTACGTGCATGCTGTAAGACTTCGAATAGAGTATTAAGATTTACCTTAGTTGGATCAATTCAAAAATACCTCAAAAGAATGGTTTTTTATAAAATACAGGGGTTATTATTTTTAATGAAGTTTTCAAGAGATATATAAAAATTGTGTACAGTTTTTAATTGTATATATATTCATACATACATACATACTTATGTGTTTACATATTGAAATATATACATATGTACATATATGCAAGTATGTATAGGTATATGGGACATTACCAACCAAATCGGATAGTTAGCCGTTTTCGTGATATCGATTTTTGCAAAACGTTCCTTTTTATGCCCGTAACTTCGCGAAACATTTACCGAAGTGGAACATTTTAAACTTGTTTTTTTTTGTTGTTTTACTTTTTTTAAATTTGTTTCTCAACCCAGTTTCGTAACATAAAATTGAACATAGAAAATTGTACACCCGTATTTCTATGCAATATAAAAGAAAAATAAAAAAAAATAATCGTGATTTTTTTTATCAAAAATTCGAATATATCGATCTAACGCTTATGCCATATGCTATAGAAATTTTATGTTATTTTTGGTTAGAAGATTTGGTTGTTTTAATTGTTTTAAAACCATTTCATAATCGATATTTTCTGATTTTTATTTTTTTCGTTCAAAAATAATCGCTATTCTTCGAATTTGAATTTTTCGAGAACTTTTGATCGTTATTTTTTAATTTTAATAACCTTTATTCTTGGATTTAAATTATTCCAATCTTGCTTGTTTGATATCTGATTTTTATTTCTTCGGTCATAAAACATAAATCGTATTACTTTTGTTGTTGTTGTTATTATCAAATTAAATCAAATTCAATCAAAAATTTGTTGCGGTTGTTACGATCGGAAAGTTTTAAATCCAAGAATAGCGACTATTTTTGATCGATATGGTAAATTTGTTTTTTAGATTGAATTGATTCATAAAAATGACTCATGGTAGCTTATTCTCCATATATCAGTACAAATCATGCAATCTTTACTAACTTGCCTTTTTTCAACACCGATCGCATTAAGTTGGCAGTTTTAACGTTGCATGGGTTTCTGACGTTTTCCTGAAGTTTTAAACTTTGCTTTCTTAAGCGTTTTTGCTTTTATTACATAACCTTAAGGGGGTCCTCTACTCTTGCGGTTTAAAAAAATCGACTTTTTTAAAATTTAATTTCAATCTATATGTATCCAAGAATACGTCACAGAGAGGATTTCGTGGAAATTACGTTCCTTTGCATGCTCCTGGGCTCCGTAATGTACCCGTCCTCGGCCGTTTTAGAGAAGCTGAGCGTGACGCGCCACATTTAAACGCGTTTTCCCTAAAGTAGGTGTTTCTTTAGCTGCCGAATAAGACTCTTCATAAAAGTATTGGTCCGATTTCTAAAATTTTTATATTGAATTAATCAGTAAACATACCGTTATGTTTTCTCGAGTACGATTTGCGAAATTTTATTTTGTTCTGTTTTTAGAGTCTCGAATATGTCAATAAAAAACGTGAAAATTGAAAATTTTAATAAATTGTTGCATAAATTTTACAATTTACAAAATAAAAAAATTCTGTTCCTTGAAAACATAGCCAACGTAACTGTGATTATAAAGAATATTTAATTTTTGATTACAGATTACCCAACTGGCCAGTAATTTTACTTGACGTGGACCCATGCAGTTTCGACATCAATTTAGTTAATGACGTTCCAAGGTCGACAATATTTTTCTTTTGGTATTCAATACAAGAATTTTGAAGTCAAAATATGTACCTTTTAAATAAAAAAAAAAAAATGTGAATCCATTCAGTAGATCCTTCGGAATTCATTTCCATAAAAACCGCTCGATTTCTGGCCTTGAGAGTAGATGACTCTCTCAAATATATAAAAGTCGGTCTTGAAAAGCTGTAGGCAATAGGGTGATATTTTAAATTCGTGTTTAAAAAGAAATATTGACTATAAAAGTTTAGTTAAAATAAAAATTGTAATATTTTATACGCCAGCAATCGAAGATTGTGTCGACAAATTGCCGCCGAGCGAAATCCGATATATTAAATTACCCTTTGCACATCCTCAGGGGTAGAAAGATCTTTATCCACCTATTTAAACATACAAACTGATTTACGAAAATCATTTTTGGTTGAAAATCTAAGACCAAATGCTACCTTTTATAATAATAATAATAATAATAGTTATAATAGTAATAATAATAGCTCGAAGTCTGATAGATTACTTGTATACCGTAAAAATATTTTTTTTGAGATAAATCGAATGCAGAAATTTACTTTGGAATCATTCAGGAATAAGCCATGTAAAAATGTCACTAAAATGCAAATTGTAATTTTAGTTGCATTTTTTAGTGTCATTTAGCAATAAATCCTCTGCCAAGAATAATGAAAAAAGGAGGGTGATAATTTGAAAATAACAAAACAATTACAAAGAACTCTCAGAACATCTTGCTACGTCATTCTGTCAAACGAAGCCAGTACGAAGTAACGGAAGTGCTTGCTTTTGTCGTCCCCTTGTTTTCTCTGCGGCGTGGCCATTTACTACCAAAATTATTTTATAAGAAACATTTTTTCTGCTTTCGATTGAACTTCACACCGACTATCATTCCGAATAACACTTACTCCAGATTTGAGGTATAAAATTATTTACCCCCTCTAAGAATCATTTCTGGATCCGCCCCTGCTCTTCTGCCGCCCTACCAAAACGGCACGGGCGCATCCCGAATGATGTACGAATCTTTGATTTTTTTTTGTTTTTTTTTTTTGGGCCAAATAGTGAAAGGCAAGAGTTTGCCGTCGAGAAATAAAACTGCTCAGCTAAAGAAAAAAATATCATATAATACATAAAATGATTCTGTTTTCAGCATGATTATTTTTATTTTCTCAGTTCAAAATTTAATGTTAGTTAGATCATAAAGTATTCGATTACAGGCAGTTTACAACTAGTGAAAAGCGGCGCCAATTGAAGCATGTTCGCGAATAACGTTGAAGCGACAGATTTAGAAATGTTCAGGAAATGAAATAAACGTTTAAAGCTTAAAGTTTTATCTATTTTGGATAATTTTTTTTTTTTCAATAGTAATCTGTCTATTTAGAATGAATAAATTGAAAAAAAAAATTAATAAAATAGTTAAACTAATAAAAAAAACGAAATTAAACTCTTTAAATGGAAAAACGTTTTATATCCAAAATTAAATGGATGTTTACACGTTATTCCACTATGCATAACATATAGTAGGATGGCGTTTGAAACGTTTTTCCGTCAACGTATTTGGAAAGTAAAGGTTTCAAAACCAAAAAAATTGTATTTCAGTAATACAAACAAACAAAGAAGGTTATAAACAAAACGAAAAATCTTTTATTTCAAATAAATTTAAACGATATTTCCGCAAAATGTAATTCACAACGGATATGTAGTAAATAGTATAGAGTATCAATATATGTATTGGTTTATCTTTCATGGCAACTGTTTATAAAACTGTGCATAGTTTTCTGGTAAATACGACGCCATTGCCAGAAGGTCCTTCTTCTTTTCATCACTTACTTTTATTGGATCATTCCTGAGCATTGGCAAAGTATAATTCGCATAATTTCTGGTTTTTTTTGAGCGCAAATTATAAGAAGTCCATGTTTCTGCTATATTATGCTGCTTACGCATTCTAAGTGTGTTTGGATCGTCTCTAGAAATGTGTATCCACTTTGCAGCAGTTATTTTGCACAAAGGATTTCTATATAAATTTTTGACTAGCATCTCGAAGTTTTTAAATTCATATGGAGCCATTTGACGAACTTGGAATGGATTCGAAGGCCTTGCAAAATGAATCATATGACACACATCTGCTGGTGTATAAAGTTGAGCTGTTTTTTTCTTTTTTTCGATAAGTGCAAAATCCCGGTCGCATGGCAGAAAGCTGTGCCCTGAAGTAAGAAATTTTTGATTCACTTCAGAAAAGTATTTGGTCAGAATGCTGTGGCACAAAGCAATCATAGTCCAGTTGTTATTTTGTCCAACGCATCTATCGGACCATATAATCAATTTTCTAATTTGATCAGTTTCCAGAATACTGAATTTTGATGTAATGTGTTTCCAAATACATGAAGCTATTTCAGCAGCTCCTCTTTTAGCAATCGTTTCGTGCCATGTGTACATATCGACCGTATTTTCTGAGATATTATGGACAGCAAAATTATAATTGGAATACTGTCGCTGATAAAATACATCAGAATGTGTGAGATTCGGTGTGAAATTCACTTGCTGCATATCGACACATATGACTACGGTATTTTGTGAATTTTTGTCAGCGTTGGAATCATCTCGAAGTTGCGCATATGCTTTATCTGCTTGCTCGTGATGAGCTGTCGCCAATTTTTGAATATTTTCAAATCGTTCCGTATTTTCTGCGGCAATCATATCAATAAAATGCTTGTCACAAACCTTGCAAGTATCACTTCTTGGGAAACCAAATCGTAGTTTGTGTTCTGTATGAAAAATGTGCTTATATGTGTTGTACGAAATTTGGGTATCCGGATATTTAACTTTGTATAACTCGTACATTGTTTTAATATTTAAATTGGGGTTAAGACAATTTTTTCGAGATATTGAACGACCATAGTGACTTTCTTGGCTGGGAAAGCTTACTATGTGTTCATCAACGCTCAGTTCTTCCTGTTCTATGATTTTGTGGGGACGATTTTCATGTTTTCCTCGCTGATCATCAATGTTTTCCCCATATTTTACTTTTTCAACCAAAATTTGAACTCTGCGCTGCGTTATCTTCATATTTTAAAATAAAAAGTAAAGTAAAAATCAACGAAAAACAAGAACAAGAAAATATTTACTTGAAATGTGTGACAAAACATTTTTTTGCACACTCTCTCTCTTTTTCCGTTTGAAAGCACCAAAAAATAAAATACTGTTGTATTACGTATAGAACTCCCCTCTTCAACTCTTCTTCTTTTAGGCTCGCTCAATTCAAGAAGTGAGGATAGAAATAAACATTGCTCGTTATAATTTTTGCTATAAAAGTTATCAAAAAGGTTCTTCATTTGTTCATTATCAAGTTTTGCACAATGGAAATTACAATGGCAATCAAAAACCTATTAAAAAATAGTTCACAATGTATATGAAATAAAAATTATGTACTTAAAACGTTTTTCCACTATACCTGCTTTGGGACATTTTTTGCTGGTATAACTTGTTTTTTTTCTATTAATATAAGATTGTCCACTATTTCTTAGCTTTTTATTATTGAAATCTTTCCAATTTTCTAAATTTATTTTCCTTTTGGAGCCTCTAACACACTTATCAAGCACACGAGAACACTCACTTTTTGCCATTGTACACACAATAAATAAGTCACTTGAAACGCTATTCCACTGAGTGCTTGTATTAAAATGCGATTTGAATACGAACAAGTGCAATAATATGCCTAATTTTGATTTGGATTGATAAAAGAGAGCCATTATAACAGTAATCTGCAAAAAAACCGGTTTTGAAAAAATTGTCGCTTACAACGTTATTCGCGAACATGCTTCAATTGTCAAACGTTGGAGCGTCCGCAGTGTTTCTACTTTAAAGGAATATTAGTTAAAAACTTCTAAACCGGATATCAACAAGGCACGATTTCCAAAACTATTGAAATGGAACGAAAACCCCATCCACCTTACTTTCTGTCTATTGGTCCGCCCATTCATTGATACGTTCATCGGGATATTTTTTACT